>VDFB02281492.1:877025408-877059911 GCA_007258455.2 Sequoia sempervirens | reverse complement strand
GAGCAATACAAAACAACCTTCACCACACCTTGGGGAACATATGTGCATGTTAGAATGTCATTTGGACTTACAAATGCTGGTGCAACTTTCCAAAGAGCTATGGATGTTGCATTCGCTGATCTAATCAATGTAATAATGGTGGTATACTCGGATTTCTTACCTGCATATTCAAAGAAGCAGAGGATCATGTTGAGCATTTGGAAAAAAAAAACATCAAAGCTATTGAATATGGCATCTCTCTAAATCCTAAAAAATGTCATTTTGCAATAACAAAGGGAAAGTTATTGGGGCATATTCATCTAGTCCTTCTTTGGGAAAATCAATTTTGTGAGAAGATTTATATCAAACTTTGTTGAGATAGTGAAAACAATTTCAAAGATGTTAAAGAAGGGTGCAAGTATTAACTGGACTACTGAGGCCTTATATGCATTCATATCAATCACAAGAGCAATTAAGGAGGCCCCAATGTTGAAGTCCCCTAATTTTAGTAAGCCTTTTCAAATCTTCTCATTTGCATCCTATCACACAATTGCAGCAATAATGTTATAGAAAAATGATGAGGGGTACAAACAACCTATTTATTTTCTTAGCAAATCCCTCCAAAAATACAGAGTTGAATTATGACATTGTAGAAACACAGGAATATGCATTAGTAAAAGTTGCCAAAGCATTTAGATCATATCTGGTGGGAGAAAAAAGTGATAGCTTATGTACCTAATGTTGCAGTAAAAGATGTGTTTGTACAATTTGAAGTAACAAGCCATAGGTACAGATGGATAAATACAATCCAAGAATTTGACATTGAGTTCCAAATCACCAAGCTTGTAAGAGGACAAGGATTAGCAAAATTAATGGCTAAAAAAAATATCGAAGCTGCTCAATTGTGCAATTTGAATGATGAGGATAACATGATTACTAGTATTGAGCACACACCTTGGTACACTAATATTGTGTATTATCTTAAGAATATGAAATTCCCTGAAGGATTTAATGATAACAAGAAAAGGACACTCAAATTACAGGCTTCAAGGTATGTATTCATGAAAGGGGACCTATATTTGAAAAATAGGGATGGAGTTTTGTTGTGCCTATATGAAGATCAAGAAAGGCATGTTCTAAAGGAAATGCATGAAGGAGTATGTGGAGGGAATTTCTCAGCAAATACCATTGCATATAAGGTGTTAAGGGCAAGCTACTATTGGCCTAGAGTTTTCAATGATGCCTATTATTATACCAAGAAGTGTGAAGCATGCCAGAAGTGTTTTGGGAAGTTGAAGTATCAAGGGGAATTTCCTTTTAGACCTTTCCAAGTTGAGGCTGCATTCCACCAATGGGGAATTGATTTCATAGGAGAGATTTTAGAAAAATATAGTGGAGGACATAGATGGATACTAGTAGCCACAAACTACTTTATAAAATGGGTGGAAGTTGTACCTACTAAATAAGCAACTAGCAGGGTGGTAACAAAATTTTTATTGGAAAACATCATCACTAGATTTGGAGTGCCTGCAAGAATTATAACTGACAATGGGATGTGCTTCAGATCAGATGAATTCAAGGGATTTTTCTAGTCATATGGTATAGTGATCTCATATTCTTTACCATATCATCCATAGGAAAATGGGCAAGCTGAATCCAACAACAAGAGCATCCTGAAGATCATAAAAAGAATGTTGGATAATAATAGAAAGGCCTGGGATTCCAAGTTGAGACTACCCTTATGGGTAGATAGAATTACTGTAAAGAAGGTGGTGCAGGAGCACCTAGTCTCCTAGTTGTAAAATTTCACTTTTTGAAGGTTGATAGGTGGTCAATGGGTTAGATCAATATGTTTTAGGTTTATTTATGCTAAATAAGGTCAATTAAGACCATTTAAGGTGTATTAGGTTGATTTCTTTTGAGTCTTGGTAGTCAAATGTGCAAATAATGCATTCTTGCTACAAAATTGTTAACATTTGAATTTGTAGCCTTTTGAAGGAAAATCCTTGAATTTGGGTGTAAATATGCAAGAATGAGGTCTAACATGTTGTAATAGGGTGAATTAGATGTGTTAGAGTGATTTAGGAGTTTTTGGGTGTCGAAACTAAAAAGTTGCAAAGTCTATGTAATATTGTCATATGCAATTTGTCTTAAAATGAAACTTAATGAAGATTAGAAGGTATTAATGATTAAAAATCAGTTATAGGTGTTGGAAGAATTTTGAATGAAACCAAAAAATGTATAAGAACCTTCAATGGCTTGAAAGTGGGGTTGGTTGGAGATTGGTGAGCCTTTTTTGATCAATAAAAGCACCATTTTTCAGAAAATTACTATTTTTTCTCTACTTTTCTCGTTGTACAGATCTATACAGACTCCAAATGCTTTGAAACATTTTCGGAAGTTGTAGGCCTATGAATTAGCTTTAATTTTCTTCAAATCTGAGGGTCTAACTCCTTGTTTTGTGAAAGTTATTCAATTTTTATTGCTGCTACCTGTTTTTTCCAGATTTGTGGGTTGAGGGTCTTCAAAAATGATAAAATGACCCATTCCACTTTTTGTGTTTACTGTATCTTGTGGAATGTGTCCTCTAACATGTAAATTAGATGTTTAACATGTTCAAGATGCTGTGAGATTGAATTTCTAGTGAATGGGTGGAGCCCTAGAACTGAAAAATGTGTGTTTCCTCTTGGAAAAGGGTGGTTCAAACCTATGAAATGATGAAAAAACGATGCCAAAGGCCAAGTGTGTATTTTTTGAGCATGAGGGGACAATATTTGATGTTTCTAAGTAGTTGGTTTGGCTGGGAGTGACTGGGAGTGTGAACTTTTAATAAGGGTACCCTAAAATCCTTGGTTTCTACATGTTTTTTGGAGGGTTTGAGTTTAAGAGTGTATAAGAACAAATGAGGTCTTAAGACCTGGGAAATATGTGGTTTTGTAACATTTCTCAAGACTTTTTTTTGGTTTTGTGGTCTTGTGATAAGATTAAAGATGGGTCTCTTTGTAAAAATGGCCTAATTGGAGGCCTAAAACTGTGAAATTCTTGATTTTGAAATCTTTGATCCAAAAGAGTAATATCTAAATTTTTGATATGATAAATGAATCTGAAATGGGTGCTTGATTATGTATTTTATTTCTTTTTTGTTTTGGAATAATTTGGTCTAAAGACTAAAAAAATCAGTTTTCCTATACTACAAGGAATGCTAGTGGTAGAAGGTGAGTTTTGAAGGTTGTGAAGAATCTAACTTTGAGATTGCTTTTAAATGGATAAATTGTCATCATTGGAATGTTTAGAAACTTTTTTAGGGCCTTGGTGGAGGTTTGGTGTTGTTTTGCAAATTTGAAGGGTTGAGACCCTTGAGGGTGAGTTGATACTTAGCAAATTGAAGGTGTTTTCAAGAAGGGTTCATTGTTTCTGATATTGACATTAGTTTGTTGAGAGTTATTATCCACCTAGGATCTACATCATAGTGGTATTAGAGTAGGGAGTAGGTTTTGGTTTGCATTTTTTAGGTTGAAGAAAAGGCAAGGTTGACAAGATGCCTCCAAAGAGCAAAGATATGGCTAAAGAGATGAGGGAGATGAAGGAAAGGCATGCAAGATAACTCAAAGAGTTGGAAGAGAGAGTCATAGCCCTAGAGACAAACAAGAGAAGAGATGCTGAAGAGAGTGAGCCAGAAGAAGAGGAAGATGAGGAGTTTGAAGACATGGAAGAAGAACTTGATCTAGAAGACCAAAGAATGGCAAAGTTGCTGAAGGTAGTGAAAGGTGACAAGCATAAGGTAAAACTTGATGTTTCTAATTATGGTGGTAGTCTAAATGATGAAGAACTACTTGATTGGATTGCTGCATTAGATAACCATTTTGAATGTGAAGAAGTTCCTGAGGAGCAAAGAGTAAGGATTGCAAAGACTAAGTTGCAAGGTCATGCTTTGGTATGGTGGAATTACTTTCAGTTTGAGAGGAGGAAACAAGGAAAGTCTAAGATCACATCATGGGACAAGATGATATCTAAACTCAAAGGTAAATTCTTACCCAAAGATCACAAAATTCAAATGTTTAAAAAATTACAAAGTTTGAGGCAAAGGGAAATGGATATTAAGTCCTATACTGAGGAGTTTTATAAATTAAGTTTGAGGTCTGGTCATCATGAGAATGAAGATGAAAAAATTGCTAGATATATTGGTGGTTTGAGGCTTATTATATAGGATGAATTGGTTTTGGCTAACCCTAGGAGTGTAGAGGATTGTTATTAAATGGCAATCAGGGTGGAGGAGAAGCTTAAAAGGAGACAAGAGAAAGCAGTAAGAGGAAGAGGTGGTTCTAGTGCAAGAGGAAGAGGAATACCTTCTACATCAAAGCAGCCAAATGAAGATCAAGGGGAAAAAAAAGGTAAATATCACAATGATTCTAGAGGTGGTTTTGGTTTTAGAGGTAGAGGAAGGTTTGGTATTGGTAGAGGTTCTAATGATTTTGCAGGAAGGTGCTACACATGCAATGAGTTTGGCCATCCTTCATGGAAGTGTCCTGAGAGGGTTGGTAGTTCTTCTAGTGGAGACAAGAAGATTGATAGAAGAGCACAATTGGTATAGGAAGAGGAGTGTGAAAGTCATTGTTCTCCAAGTAGGAATACAAATCCTGAGGTTGGGGAAATGTTGATGGTGAGAAAAACAATCTTGAAGGCAGCAAAAGAGGAAGCACCTTTGCAAAGGAAAAGTCTCTTCAAGACAAATTGTAAGTGCAAGGACAAGGTATGTAGATATTGGTGTAATTAATTATTTAATTACACTTTAGGATAAGTTTACTTAGGTAATTATTTATTTCCTAGGATAATTATCTTTTAATTCTTATCTTATCTTATTGAGCTATCTTTTTGCTCAAGATAAGATTAGGGTTGTTTTTTCCTGCTTTATTGCATCATTTCCTTTTCGAAGGCTTTTGTATTATTTGTAAAATATTATTCTCAATAATCAAAAAATTCTAATTTTTTCTTACACAAACTTGCTCTGATACCATGTAGAAGTTGAAAAACCAACTTCACAGTCCCCAAGAATCACCTGCAAGCAATCACCTATCACATGCAATGGATATTCAGAACAAAAGAGAACTGTAACATTCATGTAAGTGTTGTTTCCCATCAAAATGTGAAACGACACTTACATGAGTGTTACAGGGAAGGGGTCTATTAGTTTTGAGGACCACTCCTTTCAGGATGTCTTGTGTGTCCCTCACTTGACACATAACCTTCTTTCCATCTATCAGATAACACATGGGGGCAATGGGAGATTTGTGGAGTTCACACCTGATTCGGTTATCATCAAAGACTTGGAGAGTAGAGCAGTCATTGCTACTGGGATAGTGGATCACTCCTCTTGCTTGTATTCCTTCACTGATTTTGCTACTAGTGGTGCTTCTGTTCCTATAGTTGTTCCTCACACTTTGCGTGTGCATCATCATTCAGATGAGAGATTTGGCTTCTTGAACATTGATGTTCTCACTTTGGATCTTGTTCTCGAGCCTTCTGCTCCATCTCCTCCTCCTCTTGTTGCTTCTTTTGTTTCAGTGCAGCAGGATCCGGTTGATCACACATCTTTGGAGGTTTCTATTAAGTCTTCACCTACTTTGGCTTCTTCATTTGTTGAGGTCACACCTGCTTCTGCGGAGACATCTTGGGCTACACCTATTCCACCTTCAGAGATTTCTTTCATTCAACCTCTTCCCTCTCACTTCTTTCTGGAGATGCAGTTTCTTCACTTCTTTTGGAGTTACTTCATTCTGGGGGGGATTTGTGGTCTCTTTCTTCCTCTCTTATGGGGGGATTCTTTCATGTATCTTTGTGATGAATGGTGTCCTTGGGGGGTCTTATGGAGTCCTCCATTTTTCATCACTTAGGTAGTTTTATTGCATTCTATTTTGGGGAGGAGTTTTGTTCCCATGTGGTTTTCTCCTTTACCCCGTTTGATTTAGTTTGCATTGCATTTGTACATGAGTTGATCAGGCCTTGTTGCCGAGACTCATATTTGCATAATAATTTGCTTCTCCCTAAGTTGCACTTATGGGGGGGTATTGGTGTAATTAATTATTTAATTACACTTTAGGATAAGTTTACTTAGGTAATTATTTATTTCCTAGGATAATTATCTTTTAATTCTTATCTTATCTTATTGAGCTGTCTTTTTGCTCAAGATAATGAGGGTTGTTTTTTCCTGCTTTATTGCATCATTGCCTTTTCGAAGGCTTTTGTATTATTTGTAAAATATTATTCTGAATAATCAAAAAATTCTGATTTTTGCTTGCACAAACTTGCTTTGAGAGTTTACAGAACATCTTTTTTTTTTTTTCTGAATATCTGTTGCATGTGATAGGTGATTGCTTGTAGGTGATTCTTGGGGACTGTGAAGTTGGTTTTTCAACTTCTACAGTAGAGTGGTCATTGATTCTGGCTCAACTGAAAACATGGTGTCATGTGAAATGGTCAACAAGTTAGGATTGAAAAAGATTCCTTACGAATGTCCCTATAAAATCTCATGGTTAACTGATGATCAATCTTTGTTGGTGAATGAAAAGGCTATAGTGGATTTTCAAATTGGTGGTTATCATGATAGTGTTGTGTGTGATGTTCTTCCAACGGACTGTTGTCATCTATTATTAGGCAGACCTTGGCAATATGACAAGAGGGCATTGTATGATGGTAGGGAAAATACTTACACCATAGTTCAAGGTGGTCATTCTTTTGTGTTAACTCCTCTTATAGAAGATGCTAAAGGTAAAGAAAAAGTCATCATGTGTCGGAACAAGGAGCCCCTAAATGTTGTGATGATATGCACAAATGTAATTCTGAAAGTGCAGGCACAGTAGATCTAAAGGTAAATTCAGGGTTAAAGAAAACAAAGACAATGAATGTGCAGGACAATGTGTTGGTAGGTACTATAGAGTGCCCTGTGGTTATGCAAAAAGTTGAGAAGTAATCAAAATATGCTGGTATAGTGAATACAATGCAATGTAAGGATAGAAAAGTGGTACAAAATACTGACAAAATAGTAAAAGAGATGACAGTGATGGATGAGCAGACTAGGCAAAACATTGGGGACAGTTGCAAGTATGAGAATAAGGAAAAGATGCAAAAAAATTATGGAATGAATAACAATTGTTTGTGTACAGGGATGAAGACATGTGTTTCAGGTATTTGTGAAGGATTATCATCAAGTTTTGAGCATATGACTGATGACAGACCACTGACAGGTCTGAATGCAAGAGATGAATTGTTTTCAAATGCAAAACACAACATTTATGTAGGGTAGTTTGCAAGTTTCTCAACAGTGGATCAATGGAGAGAATTTGAAGCACAAAGGAAAGTGATAGAATCTTGGAGAACTTGGTATCTATATCAACTCATGTGGCATGAGTTCTTTCTCTGTGGCGGTGAATGGTGTAGGAGCACCTAGTCTCCTAGTTGCAAAATTTCACTTTTTGAAGGTTGATAGGTGGTCAATGGGTTAGATCAATATGTTTTAGGTTTATTTATGCTAAATAAGGTCAATTAAGACCATTTAAGGTGTATAAAGTTGATTTCTTTCGAGTCTTGGTAGTCAAATGTGCAAATAATGCATTCTTGCTACAAAATTGTTAACATTTGAATTTGTAGCCTTTTGAAGGAAAATCCTTGAATTTGGGTGTAAATATGCAAGAATGAGGTCTAATATGTTGTAATAAGGTGAATTAGAGGTGTTAGAGTGATTTAGGAGTTTTTGGGTGTCAAAATTAAAAAGTTGCAAAGTTTATGTAATATTGTCATATACAATTTGTCTTAAAATGCAACTTAATGAAGATTAGAAGGTCTTAATGATTAAAAATCAGTTATAGGTGTTGGAAGAAGTTGGAATGAAACCAAAAAATGTATAAGAACCTTCAATGGCTTGAAAGTGGGGTTGGTTGGAGATTGGTGAGCCTTTTTTGATCAATAAAAGCCCTATTTTTTCTGTACTTTTGTCATTGTACGGATCTGTACGGACTCCAAATTCTCTAAATTTTTTTTGTAAGTTGTAGGCCTATGAATTAGCTTTAATTTTCTTCGAATATGAGGGTCTAACTCCTTGTTTTGTGAAAGTTATTCAATTTTTATTGCTACTACCTATTTTTTTCAGATTTGTGGGTTGAGGGTCTTCAAAAATGATAAAATGACCCATTCCACTTTTTGTGTTTACTGTATCTTGTGGAATGGGTCCTCTAACATGTAAATTAGATGTTTAACATGTTCAAGATGCTGTGAGATTGAATTGCTAGTGAATGGGTGGAGCCCTAGAACTGAAAAATGTGTGTTTCCTCTTGGAAAAGGGTGGTTCAAACCTATGAAATGATGAAAAAATGATGCCAAAGGCAAAGTGTGTGTTTTTTGAGCATGAGGGGACAATATTTGATGTGTCTAAGTAGTTGGTTTGGCTGGGAGTGACTAGGAGTGTGAACTTTTAATAAGGGTACCCTAAAATCCTTGGTTTCTACATGTTTTTTGGAGGGTTTGAGTTTAAGAGTGTATAAGAACAAATGAGGTCTTAAGACTTGGGAAATATGTGGTTTTGTAACATTTATCAAGACTTTTTTTTGGTTTGGTGGTCTTGTGATAAGATTAAAGAGGGATCTCTTTGTAAAAATGGCCTAATTGGAGGCCTAAAACTGTGAAATTCTTGATTTTGAAATCTTTGATCCAAAAGAGTAATATCTGAATCTTTGATATGATGAATGAATCTAAAATGGGTGCTTGATTCTATGTTTTATTTCTTTGGTGTTTTGGAATAATTTGGTCTAAAGACTAAAAAAATCAGTTTTCCTGTACTACAAGGAATGCTAGTGGTAGAAGGCGAGTTTTGAAGGTTGTGAAGAATCTAACTTTGAGATTGCTTTTAAATGGATAAAATGTCATCATTGGAATGTTTAGAAAAATTTTTAGGGCCTTGGTGGAGGGTTGGTGTTGTTTTTCAAATTTTAAGGGTTGAGACCCTTGAGGGTGAGTTGATACTTGGCAAATTGAAGGTGTTTTCAAGAAGGGTTCATTGTTTATGATATTGGCATTAGTTTGTTGAGAGTTATTATCCACCTAGGCTCTGCATCAGAAGTCCATTATAAAATCACCTTTTGAGCTTGTTTATGGGTCTCAAGCTAGGCTCCCTTTCCACACCTTGTTACTAGTATGCACGTTCATCTTGCAAGAAGACCTAGACATTCCTGAACCTATGGAGGAGAAGATGGAAGAGTTAATGGACCTTGATGAGGCTAGGAACCAAGCTCAACAAAACAATAAGAAACAATTACAAATGAAATACCTATATGAATAAAGGGCTAAAAATAGAAAATTTGAATTAAATGACATGGTTCTCATGTGGAATGCTAGGAGTCAAGACAAAGGAAAACAATGTAAATTTGAAGCTTTATGGTTAGGACCATTTTTCATTATTGGCAAGGCTGGTGAAGATTCATATTACCTCCAGAACATGAGAGGAGAAGAACCATAATTTCTATTGCATGGAAAATTCCTGAAACATTTCTTTTCTTAATATTCCATGCATAGTAGTCTAGGAAAAGATCAAGAATTTCTAGTGCATGGACAATTCTTGGGAAACCTTCTAAAATAAATCCTTTCCATGCACAGTAGTATAGGATTCCATTCCACCTCCATTTCCCACCATTCCTAAATTCACTTCCATTTCCATACCATATCAATAAGGCACTGGGTCTACTTCCCCAGAGACCTGGATTCTTGCTATACCCACAAGGGGTATACATCCCCAGATGGAGATACTGTTAGAATTGGAAAAATCTCACATTTTTACTGGCCTTCACCGACCTATCTGTTATGTACCAAAAACATTTTCCACACCTTAATTTAACAAACAATACAAATTGTTGAAATTTGTGTGACAATATCCATTTCACAACCCATGTTAACCAATGATCCCATTAATTTGGCCTTTGAAATATGAGAATTCCTCTGGTCATTGTTGAGCAAGAGCTTTAAAAGCAACTAGTCCATATTGGGAAGATCATGTGTAAGTCCTTCCGATCAACAAGTCATAGCCTTTCAATTTGAACATTTTATGCATATGGAGAAGAGGTGAATCAAGTCACAATGATCAAAGACCCCAAAGATTATATGTGTGCATAATTGAGAAGACAATGCCTATCATTTCACTGATGAAAGCTTATCAGCCAAAGCAAAGTAATCATAGCAAATTTTTCAAATCATACTAAGCTCATGAGTAACGCTGATGGATTCCTCATTGGCAAGAAACATATATTATTTCACCAATGAAGCAAGAGAACAACTATTTTAGAGAGATATATACAATCAGAGTGAGTCCCTCAGATCTCACCAACCATATGGGTTACGCCAATGAAGAAGGCTTTGGGGAAATTCTTTCCAACTTATCCAAATGAATGAAGCGGTAAAGGATATACATCAGGGAAAAAAAGATCCTTAGAAAGGCTCTTTGTTTTCTTAGTGATAGAATATGTCAGCCTGATGGTAACATGGGATGGCCATGATTTGTTGGAAAGACACTAGGTGATGAGTAAAAGGATGTCTAATGGTCCAGACCACCTTGACATTGGAAAAACTTCATAATGTTCTCCCTAAAATAATAAAAGTTGAAAAGTAAGAAAATGGGTAGTTGTATAATATCAATAAGAGTATTTGGTTGTCTTCCCAACTAAGAATAAGAATCAAAGGGAAACTTCACATTGAAAGGACATTCAATTATTTCATGGCAATAAGTTGTGAATGTATAAAAAAAAGTGGCACCAAATAAAACACATAAATCGGCCTGAGACTAGAAGCATTTCACCAATGCAACATTCTTGTTTCACTCTAACAGTTCAAAATTTGAAAAACCTATTGCATTCATTTCGAATGGTAGAAATTAATGGCTGCATGAATGAACCTTATGTAAATTCTAATTGAAAAGAGAATGAACCAAAATAATTTTCAAATGTTGCAGCAAGAAGGATAGGAGATCGAACGAGAATCAAGGAATTCAATGTAGCCAGAAATACACAAGTAAGCATACGGAGTTCCATGTAATTGATAAATTTTATTTCAATTTTTCCACCTTAGAGAATTAAAATGGAAGGTTCAAGTTTTGCAAAAACAAAGGGTAGGAAGCAATAGGGAGAAAGTAGCCAATCCAAAAAAAAAATAGAAAACTGAAACAAGGGTGGATTATAAACCAAAAGAATGAAAAATTGAACCAAGACCTCATTGATCAATTGCCTAGTTTAGGGCCGAAAGCTAGAAGGTTTGCACAATTGAGGGCTAATGTAGAGAAGTTAGAAGACAAATGAAAACATATAGGTTATGTGTGGACTCCCATTAAGGGATATGAATTGTTCATGTCTCACTATTGTCAGAGAGGTAGATTTGAACCAGTCTGCAACCCTTGGAATTTCAATTTGTGAAAACTAGTTGTTCCCAATGTCTTCATGAATGTAGAGCTCATAAAACTTCTGGCCACACATTATAGTCCAGACCTTAAAGCTATTTTCAACCTGCAACGTTAACCTTTCATACAAGTATCTAAGATTGCACTTTGTGAAGTTTTCAACCTAGATGACACATGTGACCAACCTATTGTGCATGAGGATTTAGAGGAGTACTCAAGAATGGATACAACTTATAAGGGATGGAGATTACTATTGCACAGGCCTAGGTAAAATGGAGACTTAGTTCCACTTGAAGATAATGATGAACTTCCCTTTCATGTTGATTTGTTTGAGCCCTACTTAAAACATACTTACTTCTCGGTATGCCAAATATTGGGAACCAAGGCTTCTGAATTCATGTATATAGGGCCAATGGTGATTGTTGTAGACATACAGTGCCACAATGTAAGACCTTTTGATTATGATTCACACATTTCTATAGGGATTGACTCAAGGCTAATGGCCATCAAGAATGCATTTCCCACACTACACTTCAAACATTATTCCATTCTTATGCACATGATATTGTACTATGGACAGGAGTTAGGAATGTGGCTGGAGGAATTGAGAATTACACAATTTGATAAGGAGGATCAACTACTACCAATGCAATTGTGGACTGCTATTTGGGACAATAGGTTTATCAATTCCAGTTATGTTTATTTTGAAGAATATTTTTTCAAGATATTATATATGTTTTATAATCACCCCTCTGATTATTCATTAATTGATGGGATTAAAAGATTTTTAAGGCCCAAGGATTTCAATGAACCACCAATTTTAGGTCATAATTGGGGTGATTGGTATTGTTATATTGATTCAACCATGATCAGAGTGTATGGTTTTGAAGATACACCTTTCCTATTACCAAAAACTGTGCCAAATAGGATTGCATATCTAGAGATTTTTAGGCAAATGGATTATTCCAATGTTATGAACTTAAGTGCCAATGAGAAAAAATCATTTATGCCTAGTACATTATGCTTTGAATATTTTACTGTGTTGTCAAAGGAAGGATATGATCTTATTTTGGATAAGTTATCACATTTCAATATGAAGAAGGATGCACCAAGGAAGGGATTTGATCCTGAGGGTTATATTGGTTTTGCAAGGAAAAAATAGAATCTAGGTGGATATGATCATATACCATATCTTGAATGACATTATCAGAAACATGGAGGAAGAGGAGGTTGAATTGGCCATCGATAACTATAATATAGAAATGGAACAAAAATTGAAGGAGATACAAGAAGCAAAAATGTTATCCTATGGAAGTGAGGAATCTTCTTATGAAAGAGAACACCAAGGCCAAACTGATAAGATTCCCAAAATGAAAATTGAAGAGTATCAACCTCCAAATAGAGAACAAGAAGTTGAGGAATCATCTGACATAGATACTAGGCAAGTGGCCTACAAGTCCTTTGTTTTTGATGATCAATTTATAAAGCCTACTCAATTTAGATCTTTCTTGTACAAACAAAAAGGAAAAGCAATAAGGGAATCAGTCACAGACATCACACCCAACAATGAAAACCAACTGCTTAACACTTTGAAGGTGGAAGTAGAGAATGAAATGAAGAATATGACTCCAGAGAGGAAGAAAATTGTTGGAGTCCAGTGTGATGATCTTCCTTGGTCTAGATTTAAATTTTTCTCTTTTTTCTATAGTTCTCTACATAATAATGGTGCTAAGCATAATCTCAATCTAGAAGGGGTGATAGAAGTATACACCAGATCAAGATACGACCCTGATTAGAAATCTCTTATGATTTGGGCTTTGTAACCCCACATAAGAAATTTGTGATTATTGATACTAAGAAGGAATTTGGTTATGTGATGACACTAAAAGTAGGAGAAACTAATCATGTGGTCACAACTGACATTGGCAGTAATGTAGCCAAATTAAATAAAGCATAGATTTAGATGTTAATCAAGGAACGAAATATGTACAAGATGAACAATAAAAAGATGCTCAAAGAAAATGATTTTCTAAAAGACATGGTCAAAGATACATTCAAGGGATCCACTAAATTGTTAACTCAAGGAGAGGGTTCACAATCAAAGGATAAAAGTGAGGAATCACAAGTACACACTCAAGTGAGTAAAGCCAGATTTGACACAATATGCAATATTACAAATGTGGCATGCCAATCTAATGGTCTGGATGGACAAGTTCTAGGTAACCCACTCCAAGAGTCACACTACTATTCAGGAACATAAGAGAATAAATGATAAGATTTAGGAAAAGATCCAAGAGATACAAAATAGAAGCACCTTTGACACTGGAGCCATTACAACTGCAGAGGATATGATGAGAAAACATAAAGACTATTATAAGGAGCTTCAAGGAGATGCGAAAGAGTTCATTGATGCTTCAAAAGAAGGGGTGCCTACACTTTTCAAAGATGATGGAGAATTGAAAGACTAGAGTGAATGGAAGAAATAGTGTAGAATGATACTGCATGGAGCCTTGGAAGCAACCAAGAACAAGGATTCAACATTGGAGGAGGCATGTGAGTGTTTGGAGAAGATGATCATCATGGAGATGCTGGGAGGAATGTTGCAGAGGATTCTGACACCCACTTGAGTCAAGACTATTTAGATCATATAACACAAGCTCATTTATGGCTCATTAGAGCTTAATTATCAATCTTTAATTGTTGTTAATTCAAGAAATTTATGAAGAGGTGTACCCTCTTCAAGATATTGATATATAAGTTGGACATGTAATGATTAGACAGTAAGAGCGAATAGGGAAAGAATAGGAGATATGAAAGAGATACTTTTCAAAATGTTTATCGTATAGAGTATACTGTATGGATCGTGATGCATGCATGAATTTTGGCATAAATCAATAGAAGATTTTTAATTCTGTGTGACTCAATATTGGTGTCTATTGTTTGTTGATTTAAAGCAATTATCTAGCTATCTCCACATTGTTATTTATATGTTATTTGAATTTGTATATCCAAGTTTATATTTAATTTCATCAAGACACATTTGTTGTTATTGTGTAATCAAGTTGATTGGTTTCCATCAAAGAATTAAATCCTTTTAATTGATTACAATAACTTGGAAGTAACATTTGGATCAGTAAGAAGAGTTAGGTAATTGATAAGATTTTCATACTATCTCCAACTTGATGTTATCTTGTTATTCAAATTGAGGATATACTTCATTTTTCAATACACATTTGTTGTCATTGTGTGATTATTTTAATTGGTTCCCTCAAGGAAGGATTAAAATCCTTTTAATAAATCACAATAACCTGATAAGATCAATTGGATCATTAAGAAGAATCTGTCAGTCACATTCTTGCACGTTTATATAAGGTATTAAAAAGTTTAAGTGCCAAACAATCAAAATTGTAACCAATAACAATCACCTATCACAAAACTACATTGACTCCGCTTACCCAATAAAGCACTGGTCCACCTCATATTTCATTTATACTTCACTTATTCATTTTCATAATCTAAACATTCAATTATTACATTAGGAGTAAAATTATTTAACTAGCCATCATCTATCCCACACTTTATGCCACTGTGGATAGATCCTTAAACACAAATAAGTCAAAAAATCTACTTCAGCTATCAAGGTCCACCCACCTAGTTCTAATAGAGCCTAAAGTGTAGGGAGTCATCAACAATATAGGTTAACTTTGTTCATTGGTTCAAAAATGTTGCAAGTCTGATCATAGAGCCTGACATCCTTTTAGGATTTGTAACCTGCATTTTTGAGATCCAACAGATACCACCACACGTTGATACACAAGTGTAGGAATGGCAAGACCAAGAGGAGCAACAAGGGGTTGCACATGCATGGGGTGTTGGGGATCAACCCTTCTCCCTAACCTCTATTGTGGCATGTCGCCACCAACACCCTGAAATGATTTAAAATCAAAATAATTGAGATTTTTCCCCATAACAAAATCTACATATAGTTTCCTCAAAAAAATATAATGGGACCTCTAGATTAGCATGTGGTGGATTTTCAAATACCATATACCATCGATCCCAAAAATGTGTACTCATTTGTGGATGTATACACCACCTCATGGATATTCTAGATTTAGTGGAATGAATGGGCTGCTAAGTATTAGGGTCAATAAAATAAGGGGTTAGATGGGATTTTGTTATTTTTAGATCTAAAATTTGTTTATATGAGAGACCATCTGCATAAAATCATCTCATCTCCTCTCTATCTCATTGATGCCTATCTAAGTTAGAATCAATAGTCTTAATGAGATTGATGATGTTTTGCACCAGTGCAGATGCAAAAAATCTCACACGTGGTGGAATCAATGCTTCATTTTGCATAGCATTGATTTGGTTTTGAATGGATGCCACATGTTCATTGATATGTGCTCGCAAGTGAGCCTCATTTGATCCAGTGATTGGTGGATGTGGGATATGAGGTGGATGGGGTGGAGGGGGAGGTGGAGGGGGTTGAAGGTGGAGGTTGCTGAGGTGGTGGATTAATTATATCATCAATTTCAAATCAATCCATGATATCTATATAAGTGTTCACTTGCATTAAATTATACAAAATTAACATACAAACTTATAAAATTACATTAAATAGTTAAATTTTAAATGTACATGCAAATTTGTTTAAATAGGATGTGCATACATATACATACACATACATACATTCGTTGAACTTGAGCATGTGCATACAAATTTCAAAATTTAAGATGTAAATACATTTAAAATAAAAAATACAATGCATAATGCATGCATACAACATTCAACTAAACTATGTCTACATACAAATTTCAAAATTTAAGATCCAGAACTATGTAATTTTAATACATGTGGATACTAAAAAATAAACTTGAAACATTCACAAAATGCTCATTTATGTCTAACACATATATAAATTACATTTTTCTAGTAAGAGAAATCATGATATTAGATAGTCATAAAATATATACTATTATAAATTCAACACTAAAAAATATCCATCCAACCAAATTCATAAATTCATCACTAAAAATATCCATCCAATCAAATTCATAAATTCATCACTAAAAATATCCATCCAACCAAATTCACAAATTCATTATAGAAAATATCCATTGAACCAAATTCGTAAATTCATAACTATAAGCTCATTGTCTTAATTTATAAAGTGTTGTGGCTCTCTACTACATATCTTCATTTTTTTAATGTTTTCCTTTTCAGAATCGGTCTTTATCATCTACTCTAGCCATTTTCGATGCTCATCTAAGACCCCATCCATATACCTAACAACATCAACAACATTTTGCATCCTAGATGCAAAAATCCTCAAAGGTGGTGCGATACATTCTTCATTTTGAATAATGTTGATTTGATCCTGAATGGTTCTAACATTGGCATTGATCCGTGCTTGTAAGCGAGCACCATCAGTTCCAAGTGGTGGAGGTGGAGGCTATGATGTGGAGTGCATGGAGGTGGAGGTGAAGATGGTGGAGATGGAGAGTGTGGAGGTGGATTATGGATATTATTGAATTGATCCATGATCTCTAAGATATAAGTGAACCTGCATTAGATTTGTAATTTCAAAATGTAAGATACATGTTTAGGAAATACCCTTAAAACATTCAATATAAATGGCCTAATTTAATACAAATGATAAAATGTGTAAGCCTCAATTATGTCTAAGGCATGTTACTTGAATGAAAAAACAATTAACTATTAATATAGGATGGCTTAAGGTGATCTCTATATACAAAATGCCATGGCTTAAGGAAATAAAATTTGGTGAAGTTTCCCAAGGCAGCTAAATTTCATTAAGGTCCTAGGAAAAAATGAAAGCTTTAGGTTTTAGGGTTTAGGGTAATAGGATGGCTTAAGGGGATCTATGTAGTAAGGTCCTAGGAAAAAATGGCATGGCTTAAGTGAATAAAATTTGGTGAAGTTTCCCAAGGAAACCAAATTTCATTAAGGTCCTACCTGACAAAATGATGGCTTTAGGGATTAGGGTTTAGAGTTTAGAGTTTAGGGTTTAGGGTAATAGGATGACTTAAGGGGATCTATGTAGTAAGGTCCTAGGAAAAAATGACATGGATTAAGGGAATAAAATTTGGTGGAGTTTCCCAAGGCAACCAAATTTCATTTTAAGGTCCTAGGAAAAAATGAATGCTTTAGGGTTTAGTGTTTAGAGTTTAGAGTTTAGGGTTTAGGGTTTAGGGTGAAGTTTGGGTGGCCCTTGGAATAATGGACTCGTAAGTTAGTGAACAAGATTTTCTTGTGGAACAACTAATTGAGATGTCTCTTGCTTCGACTGACCAACCTCTCATGAAATCTCATTGATATTATAATCTTGCAAGATCTTATTACTGTTAAATTTGGTTGCCTTGGAAAACTTCATCAAATTATTCTAGTAAGAGAAATCATGATATTAGATAGTCATAAAATATATACTATTATAAATTCAACACTAAAAAATATCCATCCAACCAAATTCATAAATTCATCACTAAAAATATCCATCCAATCAAATTCATAAATTCATCACTAAAAATATCCATCCAACCAAATTCACAAATTCATTATAGAAAATATCCATTGAACCAAATTCGTAAATTCATAACTATAAGCTCATTGTCTTAATTTATAGTGTTGTAGCTCTCTACTACATATCTTCATTTTTTTAATGTTTTCCTTTTCAGAATCGGTCTTTATCATCTACTCTATCCATTTTCGATGCTCATCTAAGACCCCATCCATATACCTAACAACATCAACAACATTTTGCATCCTAGATGCAAAAATCCTCAAAGGTGGTGCGATACATTCTTCATTTTGAATAATGTTGATTTGATCCTGAATGGTTCTAACATCGGCATTGATCCGTGCTTGTAAGCGAGCACCATCAGTTTCAAGTGGTGGAGGTGGAGGCTGTGAGGTGGAGTGCATGGAGGTGGAGGTGAAGATGGTGGAGATGGAGAGTGTGGAGGTGGATTATGGATATTATTGAATTCATCCATGATCTCTAAGATATAAGTGAACCTGCATTAGATTTGTAATTTCAAAATGTAAGATACATGTTTAGGAAATACCCTTAAAACATTCAATATAAATGGCCTAATTTAATACAAATGATAAAATGTGTAAGCCTCAATTATGTCTAAGGCATGTTACTTGAATGAAAAAACAATTAACTATAAATATAGGATGGCTTAAGGTGATCTCTATATACAAAATGCCATGGCTTAAGGAAATAAAATTTGGTGAAGTTTCCCAAGGCAGCTAAATTTCATTAAGGTCCTAGGACAAAATGAAAGCTTTAGGTTTTAGGGTTTAGGGTAATAGGATGGCTTAAGGGGATCTATGTAGTAAGGTCCTAGGAAAAAATGGCATGGCTTAAGTGAATAAAATTTGGTGAAGTTTCCCAAGGAAACCAAATTTCATTAAGGTCCTACCTGACAAAATGATGGCTTTATGGATTAGGGTTTAGAGTTTAGAGTTTAGGGTTTAGGGTAATAGGATGGCTAAAGGGAATTTATCTAGTAAGGTCCTAGGAAAAATTACATGGATTAAGGGAATACAATTTGGTGGAGTTTCCCAAGGAAACCAAATTTCATTTTAAGGTCCTAGGATAAAATGAACACTTTAGGGTTTAGGGTTGAGGGTTTAGAGTTTAGAGTTTAGAGTTTAGGGTTTAGGGTTTAGGGTTTAGGGTGAATTTTGGGTGGCCATTGGAATAATGGACTTGTAAGTTAGTGAACAACATTTTCTTGTGGAACAGTTGATTGAGATAGCTCTTGTTTTATTTGACCAACCTCTCATGAAATATCATTCATATTAAAATATTGTACGATCTTATTATAGTTAAATTTGGTTGCATTGGGTAAATTCACCAAATTTTGAGAACTTCTTTGATCCCCTTAAGAACTGTCATATTACGACCCCTTAAGACATCGGTTTAGGGTTTAGGGTAATAGGATGACAAGTAAGGGCATTAATATTTGTGATTCATCACATATGCAAGAACATTAGTTTATGAATATTTTTGATTTTATGAATAGACTTACTATTTCCACAATAGAAACACATAATTATGTATTATTGAGATTGAGTTTGATGTATACTTGATTTTTTTTAACATGTTTTTCATTAATATTGATTGTGTGTGTATATTAAGTTTAATATACTATGATAAAGTTGAATATTTCCCACTTAAATGAATTTTATGATATAAAATGTATAATAAAATTAGTTAATGTTGAATTTTCCCAAAGATCCAAAACATTATTTTATTTAAATTGATTGTTTGGAATTGAAAGAACCTAAAAGAAAGGAAAGAAAACTATTTAGATTCTTTTAGTGTCTAGGTAACTACTACAAATTGACATTTTAGACTAAACTAGAAGCCTAATTAACATCTAATTGACTATAATGAGAGTTAAGATTGTCAAAATACAAGAGACAACACATGCAAACAAGAAATGGAAACAAGGCATGACTAAGAGAGATCAAAACATAAAATAGAAATGAATGCAAATATTATCTAATTAAGTGAATTGGAAATGGATTGTACAAGGATTTAGGAATTTTCTAACTAAATTTGCAAACAAACATTGGAAATTTATCAATTGTAACGATCCACTAGTCCCACAAGTAAAGTTTAACATATTTTTTTCTATTCTAATTATATATATGTTCATAACGTTTAATTGATTGTGTCTCTTGATGAATACACATTTAAATGTATAATATTTATCAAATCCTATTTCATTGTCAATATCAAGGACCCTAATTTACTATGTATCAACCTAAATCTATCGAATAATTTCTTCCATAGGCATGCCTACATACTTGTCTCCATACAATTGAATTCACCACTGGTGGTGAATCAGTCCTCTCCCAAAATTATGAGAAATCGGGAGACAACTTTACAACACCAGATCTAGAAATGTATCCTTGTCAAGTTGTTGAAGTCAATTCTATAGGAAATAGATAGAAAACCTTCTTCAAGATTGAAATAGAGTTGATTTGACTTGAAGCACCTAGTTGACTTGTTGACCAATCTTCAATACCTAAATGCTTGTTAAATCTACACACAAAAGTCAACAAACACACATGCAAGAGGGGAAAAATGATTGATGGTTAGCAAATAGGGGTTTGCCTTGGTCAAACCCCACTTTGGTAATCAAACCCTTAATGAAATAATGAAATGCAAGAGAATGATAAACAAATAATATGAAAATGATATCAACTTACCAAACCCTTATTGATGAAACTCTGAAGTTGTGTCAATGGATGCTCCAAGATGCTTGATTAGTGCTTGATTTTACTTTGTAATATGCTTGAATGCTTGAGATGATGTGTGAATGAATGCTTGAATGAATGGGGGAATGAATGCTTAAATGAATGGGAGGTTAGAAAATGTAAAAACAATCATTTATACAATTTTGTGCCTTAGTAACCCATTCATACCTCATCACAGGCTGACATCAAGTGTTTTTGAATAAAAACCTAAAAGGAATTTTAAAATATTTTGAATTTGGAGCCATGGGGGACTCATGCGCCACCCATGGTGAATGGGTCCCACCTAGGACCTAAAAAATGGGTGTCGAGAATTATCTTGTATTTAACATTGTTTGTTGGGTTTACATTCAAAAATGCACTTAATTAAAGCATATAAGGGCATAAAAGGGTCAAATAAAGCATAAGAAAGGGATAAATAGTGAAGTTATGCCTAGAAAAGCATGAAAGCTTGTTACAAGACTTTGCAACACTTCAAAATAGGACTTGTTAAGTGACGAAAAGGTGGTCTTTAGGTGAATTGTAATGAATAGAGTCTAGAAGAGTGTAGAAATGTATTACAACACTTCACAACACCTTCACAAGACGTCATTATTTGAATTTTAGTACATAAATATGCATGTTTAAGCCATGTTACAACATAAAATCAGAGAAAAATAGACCAAACATCATGAAACAATAACTAAAAGGCCATGAAATGACAAGGGGAATTTTTATACAACACATTTATCCCCCACTTTAGTGAGAGGAAGAACCCCTTTAAACTCACACTAAAGTAGCCATGAACATCGAGAGGAGGGTTCACATGCATTTATGTTAGCAAGATGGAATGAAAATGATCAAGAGGGATGATTAAGCCCCTAGGATGACGATCCCATGGAAAAATAAACATAAGAACAAAGGAACACACAAGTGTTGAAAAGAATGAAATGAAGCTTCGATCATCAGTCCAACTAATTGTAGATTAGATCTAGGCTGATTGTTTGAAGAAGAGAATGCATACTCACTCTCAGGTGATAGAACTCATATTTTTACGCCAAGTGAGAAGGACCAAGTATACTCACTTTGGGGCCATGAAACTTCTAGTTGTCCATGGGATGAGAAAGACAAAAAGGTAAGATACATACACAGGTTGGTATGCACTCACACACACAAAGGTGGCTATGGGGAAAATTCATGCCACTAGGTGGGATTCCTGCTCAACCATATCAAAGTTAAACCTCCTCATAACTTTAACAAGGTGCTACAAAGAAAAATGTCAGTTCATGCTTCATGAGACAAGCAAAGTTCCATATACTTATAACTCATGAACAAAATACAATGTACTATAGACATGCAAGTTGTGTTATGGAAGGTGGAAGAAAGTGAAAAATAAATGTAAACATGCAAAATGTAATGTAGAATACAAAAGATGTTCAAAGGAATCTTGTTAAGTTCATGCAAGGTCAGTCACTTAGGGAACATTGTGCCTAATGTCTCCAAGAGAGGACCAATCAAAGAATAGTATATTCACAACTTATGGGATGCAGTGCATTGCATCAGGCCACCAAGAGGAATGCAATATGATAAGATAGATCACAATTATGAAGGACATCACATCCAATGTCATCCGCAAAGTGACAAATGCATCATAAAAATGACAAGGCTACACTAGGAACCAAAAATGTAAATGAATTAATGGTAATGTATGCCCTCCACTTTAAATTCCTTTAAAGGAATTGCTAGCTACACACAATTCTATGAGAAATTACTTTATAGTAGAAAAGGGAAGAATGCAAAAGGAAAACAAGACATGAGAGCCAACTTAGAAAGCCCTATGCCAAGTCATACATTTCAAAGTTAGGCTGTGTCATGTCAAGGAGAATGGAAAAACAAAGAAAGGAAGTTTCCCCCCAGAAAAGAGAACACCAAACACATAAGGGATCTATGGATTTGGGGTTAGTATGTTCGTTGCTGCAATGTTTTCATGAAATATCTTGGAACTGTCATCATTCCTCAAAGCACATAGAACTAGAAGAATGACACAAAGAGAGTGAAAACAAAAAAAAAGTCCATTTTGGGTCAACATGGAAGAGACATTGCAGTCTTAATGCTTTGCATCATCCCCAAAAGGAAAATACAAGTGAAAAGAAAGAAAACAAAAAGGTGAAAGAAAATGAAAAAGCTTTTGGGTCAACATGAAGGAGACATTTTAGTCTCAATGCCTTGTGTTATCCCCAAAAGGAAAACACAAAACAAAAAGAGAAAAAGACAAGGACCTTTTGGGTCAACATGGAAGATACATAGGGCATTTCAATGCTTTGCATCATCCCCAAAAGGAAAACAAAAAACGAAAGCGAAAAAGAAAATGCACGACAAATAGAAGAATAGAGGTACAAATAGAAGTGTACAAAGAGAGGGAACATCAAATGCGTGTTACGATGGAACATGATACACACACAAAAGAAAAATCAAAATAAAAGAAACATGCAAATGGCTAGCAAGGAAAATGCAATTCAACCATATAGCAAGTCATCCACCTCCCAATCATGTTCAGTGTAATGCAAGGGCGATTGACTATCCAAAAGAAGAATTGTAAGCATTGAACTAGGAGTCGTACAAGGTTCATCACTTGGTTGAGAGGATTTATCATTTAAGCTCATTGTAGATGAAAATAGAGAGTTTAGGTAATTGTGCACTTCTTCATCTATTTTTTCTATCATTGCATCATCATCATCATCATCAAGATTGATGACAACGAGAGGAAAAAGGGTGATTTCCAAGGAAGGATGTATCAAAAGTTGTGGTTGTTGGATTGGTTCATTTTGTGGTGATTGTTGCACTAGACTATCTTGTGGTAGGTTAGGAGGAGTTTGGTCATCTATTACTTTTGTCAAAGGTAGGGGTTGATTTTCTTTATTTTCTTCCATGTGATATTGACGAGCAAGGAGATGAAAACGACACCTACATTCCCTAGCACTGTGGTTTCATTTAATTTTGTTTTGGAGTTGTTGAGGTGTAAGAGCTGAGTGAGTCATCATAGGTTCTTCTGTTTCTGAAGAAAGAAGTGTTGGATGTTTTGGTTGTGTTTCTGACATGTGGTTGTCATTTATGTCAACACTATTAGCATTAATTCATTTGAAGCTATATATGTTGAGGATAATGAGAAAATTGTAATAAATGAGTTGTAGGTTGTCAGTAGTGAAGTGAAGTTCAGTATGTCGATAAGTTCTGTATGTTGATGATCAGAGGTTGTGGACTAAAGGGTTTGTTGTTGAGTATATCTAGTTTATCCATGTCGAGTTTTAGAGATCTACGTAAAGATTTGATTGAGTTATGAAGATTCTCATTCTGACAAATTTTTAGTTGCTTCAGTTGGTGTTCCTAATTGAAGATGATGTTATTTTAGTTAGTCTAGTTGTTGCAGATGATTCTCTTGTGATTTGTGATGCTTGTGGATATTTCTAGATCATTCTATATCTTTGTTGCATGTCCACATTGATTGTTGTGCTCGTGGTTGGCAATTTTCTCTTGCATGTTCATGTTTTTCTTGCTCTTGGAAAAGTTCAAGATATTTAAAGCTATGGTTGAGATAGAGACGAGTTTGAAGATTAAATTTCTGAGATCAGATAGAGGTGGTGAATTCACTTCTAGTGAATTTAATTATTTTTGTGAAGAACTTGGAATAAAGAGACAATTATTTGCACCGCAGACCCCTCAACAAAATGGAGTTGTGGAAAGGAAGAATAGAACAATTGAAGATGCTACTAGAACAATGACAATAGAAGGAAATGTCCCTCATATCTATTGGAGAAAATTTGTTAGTATTGCTATGTACACACTCAACTAGGTACAAATCAAAGGTGATACTAGTAAGACCCCTTTTGAGCTATGGACTAGTCAAAAGCCTACTGTTAAATACTTCAAGATATTTGGAAGAAAATTTTATATTAAGAGAGATGAATACATAGGAAATTTTGATGCTAGGAGTGATGAAGGTATCTCTCTAGGTTATTCTACTAAAAGCAAGGCCTACCGGTGTTACAATAAAATATTGAAGAAAATGGTTGAAAGTGCAAATGTCAAGGTTGATGAAGACTTAGGTACACCATCCAGAACCTATGGATATGACTCTGATGATCAAGATGACAATAAAAACCAAGGAAAGCAAGTTTAGACTAAAAATCAAGTGCAAATCAATCCGGTAAATCAAGAAAATGAAGAAGAAGGAGAAACTAGTGGAAGCACAGAAGAGAGAACACAAGAGCCTGAAGTTGAAGAACATCCTAAGAAGACTCTGAGGTATGTAATATTGAATCATTTAGAAGATCAAATTATAGGTGATAAGAACAAAGGTGTCTAGATTAGGAGAAAAATATCAAAAGAATATTGCTTGATTTCAAAAACTGAGCCTACTAGTGTGAATGAAGCATGTAAAGATGAGCATTGGGTTGAAGAAATGAAAGAAGAGTTAAAATAGATTGAAAAGAATGATATATGGATTCTTGTTACTAGACCTAAGGATAAGAATGTCATTGGAACCAAATGGGTCTTTAGAAACAAACTGAATGAGCAAGGTGAAGTGGTTAGTAACAAAGCAAGACTGGTATGTAAAGGATATTCTCATATGGAAGGAATTGATTTTGAAGATACTTTTGCCCCTGTTGCTAGAATTGAAGCTGTAAGATTATTTCTTGCCTATGCTACTTACAAGAACTAAAAAATTTATCAGATGGATGTCAAATCAAATTTTCTAAATGGTGAATTGGAAGAAGAAGTGTATGTTAAGCAACTTGATGGATTTCAGCTAACTCATAAGGAAGATATGGTGTGTTAGTTGAAGAAAGCATTGTATGGACTCAAGCAAGCCCCTAGAGCATGGTATTCCAGATTGGACAAGTATTTATTGAAGCTTGGATTTAAAAAAGGTACTGCTGATAGTAATTTGTATTTCAAGATTAATCATAATAAAGATTTGATCGTTGAAGTCTTTGTTGATGATATCATTTTTGGAGTAGATGATGGTTTGTGCATGAAGTTTTCTAATGAGATGCAAAATGAATTTGAGATTTCTATGATTGGTGAGACGAAATTATTTTTGGGATTGCAAATTACTCAGTTAGATGAAGGGATTTTTATATCTTAGTCCAAGTATGTGAAGGAATTGTTGAAGAAGTTTGGTATGGAATATGCAAAGCTAGTTGGTACACCCATGGTGACCATATGCAAGTTGACAACATAAGATGATTCTTCGAAAGAAAATCAGACAAGATATAGATCAATGATTGGTGGATTGTTGTATTTAACTCAAAATAGGCCTAATATCATGAATGTTGTATGTATTGTTGCAAGATTTCAAGCTGATCCGAAGGAATCTCATGTGACTATTGTGAAGAGAATTTTTAGATATTTGAAGGGAACTTTTGACTTTGGCCTATGGTATCCTAAAGATGATGATCTTACTTTAAGTGCCTTTACTGATGTTGATTGGGAAGGAGATGTAAATGATAGGAAAATTACTAGTGGTGGAGCATTTTTCTTAGGTAAGAAGTTGATTTCATGGTTAAGCAAGAAGTAGAATGCCATTTCCTTCTCTACTGTAGAGGCTGAATACATTGTTGCTACTAACAATTGTACTCAAGTACTGTGGATGAAAAAAATGTTGAAGGATATTTGAGTTGTGTATAATGAGCCTATTTCCATATTTTGTGATAATTCAAGTGCTATTAGTAGATTTCCAAGAATCTAGTGCTGCATTAAAAAAAAGCATATATCTATCAAGTTTCACTTTTTGAGAGAGAAAGTGAGTGAAAAGGAAGTCAAATTGGAGTATGTGCCTACTAAGGAGTAGATTGCAGACATCTTTACCAAGCCATTGCCTAAGGATAATTTTGAGTATCTCAGAGGTAAGTTAGGGGTGATTACCCCTCCTAATTAGAACTAAGGATGCATTGCATTGCATCAGTCTGTGCATTTCATAGTCATATCTTATTTCAAATTGACATTGTTGTGGCTGCTACTCAGGTAGAGTAGTCAGATGTTCAGATGTTCAAATATGTGGTTCAGAGTTTGTGTGGAGTCTAGAGATATATGTCATTGATGTCAAAGGGGGAGAAGAGTCATGTGAAAAACTAGTGATTATCTAGGGAGAAGAGCCTTGTGGGGAAAATATCATGTGAAAGTGTTGAGGAGAAAATGAGTCAAATCCTAAGGGGGAGTAAGTGTCAAGAGTTAGTTGTGTTGATAGTGTTTTTCACATCATGTGCTACCATCAAGGCCAAAGGGGGAGATTGTTGGATGGTGTGGTTTTTTGGCTGACATTTGGTCATCATTGATGTCAACACTATTAGCATTAATTCATTTGAAGTTGTATATGTCAAGGATATTGAGAAAATTGTAATAAATTAGTTGCAGGTTGTCACTAGTGAAGTGAAGTTTAGTATGTCAATAAGTTTTATATGTTGATGATCAAATGTTGTGGACTAAAGGGTTTTTTTCTGAGTATATCTAGTTTATCCATGTCAAGTTTCAAAGATCTGCATGAAGATTTGATTGAGTTATGAAGATTCTCATTATGATAGTTTTTTTGTTGCTTCAGTTGGTGTTCCTGATAGAAGATGATGCTACTTTAGTTAGTCCAATTGTTATGGATGCTTCTCTTATGATTCATGATGCTCATGTGAAAAATTGGTGATTATCTGGGGAGAAGAGCCTTGTGGGGAAAAGATCATGTGAAAGTGTCGAGGAGAAAATGAGTCAGATCCTAAGGGGGAGTAAGTGTCAAGAGTTAGTTGTGTTGATGGTGTTTTTCACATCATCTGTTGCCATCAATGCCAAAGGGGGAGATTGTTGGATGTTGTGGTTGTCATTGATGTTGACACTATTAGCATTAATTCATTTGAAGTTGTATATGTTGAGGATATTGAGAAAATTGTAATAAATGAGTTGCAGGTTGTCAGTAGTGAAGTGAAGTTCAATATGTCGGTAAGTTTTGTACATTGATGATCAAAGGTTGTGGAATAAAGGGTTTGTTTCTGAGTATATCTAGTTTATCCACATCAAGTTTTAGAGATCTATGTGAAGATTTGATCAAGTTATGAAGATTCTCATTCTGATAGTTTTTTTGTTGCTTCAATTGGTGTTCCTGATTCAAGATGATGTTATTTTAGTTAGTCCAGTTATTGCAGATGCTTCTCTTATGATTTTTGATGCTTGTGGATGTTTCTAGATCATGCTATATCTTTGTTGCATGTCTACATTGATCGTTGTGCTCGTGGTTGGCGATTTTCTCTTGCGTGTACAACTTTTTCTTGCTCTTGGCCGACATAGTGTTTGTAGCATATTGTGGATCTTTGAGGGGTAATTAATTGAAGTTTCTTCATGTTGGAGATGTTAATTTGGGTCCTCACAAAGCTATGGCTGACCTTGGTTGATTCACACTAATAATATTAAATGTTTTGGGCCGACATGAAGGAATGAAATTTCTTGTTGCAAATATATAAAGCGATTGTTTATTCGAATTGGAGAGTGTGAGTGTATGCCAAAGTGTGCTTCTGTGTGTGTATGTGTGAATATCATTTGAAGGAAAAGTAGAGTGTGAAGAAGTGTGTAGAAGAGTGAAGAATTTCTCATGTGCTTAACCAAAACTGTGATCAGGCATTAGCAGATGCTATTTTACCAGTTCAAATCCCTGTGGATGTAATCCGATTCTTTATGTAAGAAAATGTGTCTTCCTTTGGGTGGTTAGCCTTGTTGTAATTGAGTAGTGAGCTATAGGAAGTGTTCCTAAATGCATGTGCATTCCCCATATTTCATTTTCATTATACTTTTAATAGGGTATAATCTTGTGGATTGACCTCCACCATGGTTTTTCCCCTAACAGGGTTTCCATGTAAAAAATATTGGTGTTACATGTGTTTTTTTGATGTATTGATGATTTATGCTTTCATGGTTAATTATCAGATCTAAGAATAAGGTTAATAAGTTAAATAAGTTTTGAATTTATGTGACAATTGATTCACCCCCCCTTCTCAATTGTATGCCCTTGTGTTTCCAATAGAAAGAACAACAGAAACTGAAGAGAATGGATCAATCAATTTCTCTTTTGCTTTAAATATACTTGTTTTATTCGAGGAGGCACGATAGGATTGGTTTCATTTTCTCTTGGTATTTTTAACAATGGCGGTGAAGTATGTAAGGGTAGTTGTTCATGAGGTTGTATGGTTTGCTCAATGTCGGACTCCGGTTGAAGAATGGTTAAATCATCTATGATAGGAGGTGTGGAAGTGGATGGGGATGTGTTACAAAGAGACAATTTGGTTATTTTTTTGGCTTTTAATTTTTGATAGGCTATGAAAAAGTCTTTTTGAGGGGTGATGGGTCCCATGGGTTCAGGCCAAAGGGCTTCTAAGGAAAATTACCTTTAGAAGATAAGGGATTAAAGCCACTATGGTGTATGGTGAATATTTCATTGCCATGTGGAAAATTCAAACACTTGTGAACCACTGATGGGACCTCTTTCATTGACTGAAGCCAAAGGTGGCCTAGCCACAAATGAAATTGGTCAGATTGTGGAATAATTAAAAATGTTACATTTGAAGTTTTAGGTCCTATCTTGAAGGGGAGTATGATCGATATGATCATAGGGAATGCAAAACCAGTATGTGTCTTAATCCATGTAGTTGGTTTATTATAATCATCTTGATATAGGTCTTGTAATACTAGAAACTCCTCTGTGATCATATTCTCGCCACAAACATGATCTATTAATATCCCATTAGTAGGATTATTATAGATTTTTCTAGCTATGTAAAGAGGACCATCAGGAAGATTTTGTAGTATTTCTTTAGCAGAAAAAGTGAGATCAAGATATTTATTGGTTTGGCCCTTACGAGGGATAAGGCCTATCATACCCACAAGTTTATCCATAAGACTAACTTGGGTAACAGTTGGAGTTATATCAGGTTCATTTTTATTTCAACATTCATTACATCAATATTTGAAGGTTCGCTAGCCTTGAAAAATGAAGTAGTGTGTTTAGGCATGGGGTTGGTGAAAATTCATAAATTCTAGTTAGGGGGTGCAACAAACTTATTGCCTTTATCATTAACACTCACAATGGAAAAATGGCCTAAATCAATGAGGTTTTGAACTAGATGTTTTATATGCTTGTAGTGTTCAGTGTCATGTCCATTTTGGTGATGAAAATGATAATAATCAATAGGTTTTAAGGTGGGTGGTAATGGCTTGGTGGGATCAAGTGGTTTAACAGGTGGCAAAGGGAGCATGCATTGTTGAAGTAATTGGTTCATTGTGTTATGGAGGGTATTGGGTAAGGGAGCAAATTGTCTCTTCGGGTCCCCATAGGTATAAGGTACTATTGCTTTAACAACTACCACTTGATTTGGAATTGGTTGGGTTGGTGGTTGTGGTTGAGGAGGAAGATTCAACTGTAAGAAGCCCTATTTGGTTTGTGAAAGTTTTGTGTGTTATTTTAGTTTTGTGGTTCAGATTTGTTAGCTCGGTTTGAAGTAGATTTTGAATCATGACTAGAAAATGAGTTGTGATATTCACACAAGGTTGTACATAAATGCATGAATGAAGGGAATTTCATCATAGTTAGTTTATCCTGAAGGTTTGTGTGTAATTTTTTGATAAACATATTTTGGAGATGTGAATCAAGAATCTTGACATCAATTTGAACATACAAGGATTGGTATCATGAGATAAAATCAATTACTTTTTCATCTGTGTTTTGTCTACATCTCATGAGGTCAGCCATTGTCATTTTAGGAGTCATGTGAACTTGAATGTGACTTATGAAGGAATCCACCAATTCATTGAAGGAATGAATGGAATGATTGGGCAAGTTGGAAAACCACTCTAATGCAGTATCTTTCAAGGTCCTAGGAAAATTTTTGGCTAAAATTTTATCATCAAGGACAAAATCACTGCATAAGGTAGTATACACATTAACATGGTTTATAGGGTCTCCTTTACCTCTATATTTCTCAAATTGAGGCATTTCTATCCCTTGTGGCATTAGGGTACATAAGATTTATAAGGATAAGGGGCTACTTCAGACATGATATGTGGGTGGAGAAAGTTGACCTTGGCTAATGGTGGAAAGTTGTTGTTGCATGGAGGAAATGGTGTTAAGGAGTTGTGTAAGAACAGGGTCAAGGTAAGTGGGTTGAGGTGGAAGGGAAAATGGTGATGGAGTGTAAGTGATGTGAGGGGAAGTGAAAGGAATACTAAGGGGTGTGAAGGTGGTGGAAGGTACGTGTGATGCCACAAGAGAACTAGGAATGCTAGTTGGAATTGGGAAAGAAGTGGAAGCATAATTAACCTGGTGCATAGTTGTGGTGAGTTGTGAATTGGTATAAGTTGGTATGGATGCGATGGTTGAAAGGGGAGGAACTTCAGGTCCTCCTTGTCTTACAATCTAATTTTTATAGATTGGGTATGAGAAGAGGCATGTTTATTGTAAATCTCAACAATTCTCTTCATAACTTGCAAGCCATCATTACTTTCAATCAAACGATGAAGGTTTTCTTGAATATTAATGACCTTTTCTTACAGGGGAAGTTGTTTTGGGTGTCAACATTCATTGGATGGAAAGGTGAAGGAATAGAAGTGGTATTGTCAATTCATAATGCACCATTGTCCATACTAGGAGTAGGAGCTCTTGAGATCCCATGGTCCACAATGAAAGTGCTATTGCAAGAGGCCATGAGTCTAGAACTTCGTCTCACTAAAGTATTATCGATGGGGCACCAAACACTCATACAAGTACCACAAAGGATGGGGTGAAATCAAATGCAAGGTAATCTGAGAGTTCTAAATGAAAATAATAGAAATTATGCTAACTGTAATAGAGAAGTAACTACAGAAAACAAAAATGCAAGAAAATGCCAAAAAAATGCCATAAATGTTGTTCAAAAGTGCAGAGGGATTGATTCGCCCAGGGTGGCGAATGAGTCCCAGTATGATTTTTTTTTGTCTTTTTGAGAAATTTTAAAATGATTATAATGCTACTCAGGATGCAATTAAGGATGCAGAATGCAGTTTTTCAGTTTTTTCAATGATATGCAATGCAAAAGTGAAATCTAAACAAAGCTTTCACTAATGCAATATGAAAAGTGTAATCAAGGGATTTCTTTTTTTTTGTTTGATTAGGAAGTTGTTCGCAAATAACAATGAGAATAAACGAAACCCAAAGATCTTATGAAACACAAAGGAAGTAAACGAAATAACAATTATACTTGATTGCTAATACCTCCATGATTCCTTTTTGTAATACCTTCTTACTTGCTAGATAATGTAGCCCTCAGATTCGTTGTGCGAGCAAAATCTGAAAATTGTCTAAGTCCTACAACAAGCCTTAAAGGATTTGATATGTCTAAATGCCTATGCCTATTGCCAATGTCTATGCCTAAAACAAATGCCAAAATTGATCAAATGACTATAATGAATGCTATAATAAACCTAAGAATGCAAATGTGAAAGTGTATAGAATGTCTATAATGCCTATGCAAAATGTTAGCATGTGTGTCCCTTCCAAAAGTGAGAAGAAGATGGCATTTTATAGAAAATGCCATTTTGAATGGATGGACGAGATAAATTAATGGTGAGAACCTAAAATGAGCGATCCAAATTAATCCTAAGAATCCCCAATTAGGGTTAGGGAAAAGTGCTTAATCGAACGGTTAGAATAAAATTGGATCGACGACATAGAATAAATGAGACAAATTAATTAGAAAATAAAGATTTTCAAAAAATCAAGAAGATAAGATTGCCCAATTTGTGAGATTCGAAAAAATCAAGAAGATAAGATTTGGACTGAAGATTAGATTTGAAAAATCAAGAATCTGCCTGATTACTTGATTTTTAGAAGAATAATATCTTTTTGAATTTAATTATTTCAAAATGATAATTTTATGTGACAAGTAAATAATCTTTTTCAGATTATTTACTAAAAAGAGTGAAAGTTGATTAAATAAAATCATTTTAAATATTTTCATTTATTTAAAATGAGAGAAAAGTGAAATTAGTAATTAAATAATTAAAATTAATTATTTAATTTGGAAGATAAGACTCATTAAATAAATTAATAAATTTATTTAATTGTGACAGTTAGTGACATATCAAATAAATAAATGAAATTCATTTATTTAATAATCAGGAATAATTAATGAAGAAAGGAAATTAAATAAATTAAGAAATTTATTTAATTAAGAAGACTTAGACAAATTAATGCATGATCTAATAAATAAATATAATTTATTTATTTAATAATCATGAAGAATACAAAGACATGAATTAATTAAACACCATGAACTATTTAATCAATAGTTGAATGTGGACCAAGGACATAATTAAATGTCTTAATTATGCTAGGATGAAAGTGGTAAAAATGAAGTTTGTGCCTAGGTCATTTTTAGGTGTCTACATTTTGCCCTTCTTTGTCATAATGTAGCATGTCACATTGTGACAAAGAAAATAAGTCAAAAATATGCCCCAGTGCAAAATAAGATGAGGAAGAATGATGAGGAGGGTTATGGTATGCCCCCTCGAGAGGACAGATAGGTTCTAAGAGCATGAGTGTGCTCTTGAAATTGATGAGAAGACTAGAATATGAAGAGACAAAGGAATATTAGTGCAAAAGATATGGATGATGATATGGATGCAATGCTTATATGAGATGGGCGAGAGAAGATGACATGACTAAAGGAGATGCATGTAAGTTCCTAGACCAAATCCTTCAAAGCTTTACTGTAGGACTTTTTAATATTTATTGCTCTTAATCATCATTGGGAAAATTATTGTAATGGCCAACAAACACCATGATATGACATAGATCAAGGTGTGCAAGGTCATACCATTACGTAAGACAAACAGTCATAGACAAGGATGATCATGACTTATACCAAGAGCATGACTGCCCCAGTCTTTTTGTCATAATCAACCACAAGCAGAAAAAGACAAGTACAAAACATGACACATCGTTGCTTCTCTAAATCCTGTTTCCAGGACATCCTTGAGAAACTAGTGACATGATTGCCAAAATACAAAAATAGAGTCTCTATCATGATATGTCGTTGCTTTTCTAAATCCCAGGATCAGGATCTCACTAAGAAGCTAGTAGTCATGCATGTCAATTGTCATGCTACGTCGCTACTTGTCTAAATCATGCTTAGTGGGATCTCGTTGAAAACTAATAACATGATAAAAGATGAAAAGACAATTGTCAAGTGTTTGCCAAGTGCGTTTGGATATCCGCTATTCTGATGCCAAGATGCCACATTTGATAATGTCAAGATGTTGAAATGTTTAAAGTTTTGATGACCTTGGAAAATGTCGAGATGTGGTGAATTCAGGAAGGACACATCCTGAATAATGCCGATGACTAGAGGATTTGATCCCTAATGGTCATAAGGGGTCCCTCGAAATAATGACGATGCCTAGGAAGGACACATCCTAAGACATAAATGACAGAGTTGGTTCTTCAGAAGGACACATCTGAAGAATACTGATGTCGCGAAGAGTGATCTTTAGATGTCAAGAGGATCACTCAAAATGTCGAAATGACGATGGTGACACCTAGGAAGGACACATCCTAAGGCGTAAATGACAGAGGTTATCATTCAGAAGGACTCATCTGAAGATTAACCAAAATTTGATAGTTTGACCGGTTTATGATGATTTGACTTTTTCTGACCGAATTTGACTTGTGTTTGACTATATGCCGATATTGTCATGATGATGTGAGTGACGTGCTGATGAGATTTCCATGCTAAAATAACTGATTGTCCTAA
>VDFB02281492.1:876991840-877025308 GCA_007258455.2 Sequoia sempervirens | reverse complement strand
CTATTAGAAAACATGATAACCATCATCAAAGAAGTTCTAAAAATTTTCTTAAGGGGATCAAAAACTTGTTATAAAAATTTTCTTAAGGGGATGTCTTAAGGGGATCACCATACTTATTGGATAATGATAGCCATCATTATCTTCTCGAGGTGCTATTAACTTATTTTTTGTCTCCACACAACGAGCCAACCAATATTCAATTTCCTCCTCATTCCCCTCAGGTGCAACAATAGCATACACATGTCTTGCAAACAAAATTTGATTTAATAACTTGTGTGTGTCCATATAATTTGACCAATCTACATACATCCATTCATATGTATATAAATAAATAATTTAGTATTACAAAATAACTTAATAAAGTGAAATAAATAGAATTAAATTACCTTTGTGTACAAGGTGTGAAACACGGTCATAGTCTTCAAATGCAAACACTTGATCATTGTCTTCGATTGTTATTTCATATTGATCATGTGCTTTTGTAGGTGTCAACAATCTTTGCTTTCACTGTTCAACCCATTTTTTCTTTTCAAATGCTTCCCAATCTCCTGAGATACAAAACTAACAAAAGCATGTAAGCACCCTTGTACAGATAGTCCATTTGCTTGCATTCACACTCTTAAATGAATTTCACTTAGTAGATCCACTGATTGTCTCACAATCAAGTCTAGGTAGAATTTTCTCTTCATCAACCAACGAAAATAATCAGTGAACTATACATTACTCACTAGAACCAAGTGTAGATAATCTTGTATTGTACCAATCCACAATCCCACATGCATATTTATATTTTACTGCATCCCCAAATTTCAATTGCTCTCCAGAAAGAATTCTTTTAACACATGCACCAACTCCATCATGTTCTCCTTTACCATAGCCAACTTCAAAAAACTCCACATATGTTGGAAATTAAGTTCCTTTTGAGCACTACTTAACCAATAGAGCATTCAAGCATTCTTGAACTTCCCTATACAATTATCTGACCATATGAGGTGTTATGTCATTTGAATTCCTCTTTCTCTTAAATTTCTATAAAATATATTGAAATAGTATTGAACAAACCCTAACAAGTGTAACTGGTTATCACTAAAATAGAAATGATACTCCCTCAAAACTTTTTTATCATCCTTGTTGAATATCCAAGAAACTGAGAGGGGGAGTGAATCAATATCTTCTTAAATTTTATGATTAGATACCATCCAATTATTCCAATGCATTCAACAACAAAGATAAGTAAGAGCATTAATAAAGCATGAAATCACAAAACACATTAACACCAAGATTTTTACATGGAAAACCCAAAATGGGAAAAAACATGATGAGTGTTAGCTCATAATATATTATAACCGATTATAAGATATTACAAAATGGGGTGGCTCACTGCCAAGACTCATTGTCCAAATAAAAAGGCTCACTACCTATAGAATTACAATGAAAAAATGGCTTACAACTAGAAAATGAACTAATAAAGTACACCTAGTGAGTGCAGATTCAGTTCCAATGAAGCTCAGTAAACTGCCTTGACACACTTCATCATATTCACTCTTCTTCACATTCGCATTCACAACACACTCATCTCTCTCATCCAATCTTCAAAAAAATTCCCAATATATATATATATATATCTGATCTCTCTGCAAGAATTAATTAGGGCAACCTAATTAGATGCACTTCTTATTTACCAAAAATACTAATTGTCAGCTTCAAGCATTCACAAAATCTTCCCAAAAACAATTTAGGCGACCAACACACTACATCATGTCGGCATGAACCTAATATAGGTCGCCCATAAATCTACATAACATTTAAATTAATTTGTCATTGCACAACTCATTCATTAGGTTGGCCAAGGATAGACCTAATAGCAAAACAAAGTAATACCGATACACCATACAAGCATCTAAGTATGTGAGATCTTGAATGTACATGCTTCTAGAATACATAAATCATTTCTCAAAACCGCAAACACCAACTATCAATGATAGAGGATTGAGGACCAAAATACCAAAGGATATAAACATTATACCAATTTAGATAACGAACCAAAATACCATAACCAATTCAGACTTGATCTTGCAGTTGCAACTCATATACCATGGTGACATCAGTGACAACACAAAACAACAAAATGATATGTTCTTCATTTTTCCAGCAATCTCCCCCTTTTTCATTGATGACAACATGTTCCAAAAAAAATAAAAATTTACAAAACTTCTTATTTACAACACTTCTTCCCCTAGCACCATCATTTCACCATTCTTCACTCCCCCTTTCACATCAAGGACATAGAGTGTTCCAAAAATAACTAAAATTGACATATGAAAACAAAGAAAACAAAGAAACATGTATCAACCGAAGGATGGTGAGCCTTGAAGGTCCTTCAGAATACCTTCTAATATTGATTTACCACTCTCCCAACTATCCTTTGCAACAATCAACATCATATTTAGGGATTCCAACTATACCAAAGTTTCTTCTACACCATTTGAAGTATCAGGAGTCAAGTTTATCTTCTCAAGATTTTTTGTTCCTACCAAATCATTGCCAATCGAAGTGTATTCCACTCTTATAATGTCATTCAACTAATCAATTTTTTTTATAATCTCTTCCTTCTGCTTCTATAAGACAAAGAATTTATCTTTATGCATAGTGATGGCATTCCAGGTTGATCTATCTCTATCTTTGGATATACTGTAAGTACCAGAGACAATAGTCAATTGGACTCAATGGAGTCCATAACAACCTTATTTTTCTGAGTGGTGTCTTACCACTTCAAGCAATAAGCAAGAACAACATTTTCTTCTAACTCACAAACCTTCACAGCTTCTAGGTTCTTTTCAACATTTGAGTGTGCAAGATCACACTTGTCATGCAATGCCAGTAGCCTTTTCTCTGACAGTTTCTCCTCAACTTCTTGTTTTGTCTTTTCTCCAAGCCCGAAGGTATACTCCTTGAAATAATCTAACAACAATATCAAATTTTCAATAAGAGTCAGGGATGCATCAATAGATGCACCAGGTGTGACCTCCTGTAATGCCTTAAGCGCATCTTCTATGATTTTTGTTCCTTTCTGATGTGTCTCAAGAATCTCCCTCCTTCTAGATGCCTATAGTCCATCTCCTAACACCACTTTATGCACCAGAGACATCTTCTCCATGTCTACAAACCCTACAATCATAAGAAGTTGTAGAAACTCCTAAGGTATTATTGGCTGAAATCTAATCTACTTGGACAACAAGCCTTTAAGAACATCATTACTAGGGGATGATTCTCCAGGATGCTTAAGAGAATTTACAATCTACTTTTGACTTTCTTCATTTTTCTCGATAGATTCCTCATTTTTCTTTTCTTCCTCTCCCTTTTCCTTCTCTTCTTCCTTCTTTTCTTCTTCCACTTTCTCTTCTTCCTCTTCTTCTTTCTTTTCTTCCTTTTTATCTTCATCTTTATCTTTATCCCTATTATATTCTTCATCATTTCTATCTTTTCCATTTTCATTTTTCTCTTCTTCTAGATTATCTTTTTCTTCTTCTTCAGTACCTTTTACTTCTTCAAAATTACCTTTTTCATTATTGCCTTTTTCACCTTTAGTATGCTTCGAAGGAGCATCATTATATTTTTCAGGTTCAACTTCACCTTCATTTTGCTTCTCACTTTCTAGATGATCAGTTTCATGATGGACATCATTTTCAACATCAATGTCTTTAGAAATATTTGTATTACCTATATCAAGAGAAATATCTTCCTCAGCATTTTCAATAGCAAAATCTTCATCAGCCTTAAGCATGCCATATTTCTTTGTTGTATCCCGGATCACCTTTGTTGTTTCCTTCCTTATCTTCTTTGTCAGCTTTTTATTCCTTTTCATTAAAACATTTACCCTTTTCTTCATTCAAAACATCTCTGCACAAATCTTTTTCAAAGACTCCAAATCATTCAGGGTCAAGGAATACCCAATCTTATCATATGCATCATTCCTAATTTTCTCATCAAATTCTACAACCTATGATCTCCTTTTCATCAGGGCTTCCCACATATTCTCAAGTACATCTTTCTTCACATCATCCCCTTAACTTCCAAGATGATAACATATTGAATGATAGCTAAAAGAAAAGTTTTCTTATCCTCTTCTTCAACATTATCATAATATTCTATTTTAGGCTTTAGCATGTTATCAAAATGTAACAAGGTATTGAGAGTTGCCTCTAATTTAAAATAGGGACTAGAACTTACCAGATTGTCTTGTTCTTCTCTTTGGGCCATAGAGGATTCATCAGAAACCTTAGTCTTCTTTGACTCTAGTCTGGTGTGCACATGAACATCAAATTCCATTCTTCCTCATCATCAAAAGATGATACAACATGCACTCTCTTAGAACCAACAACTTCCTTAGAAGCACCTTCACTAGATGGTAAACTTCCTATTCTTCTCCTCACCAATTTTATAGCAAGATCTTCTTCCTTTTCATCCTAATCATCTGTAATGCTAAGATTTTTCTCCCTTGTCACTTTCTCTTTCTTTCCTCTTTTTCTAGGGGAAACTAGAGGAGTTTATTTCCTCTTCCCGGATCTAGTAGTAGGTATGGAGGAAACCAAGCCTTTTCCTTTATCAGTGGTACTAGATTCAATCTTTACTATAGGGGTTGTAGAGAATTTAGTAGGTGTAGTCTTGCTAGATCTCCTCAAACCAAATGATTCTACCTCCAACTATTCTCCCTTAGCCCTTCCAAGAGAAATTTTCTCATCAGTGAATCCAGCTTTTTAAGCTTATTTTCCATTCTCTTTCTAATTATTGGCTTTTGATGCTCCATGTGGACCTCCATAGAATTTTCAGCATAAGTACCAATTTTGGGTTCATTGGGATCCTTCATATTTTTCAGCAATATTTATACATAATCCTCAGCCTCTTCTTCTATAATTTCATATCCCAATGGATGAATCCATATGGTTTGGGGTTCTACTGCTTCAATCATGCATTCATCAGAGGAAACATGGAATATTATGTCATCTTTGTATTTCTCAACAATTTTCCTTGGAATCATCTCTTTCATTCATGTTGCTCTTAAATAAAACAAAGAATGTTATTAGAGCAATTTCTTGAGCATTCAAATTACCTAGACTATGTAGATAATCAAAAATTTGATGTGCCACTAGCCTAGGTGAGTCCCAAAACACTTCATCATTATTTCTCAGAAGTCTCTTCATGAAATAGAACAATAGACATACAATCAATGAACCAAATTTGAAAGAATACTTCCTTTCCTTTGTCAACTTCAAATTCTCAAGCAACTATTTCCAACGAATCCCACATAAGTCATAGTTTGTGCCATTAACAACCATATCAAAACCAGTAAAAATTGTTGTAGCCGAAACAGAGTTCTCTTTGTTTATGAATTGTATTTTGTGACCAATCATGATAGCTGCATACTTTGCAATCAGATTAGAGATGGACTTTGTCATTAAGGCTCTCTTGCCATATGCAGCTTTTGTAAGTTCTATTACCACCTCATTCTTCATGGATTTCAATATTGGTATTGTACCTTTGTCCCAAAGGCTAGTAACAACCCTAATTGCCTCCTTAGTTATCAGGTGTGGTCGGTCAATCCACAAGAATTTATCATGAATTCTGCTTAGGACTGGCTTCACAAATCTGTCATCAACCATGGAACTGAAGTTGGGAAAATTGTTCCATCTATCTAACCTCTTCACAACCAGGTTTGAGTATTTAGGTTTTATCAATAAATTATCACCAGTAAGCTCATTCTGCCAAATGTCAATCAATTTTGTGTGATTGAATTCCTCAGTTTTACTTGAATATACATCCTTGTGTCCTCAATTGGTATAAATCCATGAGGGATTGATGAGAATGCGCCGATGGGGTCATCTTTGAAAACTTTCGAGGAATACTTCCTATAAGATGGTCTCAGTCTCTCCGACACATTAATGACTACAAGGGTTTCCATTTTTCCAATTTCAAATTCAAACAACAAAAACAACACAAACCACCTCTTTCTTCATGAAGAACCAGAACTAGGGTTTACATGGCTCAAACTCCAAATCTCCTCAAGAATTCTACAAAAATATATTCAAATTCTTCAAATTCAAGAGTGATCAAAATGCCTTACACATTTTCTTTAGAAAATGACGATCTACCCTAATTCGCATTAAATGCGGCAAATTTCAAAAAGCTACTAAAAAGTCTTCTTCTCTGCTAAGAAAAACCCTAATTTTCTCCGTAAATGATAATTACTACATATTTTCTTCTGATTCCACTTGCATAACCTCTATCTTATCATTTGTCACAACATATCTTCATGCCAAAGATTGACATGCCGAACATTAGGAGGTTCAAGTTATTTTTTGTTAAAGCTCCCCCTTAGACCTTGTTGGGTCTAGTTCCCAGAGGAATTGTCTATACCAGATGAGGGCTCAGACGCATCTTTCATCTCAGTCTCTTATTTCTTTCTTCAATCTTATTCATTTCTTTCTTAATCTCATCTTTTTCAACCTTCTTCGTAGGTTCATTCTTTTCTACCAGATTGGTCTCCTTACCCTTCTTGCTTCTACAAACTCTTGAGATATGTCCTGGTTTGTTGCAGTTATAGCAGAAAATATTTCTCTAATTAGATTGACTTCCACTGACTCTTGTTTTTCACTAATTATCTTTATGTCCATACTTGTTACAAGTATAACAATAGCCATTAAAGGATTGATTCACTCTTCCTCCATTAAAATAATTCATCATTAAGGTTCTGCATTCATTTTCCCTATGTCCATTTCTTTTGCATGCAAAACATTGACCAGTGAAGGGACTAGGAAACTGATTCATTCTACTCCTACATTTTGTTGCCCTGTGACCAAATTTGTTACATGAAAAACAAGTGACATTAAAGGAAGGATACCTTTGTGCATTAGGTTGTCTCACATGTGGTCTCCTAGCAAAGTTCCTTGAATTTCCTTTATGCTTTCCTTTATTCTGAGTCTTCTAGTTGTCCTTAGATTTTTCACCTCCTTCCATTCCCAAGCCACCTTTGTCTTTGCTTGGCTTTTGTCCTAAAATTAATTCATCAAGCCTGTCAGAGCTGGATTTGAAATTGTTTTCATGGAGTTTTTCCTTCTCCAGATTCACTTTCAACTTCACAACTTCTTGTTCAAGATTGGTACACTCATCAGACTTGCTTTGTACCAATTTGTTCAAACATTCTTCAATACTTTTCTTCTCCTCTACTTGCACCTTCAAACTGGTAATTTCTTCATTAGCCTTCTTCAACTGATCAGATACTTCCCTATTCCTTTCTTTGAACTTTTTCAATTGCTCTTTTAATTTCTAGACACACTCATTTGCATCTTCAAGATTTTCTTTCAAATCTATGTTTTCTCTTTCAAATTTATCAAGATCTTCAAGGAAAGTCTGGAGGTCCTCTTTATCATTCATTTCTTCCATCTTTAGGATCTCCCACAAGTTGTTAGGCCTTTCCAGAGGAACATGGCTCTAATACCAATTATTGAATAACCAAGATACTGAGAGGGGGGTGAGTCAATATCTTCTTAAATTTTTTGGTCAGATACCATCCAATTATTCCAATGCATGCAACAATAAAGATAATTAAAAGCATTAACAGAGCATGAAATCAAAAAACACATGAACACCAGGATTTTTACGTGGAAACCCAAAAATGGGAAAAACCACAGTGAGTGTTAGCTCACAATATAGTATAACCAGTTATAGGATATTAAAAAATGGGGTGGCTCATTGACAAGACTCACTGTGCAAATACAAAGGCTCACTACCTACAAAATTACAATGAAAAAATGGCTTACAGCCAGAAAATGAACTGATAAAGTACACCTAGTGAGTGCAGATTCAATTCCAATGAAGCTCAGTAAACTGACTTGAGATACTTTATCATATTCACTTTTCTTCACATTCGCATTCACAACACACTCATCTCTCTCATCCAAACTTCAAAAACCTACCCAATATATATATATATGAGCTCTCTGCAAGCATCAATTAGGTTGGCCTAATTAGATGCACTTCTTATTTACCAAAAATACTAATTGTCAGCTTCAAGCATTCAAAAAATCTTCCCAAAAACAATTTAGGCACACAACACACTACACCATGTTAGCACGAACCTAAGATAGGTCGCCCATAAATCCACATAACAAAAATTAATTCATCATTACACAACTCATTTATTAGGTCAGCCAAGGATAGACCTAATAGCAAAATAGAGTAATACTAATACATCATACGAGCATCTGAGTACGTGAGATCTTGCATGTACATGCTTCCATAATCCATAAATCATTTCTCAAAACTAGAAACACCAACTGTCAATTGCGGAGGATTGTGGACCAAAATACCAGAGGATATAAACATTATACTAGTTCAGATAGTAGACCAAGATATCAGAAAAAAATTATTCTTGATCTTGCAGTTGCAACTCATATACCATGATGACATCAATGACAACACAAAACAACAAAATGAGATGTTCTTGATTTTTCCAACAATCTTCTATGCTATCATCTGCATGTCTATAACAATATGGAAAAATATAGCTACTTGCACTAAATTATAATACTGTGATTGAATTTCCTCTTACGGAGCTAGAGTATAGTTTTTTTGCAAAATAAACCACTGACCATATACTACCAATTGGAAATGTGTTTCTACATGTGTGAAATTGGCCATCAAGCCATCGAGCATGTTGAGAGTGCATGACATATTTTGGTACAATCTTATTCTTAAATTCACTTATGAATGCATGTACACTAACTTTTTCTATAACTAAATCACAACACTTTCCTATTTTTCCATATTTTAAAGAATAGTCAGCATTCTTAAATCTTTTAACATCTACTAATTGTTGTCCAAAATCATTATCACCACTTTCATGCATACAAACTCTTAAGAATGAAATATTTCTACAACTAGTGCATTGTCCAGAAACACAACGTAAATAAAATAATTTACCATTAGATATTTCACAAAACAAACTTGAAATAAAATCCCTTCTTGTTTCAGGTGGCATATTAATACCACATTCCTGCATAATCATGTTAGTATGGAAAGTACGACATATATATAAAAAAACATCATAAAAATAATGAAATTGAACATGTGTTTTACAACAAGATATTCATTGCTTATTATTTTTTACATATCAGGGTTTACATTTTTCAAAAGAAATTTCACTTATTTTTGTTGGATAGGACAATTGAGAGGGGGGTGAATCAATTGTCACAAATTATAACCTTAAATTTAATTACCAAAACTAACACACAAATTGATTAAGTGATTAACCATCAAATGCTAGTGCACAAACACAATAACACTAGATTTACGTGGAAAAACCAATGAGGGAAAAACCATGGTGAGGATTGTTGTGCAATTTTCGCACACACACCCCACCAGAGGTGGGGACCCTCTTCTTTCTTTTGCATCTTTGCATCTTGGCTCGGTCAAATTTTCAATTTTACTCTTCTTGGGAGGTTGTTTTGGGTTTAATTCTAGACTTGGTTTGATGAGGACAATATTTTGAGGCTTTGGGGAAAATTTTCCTACCTTGGATTTTGAAAATGGGAATTTTGAAGTGAATTTTCAATGTTATAAGTAAATCTTTTTGCACCCATGGATAGAGGACAAAAAATTAGGTAGGGTTGCTTTTTGAATTTTTTGAAAATTCCTTCTAGAAAAAAAGGTATGAAGTTTAGGGCATTTTGACCTTGCTTGGAATTCAGGTATTTCCTCCATATGCGGAAATCTCCAATTTCTGTCAGCATCTTGGATTTCCATAATTGTTGTACTTCGGAGATTTTAGCATCCTGCGGAATTCCCTCACCCTAGGAAATCTCTAAAATTTCCATCGCCTTGTCATTTACCCTAGAATGCATGTAAATGAGAAGGTTGTGTTATCATCACTAATTTCCCTCCCTGATGGAAATCCCCGAATTTCCTTTTGGGCTTGATTTCTGCGAAGGGGTGGAAATCACAAAAATTTCCAAAAATGGAAATTTTTCCCGAAATGCATTTTTTCCTGAAATGGAAAATTTTCAAAAACGGAAATTTTTCCTTGAAATTTTAAAATGTTCCTAAAATGAAAAATTCTTGAAATGGAAAAATTTCGAAAATAAAAATTTCAAAAAATGGAAAGTTTTCTTCAAAGGCCAAAATTTTATTCGAGTTTAATTTATTTTGTGGATGGGATTTTTTTTTAGTAACATGTGAGCTACTAATGTTTTTATTCATTTTCATGATTAAATAAATTAAGAGGGGGCTTGCATATGGATTTGTGCTAAGAAGAAAATATGGAAAAGATTACAAATGAATATTAAATAAGCACCTGCCTATGAATCTGTGCCACCAGTTGTATACCAATTGGAGAGGTTCTTTTAACAAGGAGACATGTGAAGCAGTATTTATTCTCCAATGAGGATTTTCTCAAAATTGATGTCATTGGGCCATAATGTAACTAAATGCAATTGATTGGATTATGATGTACCATGACCTCCCAAATTAAATGTAATAGCTTGATGCGTCTAGAAGTGCAATTGTAGCCATTGGATGAATCAAATCTTGGCCATTGACTCAAAATGTGATTTTATATAAAAGGCCAATGCCTTCTCATTTGTAAGGTGGTTAGAATAGTTTATTAGAAGTTGTAAAAAGCCAAAATTGGCTAGGTTAGGAGTTAGATTATGCAAGATAGTAGCTGTAGGAGAGGAGAGAGACTGGAAATTGTTATGTAATGCTAGAGAAGTTAATGCAATTGTATTGTTCATTTGGAAGGCTTTGTGTTACACTTTGATAGTTCATAGTTTCTTGTTCTTGATTCTCAAATCTTAGATGTTAGATTTTAGTTCTTTTGCAATGATGGTGAAATGTTAATGATGTTGATCAATCTCCAATCCATACTTTTAGCAATTTTTTGATTGTAAGTTGTTGTGTAAAGTTAGTTTGGGCCTTATTTTGTGCTAAGTTCAATTGTGGATGCTTGTTTACATTGCGCCAGTTAGTGGGTATGTGAATGAATATTCATAATCTAAAAAATCTTCAATTTCCTTAGAAGATTACACCATTTATGCGGAGTTGTGGGCTTGTCCTTGATCAAATAGAGATTAGTTTTATGAGGGATATGTCCATTTGTAGCATTCATCATTGTTGTGATTGATCTTAGAAGTTAGTTAGAATAGAATCTCTTTCAACCCTTCTCTTTTGCTCTTTCTTTATATCTTGGTTAGTTTTAGGAATTCAATTATCATCATATTGTAGAATCTAATAAGTTTAAGACTTCCAACATTTGTTTTGTAAGGTCCCTCTGTGATTACCGACATTTTCACATTATCACTGAGTTGTTTGTGCATTGTGAAGACCTCACATTAGAGACCTTGGGGTTATCTCTTGAGGCTTGCTAATAGAGATTTACCTTTCAAGAGAGATAGGATTTCCATATTATGTTTGAGTTGTTGCTGTGCAAAAAACACCATCAATAGATTGGTGCTAGAAGGAGGGTCGAATGAAGGTGACATAGCTAGAATTTGAATGAGCCTTTATGTTAAAAATATGAGATATGGTAGATCTCAAAATATGAAAATACATAGTATGAATCAAGATGGAAAAGCAGTCTTATGTTTTTCATGATGGAAATGGTCTTCAAATTGATTTTCCTCAACTTTGTGAGTATTTGAATAAGATATTGGATCTCTGGAATAGTAAGAGTTTGCATCACTATTCATTGTCAGACAAGTGTAGGATTCATAATACCTATAGGCACAATGATTTGGAATGCTTAGAATTTTTGGGTAAAATTGAGAGGATTTTACAAAGGGGTATTTTCATGCAGAACTTTCCTGAACCATTAGCCTCTATAGATCTAGGGTTTATTGATGCTACAGTTGAGGCATTTACGTAGATATTTGAAGATCAACTTACTGGTGGTAAGTGTTTGCTAGATTTCATCTCATCTAAATGGTGTAGAGTTTATATTGTATCCCATTCGAAGTTCACTTGTCATTCATGTGTGGAAATCATCATTAAAGTTGGAAGATACCTGGAGTGGAAAGAAAAGCCAAACAAGGAATGCACTATAGAGAAGACAACAAGTTCATAATCCAAAGATGATGTTGTAGCTGATGTTGAGGTGGATCTAGAAGGGACTAATTATAAGGAAGACAAATATGAGGTATCCAAATTAACAGAGGAACATTTAAGTGAAGAACTACATATAAAGATCAAGGAGGATGTTCCTACAGAGGTTAGTCAAATTTCTAAAAATATAGTGGAGGATGAGTTGCAAGAGAAAGGAGTTACCATACAAGCTCCTCCCTCTTAGAATGAAGATCTAATACAGACTAGATATAAAGATTTTGTTGCTAGAATTATAAAAGATTGGTCAAGCCTAAGTTACAGTGTCTACCTAGAGGTCTTGTTGTTACCAGCTTGGTGTAGGATACATGAGGAAGAGCATTCAAAATTCATATGTGTCCAATGCCAAACAACCATAAAGGAAGTGAGGGAACAAGTACAACTACCACAACATACAAGGGATACATAGAAAAATACACCAAACAAGTCTTTGATAGAAGAATGTCAACAAGTTACTGATGGAAGTCTTGAAGAACATGAGGAAGCACTTAATGGAGAAGTCAACATTCCTGATGGCTATGATCAAGAATCTGAACCAGTCCCAACAAAAGAAGAATTCAAGGAGTTCTCTCATTTATTAAATTATGTCTTTTCTCTATCTATTTATGAATTAAGTACTGAAAATTCACAAACTTTATGTATTGATGACGAAGGAGATAATGTTGTTCATGATAATATGCAAGAAAATTTGAATGATTTTGAAAATAGGAATATTGATGTCATTGTTGGTGAGCTTGATCAAATTGGTGTAGGTAAAAGTGTGCTTGAAGATCAGTCTGTGATACTCCTTGATGAATACCCTATTGAGAAATTTGTCGTATAAGACAATGTTTCTGCACTTTCATCATTGATCCCTTATGAAGAAACACAAATAGGTGAAAAGCTCCATGTTGTTAATCCTAAATTTATTCAATTTGAATTCCACCTTGAATGGTTTACTGATGACTTCAATTTTGTTTTGCATGTTTTGAGCGTGAGGGGATTGTTGTACCATCAGTGGAGACCTCCTGATGATACTAGGATCAACTCTTCACAATTGGAAAATGATGAATACAATATTTAGTCCACAGAAGTACAAAATTAGGTTGTTTCTTTCCTTGCTGAAAATTCTAAAGCTTATCAATTTGATTATGGAAGTTTAGGAAAGACAACTTGCATATGGATTGATGATGGTTTCAATGAGTTTCCTCAATTTCTAATTATTCCTATCAATAAGGTTAAGTTTGAATGTTGCATTATTGAGCCTTATTTTGCTGAACATAAAGACGAGTTTGCATTCTTGAGGACTATTACCATTACATTACTGCCTGTTCGTGCATTGATTAACCATATGGGGGTGGGACTCAGTTTTCCTTGTCTAATCATGAGCCACTTTAGGTCTCTTTGTACATAATGTTGATTTTGAATAAATGTAGTTTGCTCTGCTTCTCTTTTGCTATAGTCTATTTTTGTTTTCTTTAGGATTAGTTTTCTTTGGTTAGTTTAGATGGCTTTTGGTTTGCTTCTATTTTGGTTAGTTTAGGTTTTCTTTCAGGTTCAGTTTGGTTGTTGCTTTGCCTCTCCAGCTTGGGTTTCTTTGTTTTATGGTTGGGGAAGTGTCTTTCCTGTACAATAATCATTTTATTATCTGGGACTATTTTGAGTATTTCATTGATGGACTTTAGTCATGTGTCTTGAATCAATGGTCGATATCTTCTGTTAATGTCAAGTGGTCTGAATGTTTGATTTAAAGAGGATGGGTCATTGGTTTGATTTGAACTTGAATTATTCTGAAATATTATATCTCTCATAAATCTTAAGAATCCTAAGGTTATAGTAGGGTCCTTGTAAGGTCTTGTTAGGTGAAAAATCCTATTTTTGCTTCAGCGCCACTATGGTTCTCAGCCCTGACTATGAACTTCATTGTTCACAAGTTGAAATGAGGAATGAATGAAAAGAAAATAATATCAAAAAAGAAAAGAAAAAGAAAATATTGAAAATCAAAAGAATGAATTCAACTTATCAGGAGTATCTGAATATCTCTACCGGGGCTATGGACGCCTGATTGGTAGAGAGGCTCTATCCAAGTAGCTTTTGGAGATAGAATCTTTACGTAGCCTAACTTGACTGAGCTTGGTTTCTGCAGTAGCTCAAGGAGGGAAATGAACTCACTTGCACACACTTGGATTTTTAGTTTATGGAAGGTTTAGTCTACCTTTGGTCTTGATTCTTTAATCTTGCATTTTGATTTGTTTGCTTGGTAGGGAGATCGAAACCAGGGATTTTGGGTTCTTGATTCCAGTTTGTCATCAAAATGCTCTGGAGCATTTTCCTAGTAGGAGTCAACATTTGTTGTGAAATTTTAATACACACACCCCACTGGAGGTGAGGATCCTCTTCTTTCTTTTTCATCTCTTCATTTGGCTTGGTCAAATTTTCAATTTTTCTCTTCTTGGGAGGTTATTTTGTGATTAAGTCTAGACTTTGTTTAATGAAAACAATATTTTGAGGCTCTGGGGAAAATTCGCCTACCTTGGATTTTAAAAATGGAGATTTTGAAGTGAATTTTCAAAGTTATATGTAAATATTTTTTGCACCCATGGATAGAGGATGAAAAATTAGGCAAGGTTTCTTTTTGAATTTTTTGAAAATTCCTTCTAGAAAAAAAGTTATGAAGTTTAGGGGATTTTGACTTGGCTTGGAATTAGTGTATTTCCTCTGTATGTGGAAATCTCTTATTTTTGTTAGCCTCTTGGATTTCCATAATTGTTGCACTTCGGAGATTTTAGCATCCTGCAGAATTCCCTCACCCTAGGAAATCTCTAAAATTTCCATCGCCTTGTCATTTACCCTAGAATGCATGTAAATGAGAAGGTTGTGTTATCATCACCAATTTCCCTCCCTAATGGAAATCCCCAAATTTCCTTTTGGGATTGATTTCCGCGAAGGGTTGGAAATCTCAAAATTTTCCAAAAATGGAAATTTTCCCGAAATGCATTTTTCCCAAAATGGAAAATTTCCAAAAAAATTTTTCCTTGAAATTTTAAAATGTTCCTAAAATGAAAAATTCTTGAAATGGAAAAAATTTCAAAAATAAAATATCCAAAATAGAAAATTTCCAAAAAGAAAGTTTCCAAAAATGGAAAGTTTTCTTAAAAGGCCAAAATTTTATTCGAGTTTAATTTATTTTATGGATGGGATTTTTTTTATAACATGTGAGCTACTAATGATTGTATTCATTTTTAGGATTAAATAAATTAAGAGGGGGCTTGCATATCGATTTGTGTTAAGAAGAAAATATGGAAAAGATTACAAATGAATATTAAATATGCACCCGCCTATGAATCTGTGCCCTAGCTATTTACCAATTGGAGAGGTGCCTTTAACAAGGAGACATGTGAAGCAGTATTTATTCTCCAATGAGGATTTTCTCAAAATTGATGTCATTGGGCCATAATGTAACTAAATGCAATTGATTGGATGATGATGTACCATGAGCTCCCAAATTAAATGTAATAGCTTGATGCTTCTAGAAGTGCAATTGCATCCACTGGATGAATCAAATCCTAGCCATCGATTCAAAATGTAATTTTCTATAAAAGGACAATGCCTTCTCATTTGTAAGGGGGTTAGAATAGCTTATTAGAAGCTGTAAAAAGCCAAAATTGGCTAGGTTAGGAGTTAGATTATGAAAGATATTAGCTATAGGAGATGAGAGAGACTGGAAATTGTTATGTAATGCTAGAGAAGTTAATGCAATTGGATTGTTGATTTGGAAAGCTTTGTGTTATGCTTTGACAGTTCATGGTTTCTTGTTCCTGATTCTCAAATGTTAGATGTTAGATTTTAGTTCTTTTGCAATGATGTTGATCGATCTTCGGTCCATAATTTTAGTAATTTTCTGATTGTAAGTTGTGTAAAGTTAGTCTAGGCCTTATTTTGTGCTAAGTTCAACTGTGGATGCTTCTTTACATTGTGCCAGTTAGTGGGTATGTGAATGAATATTCATAGTTTGAATAATCTTCAGTTTCCTTAGAAGATTGCACCATTTTTGTAGAGTTGTGGGCTTGTCCTTGATCAAACAGAGATTGGTTTTATTGGGGACTTGTCCATTTGCAGCATTCATCATTGTTGTGAGTGATCTTAGAAGTTAGTTAGAATATAATCTCTCTCAACCCTTCTCTTTTGCTCTTTCTTTATATCTAGGTTAGTTTTAGGAATTCAAGTATCATCATATTGCAGAATCTGATAAGTTTAAGGCTTCCAACATTTGTTTTGTAAGGTCCCTTTGTGATTACCAACATTTCACATTATCACTGAGTTGTTTATGCATTGTGAAGACCTGGCATTAGTGACCTTGGGGTTATCTCTTGAGGCTTGCTGATAGAGATTTACCTTTCAAGAGAGATAGATTTCCATATTCTATTTGAGTTGTTGCTGTACAAAAAACACCATCAACAAGGATTAACTCACACTATAGAGAATATCAAAACCAATTACAAAAAGACTCACTGCTAGAGATAAGGCTCACAACTAAAATAAGGACTCACTATCCATAGGCCTACAACCCGGAGGGCTCACTACCATAGAGATATAAAGAAGACAAAGAAGACTTGTTATAGAGAGATAACAATCCAAATGCAATGAAGATTCCACCACAATCATTGATCAACTCGCATGAATGATAGAGTTTGCTTGCTCACTACATCTAGAAACTTGGTGTTAAGCTTCACACTAAACAACCACACACTTTAATAATAACATCAAAGTCACATATGCTCTTTCACTTATCTTCCTTCTTTTCTTATGTACTACCTTCATCACTTAGCATATCCTATATTTATACTTTTTCCAACCTTGAAAAGATACAAAGTCAGCCATCCAACTTCAATTTCAAATTAGGTCAGTGCCAAACATCCTAGGGTGGAATTAGAATGAGGGAAACCCAAACACACGCTTCACCGAAACCCATAATAGATCCAAAAAGTTTCAGTAACTTTGAAAGTAGTGTTTTACACACAGTCGGCCTTACTAGTGTAAAACACATAGATCAATTAAGCTCAATACTTCCAAAAGCCAAAACAAACTTCAACAAAACTAGGGCAACACAACTCTTGAACCATAAGACTTCAACAAAGAGAAATCTGGACCAGCAACAATTCTCCTGGACCTCAATCAACATATAGCAAAACATAGTTCACAAGCACCAAAACTAGTGGCCTTCTTTTAATAAAGTTTTCTCAATATCCTTGACATGTACAATTAGCAGCAACTAGTAGATAACCAACTAACCAGTTGACATCAATGACAACACTTCATTTTTCTTCCATTCTTGCAACAATCTCCCCCTTTGTTATTGATGGCAACACATGATGTGAAAAACCATCAAAGAAACCATACTTGTTCTAAGAATACTTCTTAATATTTTTCTTTTTGCTTCTCCCCTTTTAGAAGATCATCATCCTCCTATTAACTTTATTTTTCACATGTTCTCTCCTTTTTTTCTTTCTCTTCCTTTTTTCACATTCTCTTTTCTCCCCCTTTGACATCAATGGAAAAGAAAAAATATATGTCCATTGAAACTTTCTTTGATGTGAAAATAGAATACTCATAATGACAACACTTAGAAAATATGTCTGGACCCCTTGAGGGAAGCCACCAACAAACATCAGTCCAAAAGAGATAGAACTATGAATCCACTAGACTGATGCATCTCCAAATGCATCTTAGTTTGTAAAAGGAGGGGCAATAACCCCTAGCTTATCTTGAAGATACTCAAAAGTAACTTTAGGAAGAGCCTTTGTAAATATATCTGTAATCTGATCTTTTGCTGAAACATACTCAAGCTTGAATTCATTCTCCATGACCTTCTCTCTTAAGAAATGATACTTGATAGATATATGCTTCGTTCTTGAGTGCATCATAGGATTCTTCACAATGTTAGTTGTACTTGTGTTATCACAAAAGATAGAAATAATATCATCATGTAGCATTGTGATATCTTTCAATGTTTGTTTCATCCATAAAACTTGTGTACAACATGATGCAACATCAATATACTCAGCTTCAGTAGTAGGCAAAGAGACTAAATATTTCTTTTTACTCAACCATGCCACCAATCTACATCCAAGAAAGAATGCACCACCACTTGTACTCTTTCTGTCATCTATACTTTTGGCCCAATCCACATCTATATAAGCACTGAGTGTAAAATCGGTATCTTTAGGATACCATAATCCATAATCTAGAGTGCCTTTTAAATATTTGAATATTCTTTTAACTATAGTAACATGTGTTTCCTTCTTACCTTCTTGAAATCTAACTACAAGTCAAACCACATGCATAATATATGGTCTAGTAGCAATCAAATATAGTAGTCCACAAATCATAGATCTAGATTTGCTCTGATTAGTCTTAGGTGAATCATCATCTTTTCCCAACTTGCATCTAGTTACCATAGGAGTACTTACCAATTTGGAACCATGCATCGTAATTTTTCTCAACATCTCTTTCACATACTTAGATTGTGAAATGAAAATTATTTTCTCTATTTGATTAATCTATAGCTCCCAAGAAAGAAATTCATCTCGCCAAACATAGACATTTCAAATTATTTTTGCATTTCTTCCACAAACATCTTGCACATCTTTTCATTTCCTCCAAAGATAATTTCATCAACATATAGGACTACAATCAAGATTTTGTCAATTTTTTTTTTGAAATACAAATTACTATCTATCGTACCTTTGTTAAATCGTTTCTGATTCAAATACTTATCTAACCTTGCATGCTAGGCTCTAGGAGCTTGCTTCAAACAATATAAATATTTCTTCAATTTGCACACCATATCTAGTTGATTTGTTAATTGAAATCCTTATGGTTGTTCCATGTAAACTTCTTCATCTAGCTCACCATTTAGAAATGTTAACTTGATATCCATCTAATAGAATTTGAAATCTTTATAAGCAGCTAATTCCAAGAACATCCTTATAGCTTCCATTCTTTCTACTGGAGAAAAGGTCTCCTAAAAATCTATCCCTTCCACTTGTGAGTAGCCCTTACACACAAGCCTAGCTTTGTCTTTGACAACTTTCCTATTCTCATTCAGCTTGTTTCTGAATACCCATTTTGATCCAATCATATTTTTTCAGCCGGTCTTGGGACCAATTCCCAAGTTTGATTCTTTTCAATATGTAAAAGTTCTTTCATTGCTTTCTTCTAGTGTTCATCCTTATAAGCTTCACTTACTGATTTCAGCTCAATTTTAGATAATAAGCATAGATTTACTTCACCAATAGCTTGGCTTCTAGTCAACACACCTTTTGTCTTATCTCCAATAATTTGAATTCTTGAATGATTTCTTTGTACATATTTTGGTGTTCTAGGGGACATCACTAGAGAATCTTATTTTCTTTCATTCTACTCTTTCTGCTCATCTCTATCTTGTTCTTCCAAAATTTCTTCAATCCTTACACAATCATGTTCATGAGACACATATCCATCAATATCAACAAAATTCTTCACTATTTCATCAGCCTTCACATTCGAGCTTTCCAAAATCTTACTCAATATTTTTTTGAAACATCTATATTCCTTGATTTTAGTAGAGTAACCAAGAAATATTCCTTCATCACTTCTTGCATCAAACTTTCCCAATGTTTCCTCATCTCTTCTGATATAGCATTGGCTTTTGAATATCTTGAAATATTTAACTATCAGAATTCTTTTGTGCCATAGCTCATAGGGATTCTTTATACTTTTTTCTCTTTCCTAAACTCGATTGAATACATACATAGCAGTGTGAATAGCCTCTTTCCAGTAAACTTCTGGTAATCTAGCTTCAGTGATCATTGACCTATCATAGCTTTGAATGCTTTGAATCTATCTAAAGCTTCTAATTTTTATCTTTAAAATGCAACCCAAGTATATCTAGAATAATCATCAATTAAGAGCATAAACTACCTTTCACCAAGTAGACTTCGCACTCTCATGGGTCCACAAAGATCTGTATGAACCAAATACAACAATCCAGTAGTAGATTTTTCTCTTAATCTATAATGATTTTTTTTTTCTTCTCGAACTGTCAATTCCTGTAGATAGCATTTACAAGCTTTGTAATTCTTGGTAGATCTCTCAGGGCTTGAATAGTACTAATCCTTTTCAAGTTATCAAAATTCATGTGACACATTCTCCTGTGCTATAAATAGCTATCATTTATCTGAGTCATAAAATACTATCTAGATCAGCACCTTTAAGCTAATAAATGTTCCCTTTAGATTTATTTCTTGTAGCAATCAATGTTTCGGATCCTTTTTGAATCTCATGCTTCTCATCCTTAAACACAAGATCATATCTCTTTCTACACATTTAACCAATGCTCAACAGACTATGCCTTAAACCCTTAACATATTAGACATCATCAATACATGATGCTTGCCATCCAAAAGTACTTGCAGGTGAGCAACTTCAACTGCAACTTTACTCACCTACACCTGAATCTATAATAGCACATTAGAAAAAATAATAGCTTTAGAATATGAAGAAACATTTTTATCCATTTGAGTGTGAGCAAATATGTAGGAATTTCTATCTTTCTAGATATTGTAGAGGATTTCCACCTTGAAAGTGTACCAAAGTTGAGTATACTTAGCAGGAAGTCTAGGAAAGTCTCCCAACAAAACCATATGCCAAGAAAATGGCTCTAGTCAAAAAGGCCAAAAGAAATCATGAATCCAATTCCAAAACTATTGGGCTCTAGGAAAAAAACAAAAGAGATTCTTGAAAGACTTAGCTTGCCCACAAAAAGGGCAATGAGGCTCCTGGACCCCTAGGTGAACAAGCCAAGAACCCACAGGTAAGCCTTGGAAAAGAATACACCAAGAAAAGTGGGAAAGTTTCAACTCAACACTTGCAAACCAAGTGGCAGCAAATCTTTTACGCTAGACATGAGTGGGAAATTGAAGAAGCCACCTCTGGTTTAGACCAAGAATCATAGGAAAATGTGGTGAGAGCCACCTATAACCAAGACTAGGCTTGTAATTCCTAAAAGGGGTGTCTGGGTACCACTTCCAGTCCTTCCACTAGGGCTTGGACCCATGAATACCCACCTTATGAAGCATTTCTGCAAGAATAGCATTCACCAAACCATCATAAGTTGCACGGTCTTGGAACCAAAAGTAAGACAAAAAATATTGAGACATTCTAGGGGTGCTTTGATATTATCTTCATCCTCCAGAGGAGAGAGGAAAGAGTCATCAGAAAAATGACCATTAACCAGCTGGGCCTGAGAGTTAGGCAGTGAAATTCCCTTGATATGTTGTTGAGAAACTACATTGGCTAAAAGGTAACCAAACCCTTCAATAGCAAGCATGTACAGAGAGGGGGAAAGTTGGAATCCTTTATGGATGGAACAAAAGAGCCCAAAGGAAAAGGATTGGTGACCATTAATGGTGATACAAGCAGAGGCATCCATAAAGAGCATGTGAACAACCTGAATGAAATTGGGCCCAAACCCCAAAGTGTACAACATAGAAAGAATAAAAGGCCATTCAATGCGATCATAGGCTTTGGAGAAATAAATTTTGAGAAAAATAGCCTTCTGGTTTGGTCATCTATCCCACTCCATACCTTCCCTGGTGTAGGAGCACCCAATACACACATTTTAAAAATTCAGCACCAATAGGAAGGCATTAGGAAACTAGGGGGTATTTGAGTCATTTAATGATTGAATAAGGCCTTTGAGCCCATTAATGATGTAATTAGGGTCTTTTATGTTATTTAGTTCAAAAAATACAAAAGGTTGCATAATAATGTACTTATTGTCAACAAATTGTTAAAAGTGAAAAACTAGGCAATTAGGGGTCTAATTGGTAAAAAGTTGGTTTCCAACGTCCACCTAATTAAAATGTTAGTTGGAGGACATTGGGAAGGGATTTTGGATGTTAAATAAGCCTCTCATGGTTGAGGAATGGTTGTTGAATCATTTTCTTTGAAGTTCTAATGAAAAAAGTGGTTGTTTTCTGGAAATTTCTGTGTGTAAATTATTGCTAAAACAAGTGGTACGACCTCTGTACGACCTGTACGGGATCAACCATGGTATGGTTGGAAATAGGAAAGTGTCAAATTTCATTTTTCATTGATTTGACAAATTTTCATTGAGTATATCAAAAGTTATAGCCATTTTAGCAAGGGCAGGTCTGAAACCCTCAAAACAAGGGTTTTGGCTGAAAATGGCTCTTCCTTCCATCTCCACATTGTAAAAATGTTGATTCTCAGTCAGATGGAAGGTACTTGTGTAAATTTTCATATTTCCTTGGTTCTAGAGAATGGCAAGGTGTGTGGAGGAGTTTATGCATTGAACTAGGTCTGGCATCTTCATGTGGCAGGCCTAATTGGTGAAGCAAAAAGTGAGTTTTGCTTGTTTTGTGTGACTTTTTCTTAAAGAGGCACTTAGGAATGTTGAAAATGGTTGTAATTATCCTATAGGAGTCTAAATCAAGTCTTTGGGGTGAAGGGGAGAGCCTAGGTAATCAAAATCCTATTGTGATCAGCAAATTAGGCCTCTTGGAGACAACGGTACATTGGTCCATGGTTACTCTTCCATCCACTGTCAAAAGGTGAGACTTTGGGATCTTGTAGAGGCATATAACAGTTTCCTAAATTCAGTATTTTGAGCTTGATATAGGCTTGTGGGTGGATTTTATTTAGATTGTCCTACCAAGCAGTGTTACAAGCATTCAAGGCTAAAGAGGCCTAGTGGTATGAGTGATGCAAAAATGGAGTTTCCTAAGTGATAATTAGGATTTTGTGGCCTAGTTTGGTCATTTGGAACTTGTTCAAAGTAATTCAAATCCCTCGGTTGTGTTGAGTACAAGAACCCTAGGTGAGTTGGGTCATTTCCTTGAAGGAGTAGTGGATTGACAAAGTCCACTTAAAGGGGTATTTGAGAGAAGTTGTGTAAAAATTTTGGTTTGATCATTTAGTTGATCATTTAAAGAAGCTTCCCCTTCCCACTCTACATCAGAGTGGTATCAAAGTGAGGAAGTAGATCTATTGAAGATTGAAGAAGCATTTGGCTTGAATCATTTGAAGATACAAGATACAATGGACTTTAGAAGGTTGGATGAGAAATAACAAATGAGGAATGCTCTTTTCTAGACTAGATGCAAATGCAAAGGTAAGGTACATAAGGTACTGATTGATTCAGGTTCATTGGATAATGTAGTTTTAGAAGAAATGGTTGAAAATTTGCATTTGACAAGGCTAAAACATGAATCACCTTACAAGGCATATTGGGTAAATGATAGTCAACATGTTGTGGATAGAGAGCAAGCATTTTTAGATTTTCAAATTGGTCCTTATAAAGATGTCCTATTATGTTATATTATGCCTATAAGGGATTGTCATATGATACTTGGAAGGGTTTGGAAATTTGATAGATTTGTTATACATGATGGGAGACTTAATGTGTATACAATTAAAAAGGATGGGAAAAGGTACACCTTGAGTTGTTTGTAGGAAGAAGGGACATAAAGGAGGATAGGCATGTGTGGAAAAAGAGAGTTTTTGGAGCAAGAGGAGACAAAGTCAGTGAAGGTCAGAGATGACAAGGCCTTGAGAGCACAAGAAAAGGATATAAAGTATGATGAAGACAAAGGAAGGATAGAAGTTTTGTAGTTGCAAGAGGATGAGGTAAAGGCAGCAAAGGACATGTTTGGTACAATGATTTATGACAAAAGAGAATTTTGGACAGAGATCCCTCAAAAAGGAAAGAATAAAAGTGAAAGTCATTCATCAATGGAGAGGCAAGGGAGGCCTAGTGAGGTTTGTGAAGATGGAAAGCAATGTCCACAGGAAGGACAGAGTAAAGAGAAGCAACAAAAGACTGATAATGATAGAGGAGATGAGTCACGATAGGTGCATGTTGATGGAAGATCTAATGACAGGGAATCCTTGAAGATTGAGAATGCTAAGGGACAAAGAATAGATGGAAAGCAACATAAGATAGATAATGGAAAAAATTAAGGTGCAACAGATGTGTGTGAGAAGAAAAGATGAAAGATCTTATGTTACAAAGATCTTGAAGGCTGATAGTATGAAGGAAAATGGTATGGAGATAGTCAGGACAAGTAAGCGGGTTGGAGAAATCCATGAAAGGCTTGAAAAGGATGAAAATATCATGATTGGAGCAATGGAGTGTCCCCTAAAGGCAAATGTAGATGGAAAGAAGACAAAGGTTGCAGACATAGTGAACTGTATATCAGAAGATATAGAGGTAAATGAGGTAGTGATTTTGATGCACAAACTAATGGTAAAGGAACTTGAAGATACTAAGAAGATGAAGGAAGAAGAAGATGACTTTGATGATGCTAATGAAGACTTCATGGATGATGACCAAGATAGGGAAGAAGAAGAGAAAGTAGTGAAAAAGAATTGCAAATGATAGTAAGTGAGTTTGTAGAAGAGTGTGTAGATGATGAGCACATTACAGTCACCTTGAATGGTGAAGAGGATGAACAAATGAGAATGACTGAGGTTTTAGAATTGAAAGGAACTAATGGGAAAGAGTTGTTGGTGAATGTCCTAGTGAAGGCTAGAGAAAAAGAATTTAAGGAGTCTCCAACTGTGATGGAGAAGAAAGAAAGTGCAATAGATTGGTCAGAGGTTGTGTGGAAGATGTATGCTACTGTACAGGTTGTTTTGAGTATGGGAAAGCTAAGGAAGATTGTGAAGAAAGAAGTTAGAAGGAAGAGGATAAAGGGAGTCCTATGTTGCTTCCTTGTGTTGATAGTTTTGCTGATGAAGGAAAAGCCCAAAGTCAAGATGAAAGGTGAAGAGCTTAGTGAGGTGTTGAATAGACATGTTGAGAATGTTGAGAGTAGTTGGATGGGGTGTGTATGTGCAGGTCTGAGTTTGATAGTGCAGGTTCAAGGAATCAATGCAAGCAAAGGATTGTTGATCATGGAAAAAACTAAGCCAAAGGTCAAGATGAAGCATCTACAAGGAAAGGTAAGGAGCATCAGAGGTTGGTGATCCAGGTTTTTTGTAGATGAAGACTTCCAAGAGACTTGGAATAATTTTAAGCCAGGGTGTATGGTGCAGGAGCACCCACTACACACATTTTCAAAATTCAGCATCAATAGGAAGGCACTAGGAAACTAGGGCGTATTTGAGTCATTTAATGATTGAATAAGGCCTTTGAGCCCATTAATGATGTAATTAGGGGTCTTTGATGTTAGTTAGTTCAAAAAATACAAAAGGTTGCATAATAATGTACTTATTGTCAACAAATTGTTAAAAGTGAAAAACTAGGCAATTAGGGGTCTAATTGGTAAAAAGTTGGTTTCCAACGTCCACCTAATTAAAATGTTAGTTGGAGGACATTGGGAAGGGTTTTTGGATGTTAAATAAGCCTCTCATGGTTGAGGAATGGTTGTTGAATCATTTTCTTTGAAGTTCTAATGAAAAAAGTGGTTGTTTTCTGGAAATTTATGTGTGTAAATTGTTGCTAAAACAAGTGGTACGACCTCTGTACGACCTGTACGATCTCAACCCTATTATGGTTGGAAAGAGGAGAGTGTCAGCTTTCATTTGGAGTTGATTTGACATAATTTCATTTAGTATAGAAAAAGTTATAGCCATTTTAGCAAGGGCAAGTCTGAAACCCTCAAAACAAGGGTTTTGGTTGAAAATGGCTCTTCCTTCCATCTCCACATTGTAAAAATGTTGATTCTCGGTGGGATGGAAGGTATTTGTGTAAATTTTCATATTTCCTTGGTTCTGGAGAATGGAAAGGTGTGTGAAGGAGTTTATGCATTGAACTAGGTCTGGCATCTTCATGTGGCAGGCCTACTTGATGAAGCAAAAAGTGAGTTTTGCTTGTTTTGTGTGGATTTTTCTTAAAGAGGCACTTAGGAATGTTGAAAATGGTTGTAATTATCCTATAGGATTCTGAATCAAGGCTTTGGGGTGAAGGGGAGAGCCTAGGTAATCAAAATCCTGTTGTGATCAGCAAATTAGGCCTCTTGGAGACAACGATACATTGGTCCATGGTTACTCTTCCATCCACTGTCAAAAGGTGAGACTTTGGGGTCTTGTAGAGGCATATCATAGTTTCCTAAATTCAGTATTTTGAGCCTGATATAGGCTTGTGGGTGGATCTTGTTTAGGCTGTCCTACCAGGCAATGTTACAAGCATTCAAGGCTAAAGAGGCCTAGTGGTATGAGTGATGCACAAATGGAGTTTCCTAAGTACTAATTAGAATGTTGTGGCCTAGTTTGGTCATTTGGAACTTGTTCAAAGTAATTCCAATCCCTTGGTTATGTTGAGTACAAGAACCCTAGGTGAGTTGGGTCATTTCCTTGAAGGATTAGTGGATTGACAAAGTCCACTTAAAGGGGTATTTGAGAGAAGTTGTTTAAAGTTTTTGGTTTGATCATTTAGTTGATCATTTGAAGAAGCTTCCCCTACCCACTCTGTATCATTCCCACATGAAAATAATATTATCCAAAATGAACATGGATTTGATAAAAAAAATTCCTATGGGTGCACAATCTGAGGTAAAAGATGGCAGATTTTTAGAGCCAAAGCTTTGGAAATGATTTTGTAGGAGACATTGAGAAGTGTAATAGGCCTCCAATTGCAAATATCCTCTGGATCTCCAAACTTAGGTATGAATTTAATATTTCCTTTGTTTATTAAACTACCCAAGGAATTAGCATGAAAAGCCTCTAAGTAAACATGATGCAGATCTTTCCCAACACAATCCCAAAGGGCCTTGTAAAACTCACAAGGAAATCCATTGATCCTTGGGGCTTTGTCATCAACCATGGAATGAATAGCTTCCTTGAGATCATCCAGTGTTAAAAATTGATCACAAAAAAATTTATGGCTAAGGAAAGCCTATTTGGCACAACAATAAGGAAATCCTAGAGGGCTTGTTGTTACATAGGTGTGGATTCCTATGTAGTGAAAACTCACTCAGAATGGCGCACAAAGGCTTGGAGAATGTTAGGAAGCTCAGAGAGCACCTAGATTCCATTTTCATTTTCAACAAAAGGATCATTCTTATAAATTCATTTTCAACAAAATATTTTTCATTTTCATTTTCTAATTTATTTTCAACAAATTGTATAAAATTTTCTTCTCTCTGAATATTATCAATGCCAACATTGTCAAGTCCAACATCTTGTAAATCTTCTACAAACAAATTTTTCATTTCACTAAAATGTGGATTTCAAGACGTACCTAGATTTGTGCTTTTTGAAACATTCTCCACAACATTGAAAGAGGGATTTGAAGACATACTATGACTTGTTTGTATAATCATATTATTTTCCAAATTGACTTCTTGCAAATTAGCATCATCTACAACCATGGTCTCCTCAATGTTTTTATCTTCAATAGTTGTGGAATTGGATGCTCCAACATTATTCATTGATCAAATCCTCATTCTTCTATCTCTTTTCCTTTTTTCTTCTTTATCTTTCCTTGATTGAATTTCTTCAAGAGTCAATGTCTTCCTATCTTTCCTCTTATTACAAGCTTGTGGACCCATGATTATAAAATTCTCAAGCACAAATGAATGTCAATAGTGAAATTATTAAAAAAATTCAATCCAAATTGAAAGTTGAAGACCTATAATGACAAAATTCTTCCTCTTTTATTCCTCCAAATGAGTATAAAACTAACACAATTCCACTTAAAAAACTGTTTACATGATGCCTCCTTTCAAAAATTCAATCCAAATTGCAAGTTGAAGACCTGTAAAGACATAATTCTTCCTCTTTTGTTCTTCCAAATGAGTAGAAAACTAACACGACTCCACTTTAAAAAATTCTTACATGATGCCTCCTTTCAAAAAATCAATCCAAATTGCAAGTTGAAGACCTATAAAGACAAAATTTGATAGAAACTAGCTCAAATTGTCACAATCGGCCGTACATGTGAAGTTGTAGAATTCACAGTAAAAGTTTGCTAGTAATTTTTTTTTAAAATGGTAAAAATAGAAATGGGATCCCGTTTATAAAACAAGATCTTGTTTCTATTTCAATGGTCTCAACATTTAATATTGTGAAACAAGATCCCAATTTACAAAACGAGATTGCGTTTTGTAAATGGGATCCCGTTTCTAAGAAAATGAACTTGTGCTTGGTTTGTGATTGGGTTTTTGGCTTGAATTTTGGGTTGGGAAAAGAGTTTGGGATCCGAACCTAGGCCTTCAACCTGGTTTGACCTACAAGTTGAAGGTCCTGACAATATCATAGAAAAATACCGACTTTGGACATATGGCTGACAACTTTTTCTGCATAATTTTTTTACGAAATTAAAACCCATTAGAGATGAGACAGTGCAGATTCCAAATAAGTTATTTTTTTTACAATTGGATTACTTTTTCTATTTTTCAATTAATTTTTGATGAAACTGGTCCATAAACTTGAAATATCAGGGATTTTTAGTATTTTAGTAAATTTTTATTAAAATATTTTTTGTAGAATGAATTGCACGAAAATGTACTTTAGAGAATTCTTTTCAATTTAAAAAAAAATAAAAAATGATAATTTTAGGTCATCTTATGTGTGACGTACACAACGATTTTTCAAAATGACAAATATGGCTAGTAAAAATTTAATTAAAAAAAATTCAAAAAAAATATCAAAAACGTGCTTCAGTGAGTTACAAATCTTTTTCCAAAAGGATTTAGAAAAATGTGATAATTTAGGTCAAAATATGGATGGTTTACACATGCATGGTATGGTAAAAAAAGAGGTGACTTTTAAATAGTGGTTTTTAGAAACATTGATTGAAAATCAATTTGTAACATTTGGGTATTGAAATAAATTACATATTTGGAAACTAGACTCTGAGTAATAAATTTTAGGATTAGTGAATTTTTTCAAGATTCGATCTCTAAGTGCTTCAAATTTTAAGGTCAAATTTGTCAAATTCTGAAAATCAGGGAAAACACACTTTTTGGCCAAAAAGTGGACTCATCTTCTTGGCAGCACCCCAAAATAATCTCAGGTTAGAAAAACACAATGGGTTGTGAGTTATTTCATTGTGCTTGTTCAAATCTCGAGGGTGGAGAGACCAAAGAGGGGTTGCAGGTGGGGGAATGCATAAAACTAACCAAATTGACCTTAGGGAAGACTACCCAATTGGGTTGTTACATGTAGAGGGTTTTACAACAGTATGTAGGTTGCAGGTTTCATAACACCAAGTGTTTTCCAACCTCCAATTATACATAGATAGTATGATTGTAATGAAAACCTTTTGTTATTTAGACAACAAAAATGTAATGGAGGTCACCTTCCAAATTTACCACAACTATTAGTTAGAGTGAAAATTATATTTCATTTAAACTTCATATGATACAAATTTAATTACTTTATTTCCCTTTAAAATTGAAGTGCACTCTAGTTAACATGTGTGTGTGTTTAAGTATATATTAAATTTTCTTCAATATCATGGAATTATAACATCTTGCATGGAACATGTCCTAGGTTGGCTCATAATATCCCATAATAGAAGGTGAGAAAATTGGAATTTGAACTTGTACTCTCGAGATTTAAGGATTATACTTATGCTCCTCAAGATCAACTTAGATGAATATTGAGCTATGTGGAAATTGAAACACAATTTTTACTCTAAGTAATAGTTGTGGTAAATTTTGAAAGTTCCTTTCATTACATTCATACTCTCTAAATAAGAAAATGTTTTCATTAAAACAATTGCAGGTTGGAAAACACTAGGTGCTATGAAACTTGAAACCCACATATTGTATTCTGCTTGTTCTAAGCTCAAGGGTGGAAATATTATGGAGGATTTATAGGTGGGGGATACATAAAAATAATCAAATTAACTTGAGGGGTGAGTAACCAATTGGGTTGTTACATGTAGAGGGTTTTACAATAATACATGTGGGTTGCAGGTTTCATAACACCCAATGTTTTCCAACTTGAAATTCTTGTAATGAAAATCTTCTCTTATTTAGAGAGTATGAATTTAATGAAAGGTACTTTCAAAATTGTAATAATTGTCACAAAAAATATGTACACATTAACTCTAAGATATCTTTAAAATATCTAGAAAAGATGTTAATTGAGTACTTTTTCAACCTACTATGCTGAGGCACATCCACCTTATCTCTAGACATCATCATACAAGTGATGTGGTGCTATTACTTTTACTTCATAAATTCAATGCCTCAAATATTTTTTGGAATCAAAATGACTTCAAAAATGATTTTACCAATTTAATATGTTTGTTTAAAGGTAAAATTATAAGCAAAGAAAATTTACAACTGCCACCAAACTTTTTAAATGATAGGGATGGTTAGTATCAAACTTAGATCTTAAGTTAATTTGGTTGTGGCATATAAACAAGTTATCATGCACATTAGTCAATTAATTAGTGACTCATTTTTCATTAAGATATTATTTTTTCTATAACCATACCATTTTCCCTTTATCCCCACTTTGTTGAGAATGTCTTAGTGCAATAATATATTGATAAGTGGCATATTCTCATCTTTATTTTATGGAATAATTCCTACCCATCTTCATTGTACCTTGTTTCACATATCTTCATGTATTTTTTATCTACTTATCCCTATTTCATCCTTGTTAACACTTTTTCCATATATTTATTCCCCACTCCAAGATCACCACCCGATCATTGTAGATTATTTCCAATATTGTGTTTTCTAACATGTAATTATTTTTTGCAAGTACTAGAATATATAAAATGAAAAAGGAATCTACTCTAAAAATACTTGAAAAGATGGAGACAAAAGTGAATGAGATAGATAATGTGTTGTAAATTTCATAAACCATCTGTATACACCTAAAAACGGTCATCACCTTTAATTAATTAAATACTAGCTATTTGATTAATATTTCAACTACGTATAAATAAATGCTCAATTTATTTATATTGTTCACCCTTCTCTAATTCTCCAAAATCTAAAACACTTTCTTCTAAATTAATTAAATAAACAAGGTTCCCTAAACTTGTTTTATTTAATTAAACTTCACTAAATCCAACTAGGAATTAGAGCACATTTCTACAACTTTTTGTGTGCCACCTCATCAAGGTCACATAAAAATAAATAACTCTAATTTTTAATTAGAATTATCCTCAACTCATTTAAAAAAAGCACATGGCTCATTTCCTCCCACACTTCCACCAACTTTGGAGCACATGACTTATTCCTCCCACACTTCCACCAATTTTGGAGCACATGACTTATTCCTCCCACACTTCCACCAATTTTGGAAGCACATGGTCTTCTCTTCCCACACTTGAATCTTCCATCCAAATGGCATGTTTCCCATTGGTCAAGAGATTCTTCCACACACATGGCATGTTGTATTTGGTCAAGGGGACAACATAACCCGATTCTCTTCATCTTCACCATGCATTTTTCTTATTTGATTTGGACCATTGATTATTGCCACCTCACTATATGCTTGCAAAAGGCTATAAATACAACCCTTGGGCCTTGTATTTTGCATCCACATTTGAAGTAAAGTTATCATGCATATTTATCATTGGAGCTTGGAGCATTCTTGGAGTCTTATAGCTAGTTTTTATATCATGTTTTGCATCATATTTCAATCTTATATTATAATATTGCATCATAGTTGTATTTTATCATCCATCTTGCATCATAGTTGCATTTTAGATTAGTTCATTTTAAGTTTGCATTTGAGCATATGTAGAATCATGCATAGAATCATATAGATCACTACCATAGCATCCACCTCCACTTGTTTATTTATCATAAACATCATCCTTCATTCATCATAGCTTCCATCATCATTGTTTGCATATAGTTTCATGTAGGCATTAGATTGGCTTCCATGTTGAATTTTATCTCATTTCCTAAGTAGTCATTTTAACAACCATTGTGCTCATAGAAATATGAGGGCCAAATAGTTTAATAAATCCTTAGGAATAGAGGACAATGAGACATTCTTCAAAGATTCGTTAAGATGCAATTAGAATAGTTTACTTTGCTTTGAATCTTTAATGTAAATCATTTCATTAAGGTTTGTGTTGATACTAACTTTGCACATTTCACACACACACAAAATGGCGCCCACCGTGGGGCCTTGCCCCTTTTATTACACTAACATGCTTGAAAATTTATGTTCATAGGTTTGAACATGAGCCTCTTGGAGCCTTGTGCACCCATTTTGGAGCATCTTGGAGTGTCTTGGAAGCCTTTTGCACTCATTTTGGAGCCTCTTGGAACCTTTTACACCTATTTTGGCACCTTTGGTCTCTGTTTTGGCACCTTTGGTATCTATTTTGGCTCCTTTTGCACCATTCTAGGTTGTTCTATCTTTGTTTTGGAACCTTTGGTCGATCTGTTCTGGTGCCTTTGGTCTCTATTATGGCACCTTTGGTCTCTATTTTGGTGCCTTTTGCACAATTTTGGGTTGCTCTATCTCTGTTTTGGCACCTTTTATCTTTTTTTTGGAATCTTTTGTCATTGTTTTGGCACCTTTTGTAGTTTCCAAGGGCTAATACTTTGTGTTGTTGACTTGCAGGTTTCCCAAAAATGCTTGTCAAAGACACTCTTATCAAACTACTGACATATTTTAGGGGCTAGAAGTGATTTACATGTTTCCTTTTAGTTAAGTTAGGAACATAGCTTAATTAACGGGTTAATGAACACCATATTTTTTGTGCATGATGGATGGTAGGCATATTCTTTCCCCTTAACTGGGTGATCAAAAAGCTAGACCCATTCACTTTTTGTGTGTGAGAGTGGAGTATATGGCATGTGTTCTCTCTTTATTTGTGTGGAATAAAGATTGATTGAACTATGGTTATACTTTCTCATTTTTGTTTATCTTAGACGGACTACCTTGTGGGAAAAAGTACTCGCCCAAGGGAACAGTCCAACCAGTAACACGCTAAAGCCAAGTGGATTTCCAGCCGATATATAAGTGAGGATATTGGAACAAAGGCTAGTATCATGTAGTTGGTTCTGATGAGAAGGGAAACAATGGTCTCTCGCCACATGGATCAATCCCTATGAACAGAAAGTCTTTACTAAAACCCTTGTAGTTTGGCCAAATCCTTTATATTTTTTTTGGTGCAACAACAGTCGTTGCAAAGGCATCCACATTCTCACAATTCTTAGTAGAGATGAAAAGTATGCCATGGGAGATTCATGGGTATTGGTGCTTGGCTGCCCTGAGAAGTGAGTGTCATGGAGGGGAGCCAGTGGGGTCAAGCATCTAGTCATCTGCTAAGGAAAAGTGCGGTTGGGGTAAAAACCATGTGGAATCCAAAAGAATACAGTCTTTTGCAACCTTAGGAGTGTA
>VDFB02281492.1:876967863-876991740 GCA_007258455.2 Sequoia sempervirens | reverse complement strand
TGAGTTTGCATATGGAAACCAACAAAAGTGGCAGCAACAGTATGATAACCAAATTGTGCAATTGAAGACAAACAAGCTACCAAAAGGTTTGGTGACCTTGTAATTTGTCTTCAACTCATATGACCAAGTGCGAGAAGACAAGTGCAACCTAACTGTTAAAGAAGAACACTATGGGTATGCGTAGCATCATCATGGAAAAAAATGGCCCTTAAGTGGTGAAAAGTTTAGAAAAATTAGAGTTAGGCAACTTGACGTAAAAATTTGAATAAGTTATCTATATTATTTGAAAAATATGTAAGAATAGAATCTATATCAAATTAGATGGTTTCTAAACTCTTGGATTTATTTTTATTTTAAAATCTATTTGGTGAAAATTTGAAATTTCAATATAACAGTACTTAAATTTCAGGGAAAAAATAAGAAGTAGATGTTTATCTGACCACCCTAACCATAATAAAATGATAATATTTTTTTATAATATTCTAGATATAAGTATAAGACTCGTGTCTCGATGTGATGCATATTTTTTTGTAATCTTTTTCCACTTAAATAATTAATTATGAATTTTTTATTACAACTTTAAAAAAATATAAAAACTCATATGTCTGACCACCTTAACTAGGTCAAAACTTAATGAAATTAATTTTTTTTTCCTTTTAATCATATATTATGTGAAGCATAGAATGTGACACATATTTTGGATTGAAAAAATGTGATACAATTTGAAAGCTATAGATGTTTTTTAATCAACATATCAATCAGGACTTTAGTCGTAATTCATATAGAAAATGAATAATAATTATTTATCAAATTCAAAGTAAAGCATAATTTATATTGGTGGAAAGCTGAGAATCTCCTTTAAAAACCCTTTTTGTTTCATCAATTTTGGGTAGAAAAAAAGTTGTTAGCCACATACCCATCATATTGCCACTTTTTGGCCCATCATGATCTTGCACATACCCCTATGAGGCAATCAAAATCTTCAAAGGAAAGCTTCTTAAGCTGGGAAAGGTATGCAATAAGGAAGAACAACAAGCATTTATTTTGTTATGTTAGAAATTTAGTGATGCTTTTGCTTGGGAGTACAAGGATTTGAAAGGTTTTGATCCAGAACTAGCCCAACATACTATCGAATTAGAACCTGATGCAAAATCGGTAAGGCAGAAACAAAGACCTCTTAATCCCAAATTAGAACACCTTATGAAGGCTGAGTTGAATAAGTTAGTTGAGAGTGGTATTATTTTTCCTATCAAGCATACTTCTTGGGTGTCAAAATTACTTCCAGTTAAGAAGAAAAGTGGGGAAATCAAATTGTGTGTCAATTTCTAAGATTTAAATAAAGCGTCACTGAAAGACCACTACCCACTCCCTTCCATGGAGTAAATTTTGCAGGTAGTTTTTGGTTCTAACAAATTTTCTTTGCTAGATGGTTACTCAGGTTACAACCTAAAACAAGAGGATCAGTTCAAAATAGTATTCACAACTAAGTGGGGCATGATGGCCTACAAAAAGATGCCTTTTGACTTATCCAATGCTGGAGAAAATTTTTAGGGAGCGATGGACATGACCTTTCATGGCCTCATGAACAAGTTCATTCTGGTATATTTAGATGGCATTACTATTTTTTCTAGAAATGCTAATGAACATCTTGATCATTTAGAGCATATTTTTTAGAGATGTAGAGTTCAGAGTGTCTCTCAACTCGAAGAAGTGTATATTTTATGTACACAAAGGTAAACTCCTTGGACATGTTTCAAAGCAAGGTATTTCTATAGACTCTGAAAGAGTCTCCACAATTCTTGAATCGCCATTACTAGCTCACAAGAAAGGCTTACAAAGCTTTCTTGGAAGAAAAAATTTTGTGAGGAGGTTCATACCGAATATTGAAGCTTTGCTACAACCTCTCACTTCTATGCTTAAAAATAATATGCCCTTCACTTGGACCAAAGAAGGTAAAAGAAGTTTTGAGTAGAGTAAAGAAGCCCTTGTAGCTATCCCTACCCTCATTATAATCCAAATTATGACAAAGATTTCATTCTTTATGCATTTGGAGGAGTTGATACTATTTCTGCTATGCTTTGCCAGCAGAATGATGAAGGTCTGGAGCAACCTATGGCATTTTTCAACCAAGTATTACATGATTATGAGATGAAGTATTCTTTTGTTGAGAAGCATGTTTTTGCTGTTGTAAGAAGCCTAAAAAAGTTCAGGAATATGCTATCAAATAGCAAGATTCACTTATTAGTTGCTCATTCAATTGTCAAGGATTTCTTACTTAACAAAGATATTAATGATGAGCGTGCTGGTTGGATAACCAAGGTAATGGAATTTGACATTGATATTAAGGTAACTAAGCTTGTTAGAGGCAAGGGTTTGTGTGAACAGATTACAGGGAATGAGGACAACTTAGAAGAAGCTGAAAATGTTGACAGAGTGCTAAACAATGATGATGTAGTTGTTGTTCCAGTTTCTTCTACTACTTGGTTGCAACAAATGATTCACTATTTACAAACTAGTGAGTGCCCTGAAGGTTTAGACAGAGCAAAAAGAAAGTATTACAGATTACAGGCTATTCCTTTTGCAATTATTGATGGAATTCTTTATAGAAGAGACTTTCAAGGTGTTTTGTTAAGGTGCATTCATCATGATCAAGTTGATAAGCTTTTAGCAAAATTTCATGATGGGCCTTCAAGAGGCCACTGTGCAGAAAGAACAACCCTAAAAATTATGTGGGCCAGTTATTACTAGCCAGATTTGTTTAAAGATGCTATTGCTTGGGTTAGAAGGTGTGAAAAGTGTGTTTTATTTTATATGGAAAACAGAGGCTTGCGACACTTCCCCTACACCCTATTCAGGTGGAGCGACCATTTTCCAAGTGGGGTTTAGACTTCATTGGACCTATCAATCTGCCTTCAAGTGTGGGTCATAAATGGATCCTTACTGCAATAGATTACTTTACTAAGTGGACCAAAGCTATTTCTTTGAAGGAAGCAAATGAGACTTATGTGCTTAATTTCTATCAAGACTTAGTGTCAAGATTTGGTACTCCAGATTCGATAATATTTGACAATGGTTTGGATTTTATCGTTTTAAGGATTTTTGATTGGTCAGTTAGGAATATCATTTATTTGAACACATCTTCTAATTATTATCCGCAAGGTAATGGTTAGGTAGAATCTACAAATAAGAATCTGATTTGGATAATCAAGAAGACAGTTGAGGATAATCAGTGGACATGGCATGAAAAGCTAAAGTTAGCTCTTTGGATTGATAGGGTGACTCCTGAAAGGGCCACTAATTTCTCTTCATATGTACTTGCTTATGGAAAAGAAGCTAAGTTACCTGTTTCTATTGAATTTCCTACTTTGAGTTTTGTTAAAGAGCTGGAATTGTTGAATGAACAGCCACTTGAAGTGAGATTTCCACAATTGATAGAGCTCGAAGAAACCAAAAAGGAAGCATTAAGACAACTTGAGATACATCAAGCTCAGATGAAGAGATCTTTTGATAAAAGGGAAAGACCACAAGATTTCATTATTGGTGATCTGGTCTTCAAGTGGAATGAATATAAGAGCATACCTAGATGACATTCCAAATTTGATGCAATTTGGGATGGGCTTTATGTGATCATGGAGTGCAAGGAACACAATGCTTTCCAACTTTCTAAGTTGACTGGAGAGGTGTTGTCTATCCCAGTTAATGGGATCCACCTCAAGAATTTCCTCTGAGATAAGTTCTATCTTGTAAATAAGTAGAGTAGTTGTTGCAAATAAGTGTGTTATGCACATTTCTTTTTAGTAGTTTTCTTTTCCCTAAGTGTTGTTGCACATGTTCTGTTGGCCATCAGGGCCTGTTTGTTTGCTTTCTTCTTTGTTTTGTTTTCTTGTTTTTTGGAGTGTTTCTATTCAAATTTTTGAGTTTTAGAAGGGGCAGATTTGACTCCGCGCCCAATGGAGTGTTATAGGAAACTAATCTAATGTTTAGTTGGCAAGCATTTAGCAGAAATCACCCAAATGTTACCAAATTTTCACTACAGCTCAATTGGTGGAGCTTATTAAATATTGTTATATTTGAAAGTGAAAGAACAGTTATTTCTACATATGCTTAAGTGTTGTTTGCACTATATTATCATTTATCAAGTGACAAAAATGCAAGTGTTTTGAGAAAACTGAGTTTCAAAAGTATTGCTCAAATAATTTATAAATCAAATGGAGTACAAAATTGAGTATACAAATGATTGAGCATAACAAAATGCTTTCATTTATTTCCTGAAGTGAGTCACATTACATGTTTTCATTTGATTGCAAGAATAAAAATGATAGTGCAACTTTGCATTTCAATGCATCTCTTTCAAAATGGAAATGAAAGAAGAAATTTAAATATCCACACAAGCCATGGTTTTATCCGTTTCCATTCACTACAAGAAATGAAATATACAACTAAAAGAGAAAAGAAAATAACATGGGATATATCTATCATTTCCTAAGTTAAGCTTCTGTTGATGCCTCGTATCTTGCTCCATTATGCTTTCACCCCTGAATGTACCTACAAAAGATTGAGAAGGGTGTCAATCAAGAGCTCAGGATATGAACTATATTACATGCCATACTAACATAGATATATTTCAATCCTTGCAATGCATAGAATCAACTAAAAGAAGGGGCATATTGTTTTTTATGCTAACATCATTTGTTTCCTTGTGCAGGTATAGGAAAAGTCATGTAGCTGATTATCTCTTGAAGACCAAGCATGTGGAGAAAAACATGCTCCCACAAGGGTAGAGCTCGGCATGCTACCCCTTTGGTATTACAGATGGGGCTGAGTGAAGGAATACAATTATCATGCTCATCTAAGCTATTCAACTGAAAGAGTAAAGTGGAGTTTCATTCATCAAAGCCATTCAGCTGAATGTTCACTCATAACAATCAAGTAATATGCTTTTCTAAGAGCTACAGGTGGACAATAGAGTTAATGAGTTCAATCAATTCAACTGAAATGCATCATTTTCATAATTGCAACTCTAAAATATTGCAATACTATTGCTTTTGCTACCATAATATTGCTTTGCTAGTTTAAGTCTATTCAAATTAAATGTTGTTTCATATTTTTCTATATTGGAGCAATAATGTTCTATCTCATAAACAATGATAGTGAACAGGCATACATAATGCCTTATCAATTAAGCACTAATGAGAAATTTAAACATGGAAGTATTTGCAGAGTTTCAGTATTGCTTTATCTCATAGAGTGCTTAAGCTAGGATTCCTATTTTTTTTGGAGGCATGCAAGTTGGGACATGAAGATAACAAGCATTAGGAGAACAAATGTAGAGAATAGTTTTTATAATGGAGCATAAAAATTCATGAAGAGTACCAGGTAGAAGGTATTAGCCAACCAAGAATATGTAAGGGAAGTGCAAAATGAGGAGAGCATTTCTGGGCATGCCCAAATGGATATCATCAGTAGATGGAAGGTACAATATTGTGAATGTAAGGAAATATAGGAGTGCATCTTATGAAAACTCAGTGCAGTAGTGCCTTCGGTAACTTTCATTTTGATTAGGCTGCCTCAAAGACACAAACAACTATGTCCAAATGCAGAATAGACATAGTTCATTTCCTACATTGATCCATCTGAGAGAAACACATGTAAATTCAACTGCAAGCATTAACAAATTCTACTACACAAACCAACAGGCATGAAAGATGAAACAGAAAACCATAACACAAAGATTTACGTGGGGAAAATCCTTTCGGATAAAAAACCCCACACTCCAAAGATCAAGCCATTGTATTATTCTACAACAAATGGTTACAATACAATTTTAGGCTCTTAGCCTTTTCAGAGATTACATCTTGTTCATCTAGATACAACTGATAGAAAACTATTCCTGAGAGATCAAACAAAGCAATCAGGATCACGAGAGATTCCAACAGCTTGACTCTGCCTCTCAATCCTCTACTTCAACCTCATGGCTTTGGCCTTTCGGCCAACCACTCGGTCCTTACTCTATAGTTCTCTCTCTCTAGCTCTTAGCTCTTCAACTTTCTGGCTTATTAGTTTCCTTTTCTCTTACACAATCTAGAATGTCCAATGCATACCTATATACATTCATTCTCTGTAGGCTCTATAGAATCATTCTTTTCCAACTATCGGATCAAAACTCACCAGTCATCTAGCCCAACATTGTCAGATGTTTCCACTTCCTCGTGCTTTAGTTTTCCAACTTCCTCACAGAAATAGTTCAACAAATGGTTCACTTCTACTTTCTTGGATTGGTCTACATCGCACCACGTCAGACAACCTTCACTCAGTCAACATCGATCAACTTGTGTCGCATGTCAGTGAGACACTAGAAGTGTCTCCCCGATGCCACAAGACCAGATTACACGCTGTCACCATGAGTCATCTCCATCGGCAAGAGGATCCACTGAGCTCATAAGTCATACCGAAACCCATTGTATTTCTATCGGCATCCATCTGTCAGCAAGATTCTCCTCATCGACATGATCAATGAGACCTCTCACCAACCTCCAGTTGAACTCATCCGTCAACTCTATCGCTAAGACATTCAACTATCACCAAAAGGTTTCATCAAGGTCTTCAAGTCACATCGATCTCAATATTTCCATTGGAAATACTATCACAAATCACCAAGACCTCATACCGAAGTCTTCAAGTCATGCCGATGTTAGAATTCCATTCACTTAGACAATTTTCTTTCATTAAGACATCCCACCAAGCATTCATGAGTTATACCAATCTCCGAACAATCACCAAGAGTCATGCTGACATCCAGGAAGCATCGGCTAGACCATCGCTAATCGGCGAGTGGTCATACCGAATTCAAAGAGTCATACTGACAACAGGATTCCCATTGTCAAGACAAACACCTTTTGCCAAGACATCACCCTGCAAGTTCTAAGTCACCCCGAGTCTATCTTGTCAGCCAGACTTACCGCTTTTGCCAAGACTTCATACCAAAGCCTTTAAGTCACATCAATGTGTTCCATTGTCAGCAAGAGAATCAACCTTCGGCAAGACTTCTTATCGAGGCTTCCATGTTATCCTGAAACAACTGTTCGACATGAGTCACACCTAAGACATTTGATAATTGGCAAGACATTTTTCTTTCGCTGAGACTTCATATGGATCGCCTTATGTTATACTGATGACCCCTAACACTGTCGGTGATACTTTCCACATTCGCCAAGACTTCATATCTAAGCCCTATGTGCTACACCGAAGTCTCCAAATGTATACCCATTGGTGAGACATATCACTATCGGTAAGACTTCTTACTGATCACCCAAGGGTTTCCCCGAAAGCTCCAACACTGTCGCCGAGACATGTTACTTTCGGTAAGAGTTCTCACTGACCCGACATAGGTTACCCCGATGACTTCAATGTGTATCCTTGTTAGCAAGACCTCCCAATGTCACTGGGACTTCTTCCCGAGTGTAGAACTCACTCCAAAGCCCTCGGTCATTATGAGTCTCACCAACACCCGATTGAATGGCCTGTTGGCCAGAGTTCTCCACGCGATGAGAAGTTACAATGACGACCCATATGTCACAGTGATAGATTCCTTCGGCAAGACAAAAGCATTGTCTTGGAGACATAAGCAAAACATTAAGGTAAACTCCTAGTTGGCTATACAATAGGAATGTCACAGTGACTATGCTTTCTCATAGGTTTCAGCCTGTGAGATTGAGGCATATATTCCAACAATCTTCCACTTGACGAAGATCACACAGGCACCTTCAAAGCAACTAGGAACTAAGACCACACTAGTTCCACCAGTTTAAATCCTAAAATACTCAAGACACCCAATCAACATGATTCCATAGATAACAGTCCATTAGACAATTTGCAACAAAGACCAAGCATCCAACTGCAACTAACTGTCCAACAAAACAACCGATCACAGCCTTTCAGGAAACCACATAGACCTTAAACATGCTCTCATGCTCTATCAAGAATTATGCTCCAACATCCATGATGGCCACCATTCAAGCAACAATCTTGTCATCTTCCACGTGTGGAAGAAAGATACAAAGCCAAGGTTTACAAACACCATTCCAACGAACACAAGCAAAAGATCTTGGTGATATCACCAACAAGAAACTGCTACGACTTCACTGTGCTGAAACGCTATAAAGAAGTATATCAACTTCAAAGCTTCAAACAGAACACAACAATGAAGTCATTCTCTAGAAATAAGATAAACAACACCAGTTAGAACAACAATCAGACTGACTGCTTCCATCCAACTGATAAACCCACTCGACTGAAAATAGCACCCATAGCTCATGCTATACCATCCAATCTCACATTCCTCACAGGTATCACCATTAGTAAAATTTTTCCAATCCATTAACATCAAATACAAGTTCCAGTGTCAACCACTCGAAGAAGACAAGAAACATATAGGAACTCCCACTACCTGAGAATTCCAAATCTGAAAGATCAGAAGGCATCACAAGCCTACCAATACCAGCACATAGAAAATGTAACCCTGTAGTACCAAAGAAAATCCACAATGATATGCTCAACCTGCAACAACCTACCACAAGAAACATTTCTCTCACCACAAACCTTCACGGCCACAGAGAGAAACTCTGCATATCATCTTCTATAGAACCTCCTCTTACATACACTTCTAACAGCTAGCTATGTCAAGAATGATCTTCACATCCCAAAAGAAAGCCTTAACAACATCCATCCGTTCAATCACCAAGATCAAACCATCTTTAAAACCAACATGGATGTAAGCATCTCAAAGAAGATCAAACTAGTTCATTCCCCATTTTAGGAAATCAACTCATACAACATCTCCTACCCATTCTAATTAGTAACAAGGAGATAAAACAAAACTATACAACTTCTACTATGAATCCTCCAGAACCATTAAACAACTATCCAGGATCCATATAATGAAAGTGAACAAAAAATACATTTGAAAGATATAATGAGCCAAATACCTCTAAAATAAACTGCCAAGTAGACCAAGAGTGGGAACGAGAATACTTCTTTCAAGATATGCAAGTCATCATGACTAATCCAAGAGCAATCTCCTCATAGGTGTCTTATTGAACTCACGTTGAACCAAGGTGTAGGATTCCTGGACTTTCTGCTAAAAAAATTTAACAAGAGTAACAAGCAACAACACATCTCTCATAAGAAAAGAACAGCCTCACCTTATTCTTCATGTATCCCTGAGTACTAGCAACTAATTATCTCATGTTAAACTTCAACTGCATTATTGTACTATCATGAAGTATCAAGAAAATAGTCAAAACACCCAATACACAAAGAATTACCAGACCATTTTCAAAGCTCCAAACATTTGAATCAGGAACTTATCATGACACCATAATCTACACATCCCCATAGGAAATACCATGCTTCAAGTGACCTCACCATTATCTCAAGTAAAATGCACAATGTCAAAAATCCATTGCACAAGCAAGAATATACCATGACATAAAGCAAAAAGACTCAAAAAACAACATCACCTGTCAAGCACCACCAACACCTTAGCCAAAGACTCCAAGCATCCTCCATGGTTCCAAGATGTTGCAAATCTTCAAATAATGTCCATGCAAAAGAAAAAGCATAAGAACCCTTCTACAAAACTAAAGAAGACCATTCACCACCATGTGATGAATCCACAGTCACTGCTAGAGCTCTGACTGAAAAGTGACACCTGAGCTTTCCAAGCATCTTGACCAACTATTTCAAGTTCCCATAAATGACTATTCAGGTACTCAATAATATCCATCCTCTCATTCGAAAAAAATCACACCAATGCACAAGTGACCACAGACAAGCGTAGCTAACAAATTTGCACCATCAATGAATCAATCCTCGTGGATAAAGACAGTCCACATCTAAGTTATCTCATTGCAGCCAATGGGTAGCTAATCCATCAATTGCATAGATTTTAGTTCACAACCATCAAATATACAAAACCATTATCACATTGAAAACTACAACACTAAGATTTCAAAGAGAATAACCACGTAGACAACATGACTCAAACACCGGATCACACCAAATTTGTCTTTCCAAACATGTCCACAATGAGCACCATAATCAAAGAAACCCACCACAAGAATGTTGAGTGACAAATCACATACCAACACTCCCATGCAGAGAAAGAATCATACCTCCTCAAAACCATGCACCAACCATGCATGCGACCTGCACCTATCTCATCCAGCAACACCCCAAATGGCCAGTGTCTAGACAATAGCTTAACAGCAGCTCCACATGATCACAAGTTTTTCTTAACCATGTAAAACTTGCAAAACCATAGAGCCATGCAAGTACAAATCATCCTTAGAAAGAAAATAATAGTTCAAGAGAATCCAGGCCCCTTTTAGCCAACTTCAAACCACCACCATGTACATGCATCTGAGAAAGAGAGAAAGGCTATTTCAGAAGCTTGCAAATCATCTAATGATTAACTCCATAGCCTTCTAGCATTCGAGGTTAATAGGAAATAGTGCTTTTCAACACCAGGAACCACCACCTAGCATAAGCACTCTCTTCCATGACTGAGAAACAATCTAGGCTTCTCCATATCACCCAGGAGCCTATCACACAGATACCAATATGAAAGCTTTATTGCTACACAACCATAGAGTAGGAAAATCCACCTCATACTCCAAGGTTATACCTATACCAGCTAGGAGACATAGATGACAACATGATCAACTCCCATATCCATCTTGACCATCCTTCAAGCTGCATGCTATCTTAGAATACTACAAGGCTTCCACTCATCAAAGGATCAAGTAATGGGTCCATTCCTCTAGTTTTCCTCCAGCCAATGAAATTGAGAAATCTTCACAGGAGAAATACCCAAAACCAACAATCAGAAGAAGGCTTTGATACCACTTGTAAGGAAATCTAGGAGCACATCTTATGAAAAATTAGTGCAGTAGTGCCATCGGTAACTTTCATTTCAATTAGGTTGACTCAAAGACACAAACAACTATGTCCAAATGCGGAATAGACATAGTTCATTTCCTACATTGATCCATCTGAGAGAAACACATGTAAATTCAACAATAAGCATTAACAGATTCTACTACATGAACCAATAGGTATGAAAGATGAAACAGAAAACCAGAACACAAAGATTTACGTGGAGAAAATCCTTTCGGATAGAAAACCCCACACTCCAAAGATTGAGGCATTGTATTATTCTGCAACAAATGGTTACAATACAATTTCGGGCTCTTATCCTTTTAACAGATTACATCTTGTTCATCTGGATGCAACTGGTAGCAAACTATTCTTGAGAGATCAAACAAAGCAATCAGGATCACGAGAGATTCCAACAACTTGACTGTGCCTCTCAATCATCTGCTTCAACCTCATGGCTTCGGCCTTTCGGCCAGCCACTCGGTCCTTACTCTATAGTTCTCTCTCTCTGGCTCTCAGCTCTTCAGCTTTCTAGCTTATTAGTTTCCTTTTCTCTTACACCATCCAGAACATCCAATGCATACCTATATACATTCATTCTCTCCAGGCTCTATAGAATCATTATTTCCCAACTGTTGAATCAGAACTCACCAGTCATCCAGCCCAACATCATCAGATGTTTCCACTTCCTCATGCTTTAGTTTTCCAACTTCCACATAGAAACGGTTCAACAAACAGTTCACTTCTACTTTCTCGGATTGGTCCGCATCGCACCACATCTGACAACCTTCACTCGGTCAACATCAATCAACTTGTGCCGCATGCCAATGAGACACTAGAAGTGTCTCCCTAATGTCACAAGACCAGATTACACCTTGTCACCAAGAGTCATCTCCATCAGCAAGAGGTTCCACCAAGCTCATAAGTCATACCAAAACCCATTGTATTTCTATCAGCATCCATCTGTCGGCAAGAGTCTCCTCATCAGCATGATCGGCGAGACCTCTCACCGACCTCCAGTTGAACTCATCTGTCAGCTCTATCGCTAAGACATTCAACTGTCGCCAAGAGTTTTCACTGAGGTCTTCAAGTCACATTGATCTCAATATTGCCATCGACAAGACTATCGTAAATTTCCAAGACCTCATATGGAAGTCTTCAAGTCATGCCAACGCGAGAATTCCATTTGTTGAGACAATTGTCTTTCGTGAAGACATCCCACCGAGCATTCATGAGTTATACTGATCTCCGAACAATCACCAAGAGTCATGCCAGCATCCGACAAGCATTGGATAGACCATCGCTAATCGGTGAGTGGTCATACCGAAGTCAAAGATTCATACCGACAACAGGATTCCCATTGGCAAGACAAACACCTTTCGCCAAGACATCACCCCACAAGTTCTAAGTCACCCCGAGTCTCTCTTGTCCACCAAACTTACTGCTTTCGCCAAGACTTCATACCAAAGCCTTTAAGTCACATCGATGTGTTCCACTGTCAACAAGAGAATCAACCTTCGACAAAACTTCTTACTAAGGCTTCCATGTTATCCCAAAATAACTATTTGCCAAGTGTCACATCGAAGACATTTGATAATTGCCAAGACATTTTTCTTTCACTGAGACTTCATATCGATCATCTTATGTTATATTGATGACCCCTAACACTGTCGATGAGACTTTCCACATTCACCAAGACTTCATATCGAAGCCTTATGTGTTACACTAAAGTCTCAAAATGTATACCCATCGGTGAGACATATCACTTTCGATAAGAGTTCTCACCGAGCCAACATAGGTTACCTCGATGACTTCAATGCGTATCCTTGTTGGCAAGACCTCCCAATGTCATTGGGACTTCTTCCTGAGTGTAGAAGTCACTCTGAAGCCCCCGGTCGCTATGAGTCTCACCGACGCCCAATTGAATGGCCTGTCGGCCAGAGTTCTCCATGCAATGAGAAGTTACAATGATGGCCCATAAGTCACAGTGATAGATTCCTTCGGCAAGACAAAAGAATTGTCTTGGTGACATGAGAAAAACATAAGGTAAACTCCTAGTCAGCCAAACAATAGGAATGTCATAGCGGCTATGCTTTCTCAGAGGTTTTAGCCTGTGAGATTGAGGCATATATTCCAACAATCTCCCACTTGACAAAGATCACACAGGCACCTTCAAAGTAACCAAGAACAAATACCACACTAGCTCCACTAGTTCAATCCTACAATACTCAAGACACCCAATCAACATGATTCCACAGATAACAGTCCATTAACTGTCCAACAAAACAACCGATCATATCCTTTCAAGAAACCACATAGACCTTAAACATGCTCTCATTCTCTACCAACAATTCTGCTCCAACATCCATGATGTCCACCATTCAAGCAACAATCTTGTCATCTTCCACGTGTGGAAGAAAGATACAAATCCAAGGTGTACAAGCACCATTCCAACGAACAAAAGCAAAAGATCCCAGTGATATCACCAACAAGAAACTGCTACCACTTCACTGTGCTCAAACACTATACAAAAGTATATCAACTTCAAAGCTTCAAACAGAACATGACAGTGAAGTCATTCTACAGAAACAAGATAAACAACACCAGTTAGAACAACAATTAGACTGACTGATTCCATCCAATTGATAAATCCACTCGACTGAAAATAGCACCCACAACTCGTGTTATACCATCCAATCTCACATTCCTCACAAGTATCACCATTAGTAAACTTCTGCCAATCGATTAACATTAAATACAAGTTCCAGTGTCAACCACTCGAAGAAGACAAGACACATACAAGAACTCCCACTGCCTAAGAAATCTAGATCTGAAATATCAGAAGGCATCACAAGCCTACCAATACGAGCACATAGAAAATGTAATCTTGTAGTACCAAAGAAAAATCCATAATGATATGCTCAACTTGCAACAACCTGCCACAAGAAACATTTCTCTCACCACAAACCTTCACGGCCATAGAGAGAAACTCTGCATATCATCTTCTATAGAACCTCCTCCTACATACACTTCTAATAGCTAGTTGTGCCAAGAATGATCTTCATCACATCCCAAAAGAAAGCCTTAACAACATCCATCCGTTCAATCACCAAGATCAAACCATCTTTAAAACCAACATGGATGTAAGCATCTCAAAGAAGATCAAACTAGTTCATTCCCTATTTTAGAAAATCAGCTCATACAACACCTCCTACCCATTCTCATTAGTAACAAGGAGATAAAACAAAACTATACAACTTCTACTATGAATCCTCTAGAACCATTAAACAACAATCCAAGATCCATATCATGAGAGTGAACAAAAAATACATCTGAAAGATATAATGAGCCAAATACCTCTCAAATAAACTACCGAGTAGACCAAGAGTGGGAATGAGAATACTTCTTTCAAGATATGCAAGTCATCATGACTAATCCAAGAGTAATCTCCTCATAGGTCTCTTATTGAACTTACATTCAACCAAGGTGTAGGCTTCTCAGACTTTCTACTAAAAAACTTTAACAAGAGTAACAAGCAACAACACATCTCTCATAAGAGAAGAACAACCTCACCTTATTCCTCATGTATCCATGAGTACTAGCAACTAATCATCTCATGTTAAACTTCAACTGCATTACTGCACTATCATGAAGTTTCAAGAAAATAGTCAAAGCACCCAATACACAAAGAATTACTAGACCATTGTGAAAGCTCCAAACATCTGAATCGGGAACTTATCATGACACCATGATCTACACATCCCCATAGGAAATACCATGCTTCATGTGACCTCACCATTGTCTCAAGTACAATGCATAATGTCAAAAATCCATTGCACAAGCAAGAATATACCATGACATAAAGCAAAAAGACTCAAAAAACAACATCACCTGTCAAGCACCACCAACACCTTAGCTAAAGACTTCAAGCATCCTCCATGGTTCCAAGATGTTGCACATCTTCAAATAATGTCCATGCAAAAGAAAAAGCGTAAGAACCCTTCTGCAACACTAAAGAAGACCATTCACCACCATGTGATGAATCCATAGTCACTGCTAGAGCTCCCACTGAAAAGTGACACCCGAGCTTTCCAAGCATCATGACCAACTATTTCAAGTTCCCATAACTGACTTTTCAGGTACTCAATAATATCCATCCTCTCATCTCAAAAAAATCACACCAATGCACAAGTGACCACAGACAAGGATAGCTAACAAATTTGCACCATTAATGAATCAATCCTCGTGGATAAAGACAGTCCACATCTAAGTTATTTGACTACAGCCAATGGGTAGCTAATCCATCAATTGCATAACTCGTAGATCACAACCATCAAATATGCAAAACCATTATCACATTAAAAACTGCAACACTGAGATTTCAAAGAGAATATCCACGTAGACAACATGACTCAAACACTAGATCTATCTTGCCAAACATGTCCACAGTGAGCACCATAATCAAAGAAACCCACCACAAGAATGTTGAGTGAAAAATCACATACCAACACTCCCATGCAGAGAAAGAATCATACCTCCTCAAAACCATGCACCAACCATGCATGCAGACCTGCAACTATCTCATCCAGCAACACCCCAAAAGGCCAGTGTCTAGACAATAGCTTAACAACAGCTCCACATGATCACAAGTTTTTCTTAACCATGTAAAACCTACAAAACCATAGAGCCATGCAAGTACAAATCATACTTAGAAAGAAAAAAATAGTTCAAGAGAATCCAGGCCCCTTTTAGGCCAACTTCAAACCACCACCATGTACATGCATCTAAGAAAGAGAGAAAGGCTATTTCAAAAGCTTGCAAATCATCTAATGATTAACTCCATAGCCTTCTAGCATTCGAGGTTAACAGGAAATAGTACTTTCCAACACTAGGGACCACCACCTAGCATAAGCACTCTCTTCCATGACTGAGAAATGATGTAGGCTTCTCCTTATCACCCAGGAGCCTGTCACACAGACACCAATATGAAAGCTTTATTGCTACATAGCCATAGAGTAGGAAAATCCACCTCATACTCCAAGGTTATACCTCTACCAGCCAGGAGACATAGATGACAACATGATCAACTCCCATATCCATCTTGAACATCCTTCAAGTTGCATGCTATCTCAGAATACCACAAGGCTTCCACTCATCAAAGTATCAATTAATGAGTCCATTCTTCCAGTTTTCCTCCAGCCAATGAAATTGAGAAATCTTCATAGGATAAATACCCAAAACCAACAATCAAAAGAAGGCTCTGGTACCACTTGTAAGGAAATATAGGAGCACATCTTATGAAAAATCAGTGCAGTAGTGCCTTCGGTAACATTCATTTCGATTAGGTTGTCTGAAAGACACAAACTATGTCCAAATGCAGATTAGACACAATTCATTTCCTACATTGATCCATCTGAGAGAAACATATGTAAATTCAACATCAAGCATTAATAGATTCTACTACACAAACGAACAGGCATGAAAGATGAAACAGAAAACCAGAAAACAAAGATTTACGTGGGGAAAATCCTTTCGGATAGAAAACCCCACACTCCAAAGATCGAGCCATTGTATTATTCTGCAACAAATAGTTACAATACAATTTCAGGCTCTTAGCCTTTTCAGATATTACATCTTGTTCATTTGGATACAACTGGTAGCAAACTATTCCTGAGAGATCAAATAAAGCAATCAGTATCACGAGAGATTCCAACGGCTTGACTCTTCCTCTCAATCCTCTGCTTCAACCTCATGGCTTCGGCCTTTTGGCCAGCCACTTGGTCTGTACTCTATAGTTCTCTCTCTCTGGCTCTTAGCTCTTCAACTTTCTATCTTATCAGTTTCCCTTACTCTTACACCATCTAGAAAGTCCAATGCATACCTATATACATTCATTCTCTATAGGCTCTTTAGAATCGTTCTTTTCCAACTATCGGATGAGAACTCACCAGTCATCCAGCCCAGCATCATCAAATGTTTCCACTTCCTCGTGCTTTAGTTTTCCAACTTCCACACAGAAATGGTTCAGCAAACGGTTCGCTTCTACTTTCCTGGATTGGTCCACATCGCACCACGTCAGACAACCTTCACTCGGTCAACATCAATCAACTTGTGTCACATGTTAGTGAGACACTAGAAGTGTCTCCCTAATGCCACAAGACCAGATTACACATTTTCACCAAGATTCATCTCCATCAGCAAGAGGTTCCATCGAGCTCATAAGTCATACCGAAACCCATTGTATTTCTATCAGCATCCATCTGTCGACAAGAGTCTGCTCATCGGCATGATCGGTGAGACCTCTCACCAACCTCTAGTTGAACTCATCTGTCAACTCTATCGCTAAGACATTCAACTATCACTAAGAGGTTTCACTGAGGTCTTCAAGTCACATCGATCTCATATTGCCATTGGAAAGACTATCGCAGATTTCCAAGACCTCATACCGAAGTCTTCAAGTCATCCTGACATGAGAATTCTATTTGCTGAGACAATCATCTTTCGCCAAGACATCACACCAAGCATTCATGAGTTATACCGATCTCTGAACAATCACCTTGAGAGTCATGCCAACATCCAAGAAGCATCGGCCAGACCATCGCTAATCGGCGAGTGGTCATACCGAAGTCAAAGAGTTATACTGACAATAGGATTCCCATCGACAAGACAAACACCTTTTTCCAAGACATCACCCCGCAAGTTCTAAGTCACCCCGAGTCTATCTTGTTGGCCAAACTTACCGCTTTCGCCAAGAATTCATACCAAAGCCTTTAAGTCACATCGATGTGTTCCACTGTTAGCAAGAGAATCAACCTTCGGCAAGACTTCTTACCGAGGCTTCCATGTTATCCCAAAACAACTGTTCACCAAGAGTCACAGCAAAGACATCTGATAATCGACAAGACATTTGTCTTTCGCTGAGACTTCATACCGATCACCTTATGTTATATCGATGACCTCTAACACTGTCAGTGAGACTTTCCACATTCGCTAAGACTTCATATCGAAGCCTTATGTGTTACACCGAAGTCTCCTAATGTATACCCGTTGGTGAGACATATCACTATCGGTAAGACTTCTTACCAATCACCCAAGGGTTTCCCCGAAAGCTCCAACACTATCGTTGAGACATGTTACTTTCGGTAAGAGTTCTCACCGAGCCAGCATAGGTTACCCTAATGACTTCAATGCGTATCCTTTTTGACAAGACCTCCCAATGTCACTGAGACTTCTTCCTAAGTGTAGAAGTCACTCTAAATCCCCTGGTCGCTATGAGTCTCACCGACGCCTAATTGAATGGCCTATCGGCCAGAGTTCTTCGTACGATGAGAAGTTACAACGATGGACCATAAGTCAAACCGATAGATTCCTTTGGGAAGACAAAAGCATTGTCTTGGCGACATGAGAAAAACATAAGGTAAACTTCCAGTTGGCCAGACAATAGGAATGTCATAGCGACTATGCTTTCTCAAAGGTTTCAGCCTATGAGATTGAGGAATATATTCCAACAGTGAATACCTACTATAATAAGGAAAATAAGTTACAAAGTTCTTCCATTCTCCCAATACATCTGAAAGACTAGTCTCGTTGTCCCAAGGAGAGTACAAAAAATTAATGAAGTTTAAAGAAGGTGTGTTCTGAATACCCTAAGATTTTATAATAATACAATGAAGAAGATACTCATTATCTTGAAATTTTTTGAGTATTAAGCTTACTACGGTTTTATTCAAGATAGCAAAGGAAATGTTCAAAGTTCTGAGTGAAAATGCATATTTTCTATCATTCATGCTTTAGATGAGTTTTGATTATGTGAACAAACAAGATGACACAGCCAATTCTTTCATGAAGTGCAACAAGGGTTCATTCATAATCCCTTTTTTCTATAAAAAGTTCAAAACCCATCTGGGGTTTCATTTTAATTTCTAGCAGAGTTCAGGAGTTGAGCTCATAAAGATGAAAATTGAAGATAAAAGAAGTAAACTAGAAATAAAGTGGAGCAAAGATCATATATACTCATTTTCAAAAAATGAAGGGTAAATAGCCAGAGTACAAAAATGCAATTTGTATAGGAATTTCAAAATACCCATATGAATTTTTATCTCAAAAATGTAGTCTTTTTCAAGGTAACATTTACCTAGACAAGGGATTTTAAAGAATTCAAAATGTAAATAAAACCATGATGGGTCAAGTCCAAATTTTGAATACATGAAAAAACTTACAAATTTTTGTTTGCTTTTCAGAGTACCCACATTGAGTTTGTTTGTCAAAGTGAATTTTTTTACCATTTCCAGCTTACCCACATGGGGTTTTCTATAGATAAGTGAGATAAATGTTCTCTATCATTTTTTACAAGTACCCATATGAGGGTTTGACAGAAATACTAAAGAAGAAAGAAATTCCTTTCATGGGTCAAGTCGAGAAAGCTTCAGAATGTCCTTTCAAGCATATACATGGCCGCAACCTAGAGGGAGCTTTTTGGCCCTTTAAAAGTCTACCATTTCATAAACAAGGAAAAACCCATGATTATTTTTCCATTGAATCTTAAAATACTTAAAGCAAAAACAACTAAAATGCACAAGAATCTTAACAGAAATCTAGATTCAAGTCTACATGGAATGATTTGTGTGATGGCCTTTAAGTTGCAAATGAAAATCAACATTTTACAGAAACGCAAAGCTTTTATAAGCTTTTGCCAACATAAATATAAAGGAGAACAATAGCTTACCATGTGTGTAGTGGAGGAGTGAAATAGCAGCAACCAAGCTCTCACATAACTTCCCAAAATAGAGGTCGAGTTCTCATAATCCGGCCAAGGAAAGAACAAAAAAAAGCATAGGAAAATGGAGTAGAATACATTAGATGGTATGTTATGGCTGCGGCATATGGGGCCTTTCCTTTTATGAAAAGACCTAAGGAGTAAATAGAAATGGTAGTCAACTTACCATATGGAGATTCATCAAGAATTCCAAGCATGGGGGCTTGAATCTTCCTCAGAAGGATAAAACCCTAAGCTCTCATGGTGGCGGCCCTCTTCATAGTAGAAGGAAAACTTTTCAAGTCTAGATGATGCAAAAAAATGGGAGAAATGGTATTTTTGTCTTAGGGTTTCTCAAAGACCTAAGTCGGCCAAGGGAATTTTTCCCTTAAGTTTTTAAAAATTTCAATGTCAAGTTAATACCATGGAGGCCGATCCCTTTATGCCATGACTTAGTCATCTTTGAAAAGAAACATTTATCTATAAGTCCCAATACATAGTGGTGGTCGATGCCTTAGGTTTTTATTTTTCTGAAAAATATCAAAGCCTAAACAAATATCATATGGTGGTAGGTTTCCTATGTTTAGGCTCCCATTGACATATCGAACCCTAATAATATGTGCCTTGGTTTATTTTATTTTTAAATTTATTTTGAAGAAATCAATTAAATATAAATGTTGAAAATACTTTTTCCGTGGAGGGATAAGTATATGCCTTAAATCTTTTATTTATTTAATTGATTTTATATAAATCAATCATACATCTTATATTTTTAATTGATTTTAAAGAAATCAATTATGATGAGAGCATAATATTCCATATTTTATGATTTTTTTTTGAAAAATCAATTATTGTAATGGGGAGGTAAGTTTAGCATTGTTTTGCAAAAGATTTCCAGATCTTTAATTACAAAAAATAGGTCAGATTGAGGAGAATATTAAATCTGCAAGCTATGTAAAGCAAGAATAAAACAAATTGTTTTATTTCTTTGCTATTTTTAGCAAATTTGTGAGTGGTCTTTCCTTGGTTAGATTTGGGCTTCCTGATGAAGAAATAAGGTGTTTTTTTGGCTTTAAAATTAGATTTGACCTTTTTTAGGAGCTTTTCAGTATGTACATGCAAAAAGTGTGCTTTTTTTGCTTTTGTGCAAACTTCTTGGGCAGTTTTTGATACCTTTTCTTGAGCTTTTTCCTTGAGCTCGGATTAGGGTTTTAGTGATATATCTTGAGAAAAACTGAGTGTTTTTTGAAGTTCAGATTCTAGTTTCTTGCTCTTACACATTTTTGAGCTTGTAAACTTCTTTGTACGTAGTTTCAGATTTTGGCATACTCCTTCAGCTGAATAAAAGCAACACTCCTATTCCTCAATTTTATGTCTTTTGCAGTTTTAGTTTGATGTTATATTGTGATTTATGCTTGCAGAATCCTTATTATGTCCTAGATTGTAATTCTTGATGCAGAAAGTTCAGAGATACAGGTTGCATGTTGTATTTAAATTTGAATATTCATGCAAATTTTTTATGTGCTAAGTGTTCATGAGAGATTTTGAAATATTGTTGTTTACTGAAAGCTGTTTGTAATTGAAGACTTTATTGGCCGAATCAATGCACTGTCTTAGCACATTCATTTTCTTCTTTAGTTTAGCAATAGATAGCTTAAACTACATCTTCAAATGAGAAATCATTTCCTCTTCTTTCCTATCCAGAGGCATAGATTCCATAGCTTCCTTAACACACCCAATCAATTCTTCTTGGATAACATCCTGCAAACTCTCCAATTCAATATTGTTATCAGCAAAGTATGTTCCCAAAGTGTCCTCAATGACATCCTGCTCATGGGATGGTCCATTCAACCATATATCGGTTATCTTTTGCATTCCATCCTCATCCTGAATAATCTATAATATCTTTTCTTTAAACAAAGTACCTTCATCATCACTCTCTTCTGCAATTTCCACAACCGGTTCAACTAGTTTTGATTCTTCTCTTGGAGTATATTCCTCAGAGTCTTCATCCTCTACATCCACAACCAACTATTCTTTTCCTTTTTCCTCAACTCTTGCTAACTTGGGTGTCAGAGGAGTGACACTAGCCATATCTCTTCCTCTCTTTTTGTTTTTCTCTGCCTTTCCGGAGGATGATCCAACTTCAGCTATCTTTATCGGAAGAGGAATAACACTTACACAAAACTTTTCTAACACCTTTCTAAATAAATTCTCATAAACTCTTTCACCATTTTCAAATGAGTTGAAATGTTGAAAAATTTGTTTGTAGACCGGTACATTTTCTTTCCACACCACATTGTCATTCATATTAAAGCAATTTAGAAAATACATCATAATACATATTGCAAGGGTGTCAAACCTGAAGGATTAATCAATATCCTTTGTTAGTTGTACATTCTCCATCAATTGATCCTTCAAAAGACTACATAGGTCAAAGTATTCTCCTTCTATTATCATTTTGTGAGCAATATATACTACACCTGCCGAGGTTGATCCTTCTCAGTTTCTAAAGAAGATTTTATATGAAATTCCATGTGCAACATACCTTTTCAACGAATCTTTAATCGATGAAATTATTAGAGCCCTTTGATCTCCCATAATTATGGTTAGGGCTTCGACCTCAACATTTTGAATTGACTTCTTCTTCCGAATATTACCAACATTTCATAGACATGTTAGATTCTTGATTACATCCTCTGAGATTTGATAGGGTTTATCCAAAGTGAGGATATCTCCATCCAATTTGTTTAAGATAAACTGAATCACTTCTGTATTGATGAAATGAGGAAATTCATTCCATATATCCATATTCTTATGCTTCGATCCTTCAAGCCTCCTCAATTCGGTGGGAGACAACAAATTTCTTTCATTCCTAACTTTATGACTGTTATACTCATCGAAGATTATTGTTCCTTTGGTTGGTTTCATTTTTTTGTGTTGGGTAGGGTTCCACCAATCACCAAAACACTATGAAATTGATGAGCAACAAATATACTTGGAGAATTCACCGCTAGATTGACTTTTCACACCTTCGAAATCTTGTTGAAAGAGCACTCCAACTATTCTCTTTCAATGCACAATGACGAATTAGGGTTTCAAATTCCCTCTTATAATTTCACATACTTAACTTTTTGTCGTATTAAATGTGTTTCCCTAGAAGTTCTGGTTACACTGAAAACTCAGATAGCAAGTGAAGAATTTGACTTGGGACTTCCAACATTTCATCCTACACAACAAATGATCATTGATACATTTTTCAAAGAATAACACAACTGTTGATGGCATCTAGTGATTCAGAGCCAACTATACACAAGGGGACAAAGGATTTTTCATGAGAAACTCCCCCTAGGCCTCTGGTCTGAATTCAATTACCAGAAGAATTACCAGAGGGAGCTTCTAGTACATCCTTGTTTCCTTCATTAGATTCACTTTTCTTTACCCATGTTTTCTTCATCTGATCTTTTATCTCTTCCACAGATGCTTTTTCTTTTCCTTTGTTGTTTTTATGTGAATTTCTTCATTGATAAACCAAACCTCTTTTGTTCAGGTTTCTGTTCCTATAGAATTTGGCAATGTTCCCAAGTTTATTACAATTATAAGATACCAATTTTTTCTATCTATACCATCCATTCCATTGATTTCCTCCTGATCTGCATTGATTAGAAATATGTCCAAATCTTCCATAGGTATAACATTTGATGTTATTTGCACTAATAGACATACTTCTGCATTCTAATGCCTTATGACCAAACTTCTTGCAATTAAAGCACTAACTAGAAAATGATGGATTACTAGGGTTTATCTTTCTTCTACACCGAGAAGCCATATGTCTAAATTTATTACAAACAAAGCAATATCCATTAAATTTTTGAGCATTGGGTTGCCTTACTAGATGTCTTCTACCTTTTTTCTTCTTTTTAAGGTTCTTCCATTCAGATCCAGAGCTCTCACCCTTCTCATAGCCAAGACCTCACTTGTTATTTGTATCATTTTGTCCTTTGGTTATCTCATCAAGCCTAGTAGAGCTTATCCTAAATTTCTCCTTGAATTCATTTGCAGTAGCAACCTCATTTCTAAGGATAACTACCTGTCTCTCAAGCTCTTGTTCATTGTTTTTGGATTGTTGTAGTTCAATTTCCAACTGAATGAATCTACTGTTAATTCTACTACATTATTTAGATTTC
>VDFB02281492.1:876835273-876967763 GCA_007258455.2 Sequoia sempervirens | reverse complement strand
GTCTCCCCAGGTCTATGGCAAGCCTTCCTTCATGTTAGAGTCAAAAGAAATTTTTAGAGTCCCTCCAAAAACAGTATTCATAAAGTGGGGTGAAATGAGTCAAGAGGACATTGACAACGTGCTATCTTGGATTTATAGAGAACTAGAGGATCCAACTCCCTTGCCAATAAAAATGTATGGTAAAGGATATGACATGATAAAGGAAAAAGGCTACGATGGGATTAGTGGCCTCGGAAAGCACAAGACAGGAAGGAAAGAACCTCTAGCACCTAAAGGAAGACCTAAACATCTTGGGTTAGGGTTAGGACCAGGAGAATCTGGTGATCATAGTACCAATGTACTTTCTAGTGAGAGAGTAAATGCTTCAGACTATGTCGAGACAATTGAAGATCCCCTTTCTGAAACTGACTCCCACGAATGGGAATTTGGCTCCCAACGATCCCTAAGTGACTATTGCCTTGATGACTTGTTCCTTGAACCTGGAGAGCCTACATTTGAAGAGAGATTCTGGAAAATGTTCAAAATTGACACGACACCAAACAACACCCAGTCCAGATCCTCTTCTACTCCTATTGACCATAATCCCGACATACTCATCTACCCTACTGAACCTAATGACCATCATTCAGATTCATTTGAATTGCCACATGACACTACTGACCCAAACTCCACTCCCTTTGTTCCTTACTTTGCTGATGAGTGTGAATCAAGCGAGGCAGAGTACTGGATGGAATCTGATATAGAGCCCGACGATGATAATTTTATCTTTAACCTCTCTGAATCCGTCAACATGCTTTCCGCATCCTACCCACCATTCACCAATACTGATGATGGTATTTCCTTAGTCTACCCACAACTAATTGATTGGTATCAACAAGGCCCGCCAGTTATGGACATATTTCAAAATGATGAGGCCATTGCAGAATTCATGGGACTGCGTGAAGGTATACCAAGTGGAGACCACAAGGCTGGATTTTCCATTGACCTAGATTGTGCTACTTACTTTGGGGAGACTGCTCCATTCTCTAGTCAGAAAATGAAAAATAAAAATAAGGTAAAAAATGACATGTCTTTAGGTGAAAACTGCAAGGCACCTTCTGATGGTAAAGCAATAAAAATAAAGGACGTGCCTAAGGATGGAGAATTGGACTTTCTCCCCATAACTCAAGAAAAATCGGTCATGCTCATAGAGGACACTATAGAAGTAAACATATATACAATAGAAGATCCTAAGATGGTCCTCTTTGTAGCATCTTTGACAGAGGAAGAGAAACCTGAGTTCCACAAATTCTTTTCAGAGCATAAGATCAACTTTGCATGGTCTTATGTCGATATGCCTGGGTTGGATCCAGAACTTGTCTTGCACCATTTGCCATTATTTCCAGAGGCCAAGCCAATGAAACAGAAGCTGCGAAAGATGCACCCACATATCGCCTTATTAGTCAAAATAGAACTTAAGAAATTATTAGACGTGGGATTCATACGGTCCATAGACTATGCCGAATGGATATCAAATCTTGTACCAGTCACAAAGCCAAACGGTCAAATCCGCATCTGCACAAATTTTTGGGACCTGAATAAAGCTTGTCCAAAGGATGAATTTCCCTTGCCAAACATCGATATCATAGTGGACCTTACGGCGGGATATGAGATGTTGTCCCTCATGGACGGTTTTTCTGGTTATAATTAGATTTGTATTTCCCCTGAAGATCAACACAAAACAGCGTTCATATGTCCTTGGGGCACATACTATTGGAACGTTATGCCTTTTGGTCTTAAGAATGCTGGTGCCACGTATCAGAGAGCCATGACAAGCATATTTCATGATATGATGCACAAGATAATGGAAGATTATGTAGATGACCTTTTGGCAAAATCTTTGACATGAAAAGACCACTTGAAGGTGTTAGACAAAATTTTCAAGAGACTGGAAGAATACAAGGTCTGCTTGAATCCAAAGAAATGTGTCTTTGGCGTGACATCAAGCAAACTGTTGGGGTACATTGTTTCTCATAGAGGCATTGAGGTCGATCCTTCCAAGGTGAAAGCCATATTAGACATGCCTCCTCCAAAAGGGATAAGTGAACTCAGGACATTGCAAGGCAGGTTACAATCCATCTGACGCTTCATAGCACAATTGGAAGACAAGTGTCACCCATTTCAGTATCTTTTGCGCAAAAGTATCCCTTTTGTGTGGATAGATAAATGTCAGGAGGCCTTCCAACAAATAAAAGAATATCTACTGTCACCACCTATTTTAATGCCACCAATTGAAGGGAAACCTTTGATTTTGTACATTTCTGCAATAGCCTCAGCACTGGGGGCATTACTGGCACAAAATGACCATGAAGAAAAGGAAAGGGCCATATACTACATCAGTAGGACACTGGTTGGATATGAGCTAAATTACACAACCATCGAACGTGCTTGCCTAGCAGTTGTCTTTGTGGCTCAAAAATTAAGACACTACATGCTGAATCACCAAACACACTTAGTGGCAAAGATTGATCCCCTGAAATATCTCCTAAGTCGCGCAGCATTGACAGGTCGCCTGGCCAAATGGGTAATGATCTTGAGTGAGTATGATATTCAATATGTTGAAAGAAAGGAAATAAAGGGACAAGTGATAGCAGACCAACTAGCAGACGCACCTATACAGGGTGATCATCCACTAGTAGCAGACTTTCCAGATGAAACAATATTTCATACTGAACCTAAATCACCTTGGCGGCTATATTTTGATGGATCCCATACTAATCATGGATCGGGGGCAGGAATATTATTTATCACCCCTCAAGGAGACTCCATTCCTAAGTCCTCCGCATTGCTTTTCCATGTACAAATAATGTGGCAGAATATGAGGCACTTGTCACAGGACTTAGAATGGCCATCAAATGGAAAATTAGAACACTTCATGTCTATGGCGATTCTCAATTGGTCATTAACCAAGTTAATGATGACTATGACACTAAGGACGAGAAATTACTGCCTTACAAACGAATGGTTGATAGCTTCCAAACATATTTCCATATGGTGACTTTTGAGCAGGTTCCAAGAACACAAAATAAGGCAGCATATGCAATGGCCACAATTGGCTCTCTTCTAGACATTCCTAGTAATGTGCCTCAATTTGAATTCTTGGTAGAACAGCTTTTGGTTCCTGCTTATGACATACTAGAATCAAAGATGGTTTGCGAGCTTGTTGGTCCCAATTCTCCATGGTATCAAGACATTTATGACTACCTCAAGTCCCAAACCCTTGCCCCCAACCTATCCAATAACCAACGAAAGTCCTTTATCTGAAAAGCTGCCAGATACACCATCCTCAGTGACACCCTTTACCGACGTAGCTTTGATAATTCCCTTCTTCGATGTCTTGACACTAATGAAGCACGAACGACCTTGCGAGAGGTACATGAGGGTATATGTGGATCCCATTCAAGTGGTCCTACTTTAGCCAAAAAGATAACGAGACTTGGGTATTACTGGCCAACCATTGAGAAAAATGCACTTGAATTTGTCAGAATGTGTCACCAATGTCAGATACACAGTGACTTGATTCATGCACTAGCACAGGAACTTCGGCCGATTACATCTCCTTGGCCCTTCGCACAATGGGGACTCGACCTCATGGGCAAGATCCATCCTACCTCGTCCAATGGCCACAAATTCATCATTACCGCCACTGAGTACTTTACTAAGTGGATCGAAGCCATCCCACTCACTTATATTACCGGAAAACAAATTTCCAAGTTTATCCTCAACTATATCATCTGTCGATATGGTATTCCACAATCCATCATCACAGATAACGGTCGTCCCTTCAAAAATCAAGATGTCCGTGAACTTTGTGAACGCTTCCACATCCGACACCACTTCTCCACGCCTTACTACCCACAAGGAAATGGTCAAGCTGAGGCATCTAATAAAACGATCATCAAACTTCTTAAGAAAACCGTCAATGACGCTGGTCGTGATTGGCACATCCAACTCAATCCTGCTTTGTGGGCATATCGCACTAGCATCCGTACTCCCACTGGAGCCACTCCATTTTCCCTTGTGTTTGGAGCCGAAGCCATCTTGCCCATAGAGGTCGAAATTCCATCCCTACAAGTCTCTATGAAAGGTCTAATCACTGATGAAGAATATCGACAGTCACAACTGCATGAATTAGAAATGCTAGATGAATGCAGACATAATGCATTGAACCACTTATAGGCATATCAAAATCGTCTTTTTAGAAGCTACAACAAAAGAGTGATGACTCGAAAATTTGACATTGGTGACTTGGTTCTCATGCAGAATCCTAAGAATCAGTCTGACAGAGAAAAACCAGGAAAGTTTGAGCCCAATTGGCTGGGTCCGTACATCATCACTACGTCATTTGGTTCTGGCACATATCAGTTGGCTACTCCAGATGGTGAACAATTAACAGAGCCAATCAACAGTTTGCATTTACGCAAGTTCTATACATAGCATCAGAAAGTCTGGTCGATAACCAAAACATTACAAAAAAAATAAAAAATAAAATAAATAAATAAAAATAATAAAAAAAATAAATAAATAAATAAATAAAAATTGACAAAAGTAAAGAGAAATAATTCATCCAACAGTGAAAACCTAGTAAACAGGCGCTTTGGATAAGTACCATGGTGAAAACCTGGCAAACAGGCGCCATGTGTAGTCGGTCATTGCTTTGACATCTACTATCACTCTATCTACCTTCGTCCATAATAAACATCCATTTTTCTGACATTCATCACAACGTTTCACCTGGACATCATGACATTTCTTTCCATGGCCGACAGTGGTTGACATCAAAGTCTTGTGCATCGCCTATCGTCCATACTGGTCATGTCCTTTCCATCAACTTGACTAGGGGCAATATTTTATTATGAGACTGCAGTGGGTATCACACATGGTCTTGACAATCGAAAAAGTCCTGAAAAAATCATAAAAATCATAAAAAGTCCTGAAAAAATCATAAAAATGATAAAAAGTCTTGAAAAAAATCATAAAAATCATAAAAAGTCCTGAAAAAAATCATAAAAATCATAAAAAGTCCTGAAAAAAATCCTAAAACTGATAAAAAGTCCTGAAAAAATCATAAAAATCATAAAAAGTCCTGAAAAAAATCATAAAAATCATAAAAAGTCTTGAAAAAATCATAAAAATTAAAAAAATGTCCTGAAAAAAGACCTAAAAATTGAAAATTGTCCTGAAGAAAGCACAAAAACATCTAAATAACATCACAAATCCCAAACAATAGAGTCAAAGTTAGTCATGTCAATCATTTTAGTCTTTTTCAATAGTCGAACTACGTGGTCTCTGCGCATTTGGTGCCCCCGAGGCCCCCTAGGTTCAGTCCCTTAGGGTTTGTTGGGTCAAGTCAAAACATGTCAATTCATCTTCAATTTGTTCGTCCATCCCAGTCGAACTACGTGGTCTCTGCACATTTGCTACGTAGGCAAGGCCATCAGTCGATGAGCCCCCGAGGCCACCTAGGTTAGTCCTTTAGGGTTCGTCATGTCGGTCAAACAAGTCAGACATAGTCACACTCAAAAGCAAGACAATCATTTGAATGTCAACATTCAAATCAATAGACAACATAGCCCAGTCAGTCATCAAGCCAAACATCCATCAAATTGCCAACACAATGTCAACCTAGTCACTTTATGGTCCCCTTCAAGATGTGTCCTTCTTGGAATTGGACCCCATCAAAACATCATTGGCCTTTTTAGGATGTGTCTTTCCTGATGACAGGCTTCATCACATAGTCATTGGCCTTTTCAGGATGTGTCCTTCCTGATGACAGGCTTCGTCACATAGTCAACCTTTTCAGGATGTGTCCTTCCTGACGACAAGCTTCATCACATAGTCATTGGCCTTTTCAGGATGTGTCTTTCTTGATGACAGACATCATCAAAACGTCAATACTCTCAGACTCTTCAAACTGTCAAAATGTCAAACTATCACACAATCAACCTTCGACACACAAATCTTGGCAAATATATTGAATGGTTGTTGATTTTTCTGGTCTATTTTGTTTTATATTTTTTGTTTTGACTCTTGGTCATGTTACTAGCTACCTCAAGGATGTCCCATGAAGGATTTAGAGGAGCAATGATGTCTCATGGCCTAATTTTCTTTGACTGTTGTCTTTGGTGTGTCTTGACAAAAAGACTGGGGCAACTTGGCCTTTAGTATGAGTTAGGAAATTCCTTGTCTGTGGCTATCTGTTTTCACAAGTGGACAACCTTGCACACCTTGGTCCATGTCATATCATGGTGTTTGTTGTCCATTTGTCACATTTTACTGCCCAATGATGATTATGCAACCCCTATGATGTTATTTGGAAAAATATTGAAGTATTCATTTTTCATCATCACATCCATGACTTCCACACTAACATTTCTTCTATTCCTTCATCTTCTAGTCCTCTCATCCATTTCGAGAGCACACTCATGTTATTTGAACTTGCCTGTCCTCTCGAGGGGGCATACCACTACCTCCTCATCATCCTTCCTCTCCTCACTTTCAAACTGGGGCATATTTTTTTACTTGTTCTTTGACACAATGCGATAAACTGCATCATGTCAAAGAGGGGCAAAATGTAGACACATAAAAATGGTCTTGACTTGCAAACCATATTTTCTACGATGACCATGCTTCTTACTCACATAATTCAATTATTTAATCAGGTCCTAATGTCATAATTATTCCTCCATGATTATTTAAATAAATAAATTGCATTTATTTATTTAGATACATCACTAATTAGTCCTTATGCCTTCTAATAATTCTCCATTTAACCATTTATCCTTCAATCAAATAAATTTATTTATTTATCCCACTTTCCATCTCACCAAATAAATAATTAAAATAATTATAAATATCAAGTCTTTTGTCTCATTCCCATTTATGAATTAAATCATTATTTAATTCATAAGTCAACATTCTACATAAATTAAATAATTTCTATTATGCCAACTACCTATTTTTCTCCACCATTGATTTGATTATCTCCAATTAAATCTCAACCCTTCATTTCAAGGCTTGCCCTAACTTTGACCTAATGTTTCCCTAACCCTAATCATCCTTATCACGTTGAATCCTAGCCATTGATCTTAGGGCTTCACCAACTTTTAATCCTGTCCGTCCATTCACCATTTGAAATTCTTTAAAAGGCCCTCTCTCAAGTCATTTTAGACACACACAAGTTATTTTCAGCATGCTTGAGAGCTTTTGAGTGCTTGAGCATACACATTACTTCAATATTTTGCTTGGCTTTGTCATAGGTTATAGTTGCACTTCAAATTTGAGTGCAATTATATCATTTTCAGCAAGATGGAGAAGACCAATGGAGGTGAATCAATGGAGGCTTGAAGACTAGGTGACTTTGTTTCATACTCTCATGTTTCTTGCTTTCATTGTTCTCCATTGTTATTAGGGATTTAATGGTTTTATGCTATTTGCAATCTAACATGAAAAAATTTCTCTAATTACACTTGGTAGGGAGATCGAAACCAGGGATTCTGGATTCTTGATTCCAGTTTGTCATCAAAATGCTCTGGAGCATTTTCCCAGTAGGAGTCAACATTTGTTGTGAAATTTTTGTACACACGCCCCACTGGAGATGAGGACCCTCTTCTTTCTTTTTCATCTCTTCATTTGGCTTGGTCAAATTTTCAATTTTTCTCTTCTTGGGAGGTTATTTTGTGATTAAGTCTACACTTGGTTTAATGAAAACAATATTTTGAGGCTTTGGGGAAAATTCGCCTACCTTGGATTTTAAAAATGGAGATTTTGAAGTGAATTTTCAAAGTTATATGTAAATATTTTTTGCACCCATGGATAGAGGATGAAAAATTAGGCAAGGTTTCTTTTTGAATTTTTTGAAAATTCCTTCTAGAAAAAAAGTTATGAGTTTAGGGGATTTTGACCTTGCTTGGAATTAGGTATTTCCTCCATATGGGAAATCTCTATTTTGTTAGCCTCTTGGATTTCCATAATTGTTGCACTTCGGAGATTTTAGCATCCTGCGGAATTCCCTCACCCTAGGAAATCTCTAAAATTTCCATCGCCTTGTCATTTACCCTAGAATGCATGTAAATGAGAAGGTTGTGTTATCATCACTAATTTCCCTCCCTATGGAAATCCCCAAATTTCCTTTTGGGCTTGATTTCCACGAAGGGGTGGAAATCCAAAATTTTCCAAAATGGAAATTTTTCCTAAATGCATTTTTTCCCAAAATGGAAAATTTCCAAAACGGAAAATTTTTTCCTTGAAATTTTAAAATGTTCCTGAAAATGAAAAATTCTTGAAATGGAAAAAATTTCAAAAATAAAATATCCAAAAATAGAAAGTTTCCAAAAATGGAAAGTTTTCTTAAAAGGCCAAAATTTTATTCGAGTTTAATTTATTTTATGGATGGGATTTTTTTTATAACATGTGAGCTACTAATGATTGTATTCATTTTTAGGATTAAATAAATTAAGAGGGGGCTTGCATATCGATTTGTGTTAAGAAGAAAATATGGAAAAGATTACAAATGAATATTAAATATGCACCCGCCTATGAATCTGTGCCCTAGCTATTTACCAATTGGAGAGGTGCCTTTAACAAGGAGACATGTGAAGCAGTATTTATTCTCCAATGAGGATTTTCTCAAAATTGATGTCATTGGGCCATAATGTAACTAAATGCAATTGATTGGATGATGATGTACCATGAGCTCCCAAATTAAATGTAATAGCTTGATGCTTCTAGAAGTGCAATTGCATCCACTGGATGAATCAAATCCTAGCCATCGATTCAAAATGTAATTTTCTATAAAAGGACAATGCCTTCTCATTTGTAAGGGGGTTAGAATAGCTTATTAGAAGCTGTAAAAAGCCAAAATTGGCTAGGTTAGGAGTTAGATTATGAAAGATATTAGCTATAGGAGATGAGAGAGACTGGAAATTGTTATGTAATGCTAGAGAAGTTAATGCAATTGGATTGTTGATTTGGAAAGCTTTGTGTTATGCTTTGACAGTTCATGGTTTCTTGTTCCTGATTCTCAAATGTTAGATGTTAGATTTTAGTTCTTTTGCAATGATGTTGATCGATCTTCGGTCCATAATTTTAGTAATTTTCTGATTGTAAGTTGTGTAAAGTTAGTCTAGGCCTTATTTTGTGCTAAGTTCAACTGTGGATGCTTCTTTACATTGTGCCAGTTAGTGGGTATGTGAATGAATATTCATAGTTTGAATAATCTTCAGTTTCCTTAGAAGATTGCACCATTTTTGTAGAGTTGTGGGCTTGTCCTTGATCAAACAGAGATTGGTTTTATTGGGGACTTGTCCATTTGCAGCATTCATCATTGTTGTGAGTGATCTTAGAAGTTAGTTAGAATATAATCTCTCTCAACCCTTCTCTTTTGCTCTTTCTTTATATCTAGGTTAGTTTTAGGAATTCAAGTATCATCATATTGCAGAATCTGATAAGTTTAAGGCTTCCAACATTTGTTTTGTAAGGTCCCTTTGTGATTACCAACATTTCACATTATCACTGAGTTGTTTATGCATTGTGAAGACCTGGCATTAGTGACCTTGGGGTTATCTCTTGAGGCTTGCTGATAGAGATTTACCTTTCAAGAGAGATAGATTTCCATATTCTATTTGAGTTGTTGCTGTACAAAAAACACCATCAACAAGGATTAACTCACACTATAGAGAATATCAAAACCAATTACAAAAAGACTCACTGCTAGAGATAAGGCTCACAACTAAAATAAGGACTCACTATCCATAGGCCTACAACCCGGAGGGCTCACTACCATAGAGATATAAAGAAGACAAAGAAGACTTGTTATAGAGAGATAACAATCCAAATGCAATGAAGATTCCACCACAATCATTGATCAACTCGCATGAATGATAGAGTTTGCTTGCTCACTACATCTAGAAACTTGGTGTTAAGCTTCACACTAAACAACCACACACTTTAATAATAACATCAAAGTCACATATGCTCTTTCACTTATCTTCCTTCTTTTCTTATGTACTACCTTCATCACTTAGCATATCCTATATTTATACTTTTTCCAACCTTGAAAAGATACAAAGTCAGCCATCCAACTTCAATTTCAAATTAGGTCAGTGCCAAACATCCTAGGGTGGAATTAGAATGAGGGAAACCCAAACACACGCTTCACCGAAACCCATAATAGATCCAAAAAGTTTCAGTAACTTTGAAAGTAGTGTTTTACACACAGTCGGCCTTACTAGTGTAAAACACATAGATCAATTAAGCTCAATACTTCCAAAAGCCAAAACAAACTTCAACAAAACTAGGGCAACACAACTCTTGAACCATAAGACTTCAACAAAGAGAAATCTGGACCAGCAACAATTCTCCTGGACCTCAATCAACATATAGCAAAACATAGTTCACAAGCACCAAAACTAGTGGCCTTCTTTTAATAAAGTTTTCTCAATATCCTTGACATGTACAATTAGCAGCAACTAGTAGATAACCAACTAACCAGTTGACATCAATGACAACACTTCATTTTTCTTCCATTCTTGCAACAATCTCCCCCTTTGTTATTGATGGCAACACATGATGTGAAAAACCATCAAAGAAACCATACTTGTTCTAAGAATACTTCTTAATATTTTTCTTTTTGCTTCTCCCCTTTTAGAAGATCATCATCCTCCTATTAACTTTATTTTTCACATGTTCTCTCCTTTTTTTCTTTCTCTTCCTTTTTTCACATTCTCTTTTCTCCCCCTTTGACATCAATGGAAAAGAAAAAATATATGTCCATTGAAACTTTCTTTGATGTGAAAATAGAATACTCATAATGACAACACTTAGAAAATATGTCTGGACCCCTTGAGGGAAGCCACCAACAAACATCAGTCCAAAAGAGATAGAACTATGAATCCACTAGACTGATGCATCTCCAAATGCATCTTAGTTTGTAAAAGGAGGGGCAATAACCCCTAGCTTATCTTGAAGATACTCAAAAGTAACTTTAGGAAGAGCCTTTGTAAATATATCTGTAATCTGATCTTTTGTTGAAACATACTCAAGCTTGAATTCATTCTCCATGACCTTCTCTCTTAAGAAATGATACTTGATAGATATATGCTTCGTTCTTGAGTGCATCATAGGATTCTTCACAATGTTAGTTGTACTTGTGTTATCACAAAAGATAGAAATAATATCATCATGTAGCACTGTGATATCTTTCAATGTTTATTTCATCCATAAAACTTGTGTACAACATGATGCAACATCAATATACTCAGCTTCAGTAGTAGGAAAAGAGACTGAATATTTCTTTTTACTCAACCATGCCACCAATCTACATCCAAGAAAGAATGCACCACCACTTGTACTCTTTCTATCATCTATACTTTTGGCCCAATCCACATCTATATAAGCACTGAGTGTAAAATTGGTATCTTTAGGATACCATAATCCATAATCTGGATTGCCTTTTAAATATCTGAATATTCTTTTAACTATAGTAACATGTGTTTCCTTCTGACCTTCTTAAAATCTAACTACAAGTCAAACCACATGCATAATATCTGGTCTAGTAGCAGTCAAATATAGTAGTCCACAAATCATAGATCTAGATTTGCTCTGATTAGTCTTAGGTGAATCATCATCTTTTCCCAACTTGCATCTAGTTACCATAGGAGTACTTACCAATTTGGAACCATGCATCGTAATTTTTCTCAACATCTCTTTCACATACTTAGATTGTGAAATGAAAATTATTTTCTCTATTTGATTAATCTATAGCTCCCAAGAAAGAAATTCATCTCGCCAAACATAGACATTTCAAATTATTTTTGCATTTCTTCCACAAACATCTTGCACATCTTTTCATTTCCTCCAAAGATAATTTCATCAACATATAGGACTACAATCAATATTTTGTCAAAAAAAAATTTGAAATACAAATTACTATCTATTGTACCTTTGTTAAATCGTTTCTGATTCAAATACTTATCTAACCTTGCATGCTAGGCTCTAGGAGCTTGCTTCAAACAATATAAATATTTCTTCAATCTGCACACCATATCTAGTTGATTTGTTAATTGAAATCCTTGTGGTTGTTCCATGTAAACTTCTTCATCTAGCTCACCATTTAGCAATGTTAACTTGATATCCATCTAATAGAATTTGAAATCTTTATAAGCAGCTAATTCCAAGAACATCCTTATAGCTTCCATTCTTTCTACTGGAGAAAAGGTCTCCTAAAAATCTATCCCTTCCACTTGTGAGTAGCCCTTACACACAAGCCTAGCTTTGTCTTTGACAACTTTCCTATTCTCATTCAGCTTGTTTCTGAATACCCATTTTGATCCAATCATATTTTTTCAGCCGGTCTTGGGACCAATTCCCAAGTTTGATTCTTTTCAATATGTAAAAGTTCTTCTTTCATTTCTTTCTTCTAGTGTTCATCCTTATAAGCTTCACTTACTAATTTCAGCTCAATTTGAGATAATAAGCATAGATTTACTTCACCAATAGCTTGGCTTCTAGTCAACACACCTTTTGTCTTATCTCCAATAATTTGAATTCTTGAATGATTTCTTTGTACATATTTCGGTGTTCTAGGGGACATCACTAGAGCATCTTATTTTCTTTCATTCTATTCTTTCTACTCATCTTTATCTTGTTCTTCCAAAATTTCTTCAATCCTTACACAATCATGTTCATGAGACACATATCCATCAATATCAAAAAAATTCTTCACTATTTCATCAGCCTTCACATTCGAGATTTCCAAAATCTTACTCAATATTTTTTTGAAACATCTATATTCCTTGATTTTAGTAGAGTAACCAAGAAATATTCCTCCATCACTTCTTGCATCAAACTTTCCCAATGTTTCCTCATCTCTTCTGATATAGCATTGGATTTTGAATATCTTGAAATATTTAACTATCAGAATTCTTCTGTGCCATAGCTCATAGGGATTCTTTGTACTTTTTTCTCTTTCCTAAACTTGATTGAATACATACATAGCAGTGTGAATAGCCTCTTTCCAGTAAACTTCTGGTAATCTAGCTTCAGTGATCATTGACCTAGCATAGCTTTGAATGCTTTGAATCTATCTAAAGCTTCTAATTTTTATCTTTAAAATGCAACCCAAGTATATCCAGAATAATCATCAATTAATAGCATAAACTACCTTTCACCAAGTAGACTTCGCACTCTCATGGGTCCACAAAGATCTGTATGAACCAAATACAACAATCCAGTAGTAGATTTTTCTCTTAATCTATAATGATTTATTTTTTTCTTCTCGAACTGTCAATTCCTGTAGATAGCATTTACAAGCTTTGTAATTCTTGGTAGATCTCTCATGGCTTGAATAGTACTAATCCTTTTCAAGTTATCAAAATTCATGTGACACATTCTCCTGTGCTATAAATAGCTATCATTTATCTGAGTCATAAAATACTATCTGGATCAGCACCTTTAAGCTAATAAATGTTCCCTTTAGATTTCTTTCTTGTAGCAATCAATGTTTCGGATCCTTTTTGAATCTCATGCTTCTCATCCTTAAACACAAGATCATATCTCTTTCTACACATTTAACCAATGCTCAACAGACTATGCCTTAAACCCTTAACATATTAGACATCATCAATACATGATGCTTGCCATCCAAAAGTACTTGCAGGTGAGCAACTTCAACTGCAACTTTACTCACCTACACCTGAATCTATAAGAGCACATTAGAAAAAATAATAGCTTTAGAATATGAAGAAACATTTTTATCCATTTGAGTGTGAGCAAATATGTAGGAATTTCTATCTTTCCAGATATTGTAGAGGATTTCCACCCTGAAAGTGTACCAAAGTTGAGTATACTTAGCAGGAAGTCTGGGAAAGTCTCCCAACAAAACCATATGCCAAGAAAATGGCTCTAGTCAAAAAGGCCAAAAGAAATCATGAATCCAATTCCAAAACTATTGGGCTCTAGGAAAAAAACAAAAGAGATGCTTGAAAGACTTAGCTTTCCCACAAAAAGGGCAATGAGGCTCATGGACCCCTAGGTGAACAAGCCGAGAACCCACAGGTAAGCCTTGGAAAAGAATACACCAAGAAAAGTGGGAAAGTTTCAACTCAACACTTGCAAACCAAGTGGCAGCAAATATTTTACGCTAGACATGAGTGGGAAATTGAAGAAGCCACCTCTGGTTTAGACCAAGAATCATAGGAAAATGTGGTGAGAGCCACCTATAACCAAGACTAGGCTTGTAATTCCTAAAAGGGGTGTCTGGGTACCACTTCCAGTCCTTCCACTAGGGCTTGGACCCATGAATACCCACCTTATGAAGCATTTCTGCAAGAATAGCATTCACCAAACCATCATAAGTTGCACGGTCTTGGTTTTGAAGCCTGTACAGGGCAGCAAAGTCCTCCCACAACATGATATGCATTATGGGTCTATGAAATATCTATTGTAAGGTTTGAATACCTTTCTTCTGGAATCTGAGTGCCTTAAGTCAAGGCAATTTAGCCAAATGCTAACCATTGCTAGTAAAAAGAGACCACCAAAAATTTTGTTGGTTGAGTGAAATCCCATCATGGAAACTAGAACCAACCCAGTGGAGCCAAGGTTTAACTGGCTCCCAGGCTCTCCAAATGCTTTTAGCAACAAAAGTCCCCATAATTTGAACTAGTTCCTCCATTACCAGAAGGGTTTGAAATCCAATCCCCTTCTAGGCGGGTCTATGAGTAGGAAAGCCTGATTGAATACAATTCCTGAGGAGAATTTTCCAGGCCTCATCTCCCATAAGGGCCCAGATTATCCATTTCACACACAAGGCAGTTCCTTGTCATTGAGTGGAGAGCAACCCAAGACCTCTAGAGTCTCTAGAAAGGTAGAAAAATTCCTAGGCAACATGGTGAAACCCTCTATGTGACTCAGAAAAAGCCAAAAGGAAGTCTCAAAGCAACTTTTAAAGCTTTCTATAGGTGGCTTTAGAAGGGGCCCAACAAGAGGAATAATAAACATGAGTGGCCGCAAGAACTTTGGACCACACCTAAAATTTCCTCGCCAAAGAGAGGAGCTTAGTAATCTAGTAAGCAAGCTTTTGCTCAAATCTAGAAAAAATAGCTTGCCAAAGCTCAGTCAGTGATTCCTGGAAGGTGAAGGGAATGCTTAGGAATCTAAAAATTTGTCCTAGCCCAATCCACTTCCAACCATACTACTACTAAGGGGTAGAATAGATTGTCGATAACACAAGGTTTTGTGCCATTGAATGGCAGAACCAGAAGTAAGACAAAAAATATTGAGACATTCTAGGGCTTCTTTGATATTATCTTCATCCTCCAGAGGAGAGAGGAAAGAGTCATCATAAAAATGACCATTAACCAGCTGGGCCTAAGAGTTAGGCAGTGAAATTCCCTTGACATGTTGTTGAGAAACTACATTGGCTAAAAGGTAACCAAACCCTTCAATAGCAAGCATGTACATAGAGGGGGAAAGTGGGAATCCTTTATGGATGGAACAAAAGATCCCAAAGGAAAAGGATTGGTGACCATTAATGGTGATACAAGCAGAGGCATCCATAAAGAGCATATGAACAACCTGAATGAAATTGGGCCCAAACCCCAAAGTGTGCAACATAGAAAGAATAAAAGGCCATTCAATGCAATCACAGGCTTTGGAGAAATAAATTTTGAGAAAAATAGCCTTCTGGTTTGGTCATCTATCCCACTCCATACCTTCCCTGGTGTAGGAGCACCCAATACACACATTTTCAAAATTCAGCACCAATAGGAAGGCATTAGGAAACTAGGGGGTATTTGAGTCATTTAATGATTGAATAAGGCCTTTGAGCCCATTAATGATGTAATTAGGGGTCTTTGATGTTAGTTAGTTCAAAAAATACAAAAGGTTGCATAATAATGTACTTATTGTCAACAAATTGTTAAAAGTGAAAAACTAGGCAATTAGGGGTCTAATTGGTAAAAAGTTGGTTTCCAACGTCCACCTAATTAAAATGTTAGTTGGAGGACATTGGGAAGGGATTTTGGATGTTAAATAAGCCTCTCATGGTTGAGGAATGGTTGTTGAATCATTTTCTTTGAAGTTCTAATGAAAAAAGTGGTTGTTTTCTGGAAATTTCTGTGTGTAAATTATTGCTAAAACAAGTGGTACGACCTCTGTACGACCTGTACGGGATCAACCATGGTATGGTTGGAAATAGGAAAGTGTCAAATTTCATTTTTCATTGATTTGACAAATTTTCATTGAGTATATCAAAAGTTATAGCCATTTTAGCAAGGGCAGGTCTGAAACCCTCAAAACAAGGGTTTTGGCTGAAAATGGCTCTTCCTTCCATCTCCACATTGTAAAAATGTTGATTCTCAGTCAGATGGAAGGTACTTGTGTAAATTTTCATATTTCCTTGGTTCTAGAGAATGGCAAGGTGTGTGGAGGAGTTTATGCATTGAACTAGGTCTGGCATCTTCATGTGGCAGGCCTAATTGGTGAAGCAAAAAGTGAGTTTTGCTTGTTTTGTGTGACTTTTTCTTAAAGAGGCACTTAGGAATGTTGAAAATGGTTGTAATTATCCTATAGGAGTCTAAATCAAGTCTTTGGGGTGAAGGGGAGAGCCTAGGTAATCAAAATCCTATTGTGATCAGCAAATTAGGCCTCTTGGAGACAACGGTACATTGGTCCATGGTTACTCTTCCATCCACTGTCAAAAGGTGAGACTTTGGGATCTTGTAGAGGCATATAACAGTTTCCTAAATTCAGTATTTTGAGCTTGATATAGGCTTGTGGGTGGATTTTATTTAGATTGTCCTACCAAGCAGTGTTACAAGCATTCAAGGCTAAAGAGGCCTAGTGGTATGAGTGATGCAAAAATGGAGTTTCCTAAGTGATAATTAGGATTTTGTGGCCTAGTTTGGTCATTTGGAACTTGTTCAAAGTAATTCAAATCCCTCGGTTGTGTTGAGTACAAGAACCCTAGGTGAGTTGGGTCATTTCCTTGAAGGAGTAGTGGATTGACAAAGTCCACTTAAAGGGGTATTTGAGAGAAGTTGTGTAAAAATTTTGGTTTGATCATTTAGTTGATCATTTAAAGAAGCTTCCCCTTCCCACTCTACATCAGAGTGGTATCAAAGTGAGGAAGTAGATCTATTGAAGATTGAAGAAGCATTTGGCTTGAATCATTTGAAGATACAAGATACAATGGACTTTAGAAGGTTGGATGAGAAATAACAAATGAGGAATGCTCTTTTCTAGACTAGATGCAAATGCAAAGGTAAGGTACATAAGGTACTGATTGATTCAGGTTCATTGGATAATGTAGTTTTAGAAGAAATGGTTGAAAATTTGCATTTGACAAGGCTAAAACATGAATCACCTTACAAGGCATATTGGGTAAATGATAGTCAACATGTTGTGGATAGAGAGCAAGCATTTTTAGATTTTCAAATTGGTCCTTATAAAGATGTCCTATTATGTTATATTATGCCTATAAGGGATTGTCATATGATACTAGGAAGGGTTTGGCAATTTGATGGATTTGTTATACATGATGGGAGACTTAATGTGTATACAATTAAAAAGGATGGGCAAAGGTACACCTTTAGTTGTTTGTAGGAAGAAGGGACATAAAGGAGGATAGGCATGTGTGGAAAAAGAGAGTTTTTGGAGCAAGAGGAGACAAAGTCAGTGAAGGTTAGAGATGAGAAGGCCTTGAGAGCACAAGAAAAGGATATAAAGTATGATGAAGACAAAGGAAGGATAGAAGTTTTGTAGTTGCAAGAGGATGAGGTAAAGGCAGCAAAGGACATGTTTGGTACAATGATTTATGACAAAGAAGGAGTACTGGACAAGATCCCTCAAAAAGGAAAAGAGCATCAAGTGAAAGAATCATTCATCAATGGAGAAACAGGAATTCAGTAGAGTTTGAAGAATAGGCTTTGAAATCCAGGAAGGGCAGCAAGAAAACAACAAAGCCAATGTCAGTAAGAGGAGATGGAGTCAGATGGGTGCATGTTGATGGAGATCAGCCAGTGAGATCACTGAAGATTAGGGAGATGCTAAGGACAAAGAATAAGTCAGGAAGCTGTATAAGATAGATGAAATGGGGAAAAGAATTAAGGTTAAGCGGATGTGGCGAGAAAGAAAAAGATAGAAAGATGCTTGTATTTCAGATCTTGAAGGCTGACGGTATGAAGGGAAAATGTGGTATGGAGATAAATTGGGACTAAATGGCGGGTTGGAGAAATCCCGCCGAAAGGCTTGAAAAAGGATGTAGAAAAATATCGCCGATTTGGGTCATCTAAAGGCAAATGGGTGGAAAGAAGACAAGGTTCGCGGACATGGTGAAACCAGGAGAATGCCAGGGAATAAATGTAGGGAAGTGAGTGATTTTGATGCACAAACTAATGGTGGAGCGAAGATACCAGAAGATGAAGGAAGAAGAAGATGGCTTTGATAGTCTAAATAAGAGAACCATGGATGGTAATTAAGATAAAGGGAAGAAATAGTGGCATTCCTAAATAATCATAAAGTAGGTTGTAAAGTGTGTAGATGAAACACAATCTGATCCTATGAATAGTAGAAAGAGATAGATCATGGAAATAACTGAGTTTCATTAAAGAACAGGGAAAAGTTAATTGGTGAATAAAATGAAGAGCGAGGCATTAAAGTCTCTTGATGAAGATGCTCGATTAATTGAGAGGTTGTAATGGAAGAATGTATCTCACAAATTGTTTGGGGGATATAGAAAATAAGAATATGAAAAGTTGAAGGATCAAGGGGAATCATTGCGCCCTTAATTGGTAAGTTACTGGTAAAGGAAACTGAATAAGATGAAAGGTGAAGAGATTAGTGAGATGTTGAATAGACATGTTGAGAATGTTGAGAGTAGTTGGATGGGGTGTGTAAGTGCAGGTCTGAGTTTGATAGTGTAGGTTCAAGGAATCAATGCAAGCAAAGGATTGTTGATCATGGAAACCATAAAAGGTCCAAGATAAGCATGCTCAACCCAAGCTGTGGCCTTGTTGTAGCAGCAGCCATGTGTATTGTGTATATACACAAGAAAGAGTAAAACACTCGAAGGTTGTGATCCGGTTTTTAATAGATGAAGACTTCAAGAACTTGGAATAATTTGCTGGCGAGGGTGTAGATTCAGGAGCTTCCCTACACATTTTCAAAATTAGAATAATACGGGAGGCACTAGGAAGCTAAAGGAAAACTATTTGAATCATTTAATGATTGAATAAGACCTTTGAGCCATAATGATGCAGTAGGGGTCGCACGATAGTGAGTTAGTTCAAAAAATACAAAAGGTTGCATAATAATGTACTTATTGTCAACAAATTGTTAAAAGTGAAAAACTAGGCAATTAGGGGTCTAATTGGTAAAAAGTTGGTTTCCAACGTCCACCTAATTAAAATGTTAGTTGGAGGACATTGGGAAGGGTTTTTGGATGTTAAATAAGCCTCTCATGGTTGAGGAATGGTTGTTGAATCATTTTCTTTGAAGTTCTAATGAAAAAAGTGGTTGTTTTCTGGAAATTTATGTGTGTAAATTGTTGCTAAAACAAGTGGTACGACCTCTGTACGACCTGTACGATCTCAACCCTATTATGGTTGGAAAGAGGAGAGTGTCAGCTTTCATTTGGAGTTGATTTGACATAATTTCATTTAGTATAGAAAAAGTTATAGCCATTTTAGCAAGGGCAAGTCTGAAACCCTCAAAACAAGGGTTTTGGTTGAAAATGGCTCTTCCTTCCATCTCCACATTGTAAAAATGTTGATTCTCGGTGGGATGGAAGGTATTTGTGTAAATTTTCATATTTCCTTGGTTCTGGAGAATGGAAAGGTGTGTGAAGGAGTTTATGCATTGAACTAGGTCTGGCATCTTCATGTGGCAGGCCTACTTGATGAAGCAAAAAGTGAGTTTTGCTTGTTTTGTGTGGATTTTTCTTAAAGAGGCACTTAGGAATGTTGAAAATGGTTGTAATTATCCTATAGGATTCTGAATCAAGGCTTTGGGGTGAAGGGGAGAGCCTAGGTAATCAAAATCCTGTTGTGATCAGCAAATTAGGCCTCTTGGAGACAACGATACATTGGTCCATGGTTACTCTTCCATCCACTGTCAAAAGGTGAGACTTTGGGGTCTTGTAGAGGCATATCATAGTTTCCTAAATTCAGTATTTTGAGCCTGATATAGGCTTGTGGGTGGATCTTGTTTAGGCTGTCCTACCAGGCAATGTTACAAGCATTCAAGGCTAAAGAGGCCTAGTGGTATGAGTGATGCACAAATGGAGTTTCCTAAGTACTAATTAGAATGTTGTGGCCTAGTTTGGTCATTTGGAACTTGTTCAAAGTAATTCCAATCCCTTGGTTGTGTTGAGTACAAGAACCCTAGGTGAGTTGGGTCATTTCCTTGAAGGATTAGTGGATTGACAAAGTCCACTTAAAGGGGTATTTGAGAGAAGTTGTTTAAAGTTTTTGGTTTGATCATTTAGTTGATCATTTGAAGAAGCTTCCCCTACCCACTCTGTATCATTCCCACATGAAAATAATATTATCCAAAATGAACATGGATTTGATAAAAAAAATTCCTATGGGTGCACAATCTGAGGTAAAAGATGGCAGATTTTTAGAGCCAAAGCTTTGGAAATGATTTTGTAGGAGACATTGAGAAGTGTAATAGGCCTCCAATTGCAAATATCCTCTGGATCTCCAAACTTAGGTATGAATTTAATATTTCCTTTGTTTATTAAACTACCCAAGGAATTAGCATGAAAAGCCTCTAAGTAAACATGATGCAGATCTTTCCCAACACAATCCCAAAGGGCCTTGTAAAACTCACAAGGAAATCCATTGATCCTTGGGGCTTTGTCATCAACCATGGAATGAATAGCTTCCTTGAGATCATCCAGTGTTAAAAATTGATCACAAAAAAATTTATGGCTAAGGAAAGCCTATTTGGCACAACAATAAGGAAATCCTAGAGGGCTTGTTGTTACATAGGTGTGGATTCCTATGTAGTGAAAACTCACTCAGAATGGCGCACAAAGGCTTGGAGAATGTCAGGAAGCTCAGAGAGCACCTAGATTCCATTTTCATTTTCAACAAAAGGATCATTCTTATAAATTCATTTTCAACAAAATATTTTTCATTTTCATTTTCTAATTGATTTTCAACAAATTGTATAAAATTTTCTTCTCTCTGAATATTATCAATGCCAACATTGTCAAGTCCAACATCTTGTAAATCTTCTACAAAAAAATTTTTCATTTCACTAAAATGTGGATTTCAAGACGTACCTAGATTTGTGCTTTTTGAAACATTCTCCACAACATTGAAAGAGGGATTTGAAGACATACTAGGACTTGTTTGTATAATCATATTATTTTCCAAATTGACTTCTTGCAAATTAGCATCATCTACAACCATGGTCTCCTCAATGTTTTTATCTTCAATAGTTGTGGAATTGGATGCTCCAACATTATTCATTGATCAAATCCTCATTCTTCTATCTCTTTTCCTTTTTTCTTCTTTATCTTTCCTTGATTGAATTTCTTCAAGAGTCAATGTCTTCCTATCTTTCCTCTTATTACAAGCTTGTGGACCCATGATTATAAAATTCTCAGCACAAATGGTGTAATAAGTGAAATTGACAAAAATTCTACAATCCAAATTGAAGTTTCTAAGAACCTAAATGACAAAATTTCTTACATACTTTCACTTAAATAATTATAAGAAACTAACTTTTCATTCACTAAAAGCGTTTACATGAGTACTCCTTTCAAGAAATTTCAATCCATTTACAGGATTGAAGTTCCATGAAGACATAATTTACCACTCTTGTTCAACACCAAAATGGAGTAGAAAATAGCAGGCTCACACTTTAAAAGAGATAACACATGATGCTCCTTTTCAAAAGAATAATCCAGTACAGAGTTGAAGACCTACCAGAGACAAAATTTGATAAAGGCAGCTCAGTGTCACAATGGAAGCCCGTTACATGTGAAGTTGTAGGAATTCTGATAAAGTTTTAGCAATGTTTTTTTAAAAATGGTAAAATAGTAATAGGATCCGTTTATAAAACAAGATCTTTAACCTTTCAATAGTCCTCAACATTTAATATTGTGAAACAAAGATCCCAAAATTTACAAAGCGAGTTGTGCGTTTTGCAGTATTGGGATCCCATTTCAAAATGAACGGCAACGGTTTGTAGTTGGGTTTTGGCCTTGAATTTTGAGTTTGGGAAAGAGTTTGGGATCGAACCCTAAGGCCTTCAAACTTTGGTTTGACCTAAGGGATTGAAGGTCTGAACAATATCATAGAAAAGTACAGAACTTTGGACATATAGACAACTTTTTACATAATTTTTCTGAGAAATTAAAACCAGCTAGAGATAGAGCGGTAAATTCCCAAAATAAGGTATTTTTTTACAATTGGATTACTTTTCATTTTCAATTAATTTTTGATGAAGCTGGTCCATAAACTTGGAAATATCGAGGGTTTTTATTATTTTAGTAAATTTTATTAAAATATTGTACTGTAGAATGAATTACGCAAGAAAATATACTTTAGAAATTGCTTTCGAATTTTAAAAATAAAATGATAATTTTAAGGTCATCTTATGTGTGACGTACACAACGATTTTTCAAAATGACAAATATGGCTAGTAAAAATTTAATTAAAAAAAATTCAAAAAAAATATCAAAAACGTGCTTCAGTGAGTTACAAATCTTTTTCCAAAAGGATTTAGAAAAATGTGATAATTTAGGTCAAAATATGGATGGTTTACACATGCATGGTATGGTAAAAAAAGAGGTGACTTTTAAATAGTGGTTTTTAGAAACATTGATTGAAAATCAATTTGTAACATTTGGGTATTGAAATAAATTACATATTTGGAAACTAGACTCTGAGTAATAAATTTTAGGATTAGTGAATTTTTTCAAGATTCGATCTCTAAGTGCTTCAAATTTTAAGGTCAAATTTGTCAAATTCTGAAAATCAGGGAAAACACACTTTTTGGCCAAAAAGTGGACTCATCTTCTTGGCAGCACCCCAAAATAATCTCAGGTTAGAAAAACACAATGGGTTGTGAGTTATTTCATTGTGCTTGTTCAAATCTCGAGGGTGGAGAGACCAAAGAGGGGTTGCAGGTGGGGGAATGCATAAAACTAACCAAATTGACCTTAGGGAAGACTACCCAATTGGGTTGTTACATGTAGAGGGTTTTACAACAGTATGTAGGTTGCAGGTTTCATAACACCAAGTGTTTTCCAACCTCCAATTATACATAGATAGTATGATTGTAATGAAAACCTTTTGTTATTTAGACAACAAAAATGTAATGGAGGTCACCTTCCAAATTTACCACAACTATTAGTTAGAGTGAAAATTATATTTCATTTAAACTTCATATGATACAAATTTAATTACTTTATTTCCCTTTAAAATTGAAGTGCACTCTAGTTAACATGTGTGTGTGTTTAAGTATATATTAAATTTTCTTCAATATCATGGAATTATAACATCTTGCATGGAACATGTCCTAGGTTGGCTCATAATATCCCATAATAGAAGGTGAGAAAATTGGAATTTGAACTTGTACTCTCGAGATTTAAGGATTATACTTATGCTCCTCAAGATCAACTTAGATGAATATTGAGCTATGTGGAAATTGAAACACAATTTTTACTCTAAGTAATAGTTGTGGTAAATTTTGAAAGTTCCTTTCATTACATTCATACTCTCTAAATAAGAAAATGTTTTCATTAAAACAATTGCAGGTTGGAAAACACTAGGTGCTATGAAACTTGAAACCCACATATTGTATTCTGCTTGTTCTAAGCTCAAGGGTGGAAATATTATGGAGGATTTATAGGTGGGGGATACATAAAAATAATCAAATTAACTTGAGGGGTGAGTAACCAATTGGGTTGTTACATGTAGAGGGTTTTACAATAATACATGTGGGTTGCAGGTTTCATAACACCCAATGTTTTCCAACTTGAAATTCTTGTAATGAAAATCTTCTCTTATTTAGAGAGTATGAATTTAATGAAAGGTACTTTCAAAATTGTAATAATTGTCACAAAAAATATGTACACATTAACTCTAAGATATCTTTAAAATATCTAGAAAAGATGTTAATTGAGTACTTTTTCAACCTACTATGCTGAGGCACATCCACCTTATCTCTAGACATCATCATACAAGTGATGTGGTGCTATTACTTTTACTTCATAAATTCAATGCCTCAAATATTTTTTGGAATCAAAATGACTTCAAAAATGATTTTACCAATTTAATATGTTTGTTTAAAGGTAAAATTATAAGCAAAGAAAATTTACAACTGCCACCAAACTTTTTAAATGATAGGGATGGTTAGTATCAAACTTAGATCTTAAGTTAATTTGGTTGTGGCATATAAACAAGTTATCATGCACATTAGTCAATTAATTAGTGACTCATTTTTCATTAAGATATTATTTTTTCTATAACCATACCATTTTCCCTTTATCCCCACTTTGTTGAGAATGTCTTAGTGCAATAATATATTGATAAGTGGCATATTCTCATCTTTATTTTATGGAATAATTCCTACCCATCTTCATTGTACCTTGTTTCACATATCTTCATGTATTTTTTATCTACTTATCCCTATTTCATCCTTGTTAACACTTTTTCCATATATTTATTCCCCACTCCAAGATCACCACCCTATCATTGTAGATTATTTCCAATATTGTGTTTTCTAACATGTAATTATTTTTTGCAAGTACTAGAATATATAAAATGAAAAAGGAATCTACTCTAAAAATATTTGAAAAGATGGAGACAAAAGTGAATTAGATAGATAATGTGTTGTAAATTTCATAAACCATCTGTATACACCTAAAAATGGTCATCACCTTTAATTAATTAAATACTAGCTATTTGATTAATATTTCAACTATGTATAAATAAATGCTCAATTTATTTATATTGTTCACCCTTCTCTAATTCTCCAAAATCTAAAACACTTCTAAATTAATTAGGAATTAAAGCACATTTCCACAACTTTTTGTGTGCCACCTCATCAAGGTCACATGAAAATAAATAACTCTAATTTTTAATTAGAATTATCATCAACTCATTTAAAAAATAACATGGATCATTTCCTCCCACACTTCCACCAACTTTAGAGCACATGACTTATTCCTCCCACACTTCCACCAATTTTGGAGCACATGACTTATTCCTCCCACACTTCCACCAATTTGGAAGCACATGGTCTTCTCTTCCCACACTTGAATCTTCCATCCAAATGGCATGTTTCCCATTGGTCAAGAGATTCTTCCACACACATGGCATGTTGTATTTGGTCAAGGGGACAACATAACCCGATTCTCTTCATCTTCACCATGCATTTTTCTTATTTGATCTGGACCATTGATTATTGCCACCTCACTATATGCTTGCAAAAGGCTATAAATACAACCCTTGGGCCTTGAATTTTGCATCCACATTTGAAGTAAAGTTATCATGCATATTTATCATTGGAGCTTGGAGCATTCTTGGAGTCTTATAGCTAGTTTTTATATCATGTTTTGCATCATATTTCAATCTTAGATTATAATATTGCATCATAGTTGTATTTTATCATCCATCTTGCATCATAGTTGCATTTTAGATTAGTTCATTTTAAGTTTGCATTTGAGCATATGTAGAAGCATGCATAGAATCGTATAGATCACTACCATAGCATCCACCTCCACTTGTTTATTTATCATAAACATCATCCTTCACTCATCATAGCTTCCATCATCATTTTTTGCATATAGTTTCATGTAGGCATTAGATTGGCTTCCATGTTGAATTTTATCTCATTTCCTAAGTAGTCATTTTAACAACCATTGTGCTCATAGAAATATGAGGGCCAAATAGTTTAATAAATCCTTAGGAATAGAGGACAATGAGACATTCTTCAAAGATTCATTAAGATGCAATTAGAATAGTTTACTTTGCTTTGAATCTTTAATGTAAATCATTTCATTAAGGTTTGTGTTGATACTAACTTTGCACATTTCACACACACACAAAATGGCGCCCACCGTGGGGCCTTGCCCTTTTTATTACACTAACATGCTTGAAAATTTATGTTCATAGGTTTGAACGTGAGCCTCTTGGAGCCTCGTGCACCCATTTTGGAGCCTCTTGGAGTGTCTTGGAAGCCTTTTGCACTCATTTTGGAGCCTCTTGGAACCTTTTACACCTATTTTGGCACCTTTGGTCTCTGTTTTGGCACCTTTGGTATCTATTTTGGCTCCTTTTGCACCATTCTAGGTTGTTCTATCTTTGTTTTGGAACCTTTGGTCGATCTGTTCTGGTGCCTTTGGTCTCTATTATGGCACCTTTGGTCTCTGTTTTGGTGCCTTTTGCACAATTTTGGGTTGCTCTATCTCTGTTTTAGCACCTTTTATCTTTGTTTTGGAATCTTTTGTCATTGTTTTGGCACCTTTTGTAGTTTTCAAGGGCTAATACTTTGTGTTGTTGACTTGCAGGTTTCCCAAAAATGCTTGTCAAAGACACTCTTATCAAACTATTGACATATTTTAGGGGCTAGAAGTGATTTACATGTTTCCTTTTGGTTAAGTTAGGAACATAGCTTAATTAACGGGTTAATGAACACCATATTTTTTGTGCATGATGGATGGTAGGCATATTCTTTCCCCTTAACTGGGTGATCAAAAAGCTAGACCCATTCACTTTTTGTGTGAGTGTGAGTGGAGTATATGGCATGTGTTCTCTCTTTATTTGTGTGGAATAAAGATTGATTTAACTATGGTTATACTTTCTCATTTTTGTTTATCTTAGAGGGATTGCCTTGTGGGAAAAAGTACTCGCCCAAGGGAACAGTCCAACCGGTAACATGCTAAAGCCAAGCGGATTTCCAGCTGATATATAAGTGAGGATATTGGAACAAAGGCTAGTATCATGTAGTTGGTTCTGATGAGAAGGGAAACAATGGTCTCTCACCACATGGATCAATCCCTATGAATAGAAAGTCTTTACTAAAACCCTTGTAGTTTGGCCAAATCCTTTATATTTTTTTTGGTGCAACAACAGTCGTTGCAAAGGCATCCACATTCTCACAATTCTTAGTAGAGATGAAAAGTATGCCATGGGAGATTCATGGGTATTGGTGCTTGGCTGCCCTAAGAAGTGAGTGTCATGGAGGGGAGCCAGTGGGGTCAAGCATCTAGTCATCTGCTAAGGAAAAGTGCGGTTGGGGTAAAAACCATGTGGAATCCAAAAGAATACAGTCTTTCGCAACCTTAGGAGTGTACATGTGCTTGATGTGTCTTTATCCAACTATTTTCAAAACAAACAAAAAATCACATATTGAAAGTGAAAACCCTGATTCAGAATTGCATTAGTGAACCAACCAAGTCTCCTATTGAAAAATCAAGAAAACCAAGCAACTTTTCAAAGGAACCTTCAAAAAACCAAGTCTAAACCTATTCTGGTGCCTTTGGTCTTTGTTCTGGTTCCTTTTGTCTCTATTTTGGCACCTTTTTTCTTTGTTTTGGTACCTTTTGTCTCTATTCTGGTTCCTTTTGTAGAACACAAAATTGTGATCTAGGTTCATCTTTTGTCTGACAATCAGTCTCATCTTGGGAATCCTCAAAAGCGTTCAGCCGTTCCTTAGGCAAAAAAGAGTCTAAACATGCACGTTACCCAATGATTTCATGAAAGATCAAGATTCAAAAACCAAAGTCCATACCTCTTAGTCCAAAAGAACATCAAAGATAGTTATCAACACTTTACAAATTTAGAGAGAGGTTGACCTTCAATTTCTACAAAAGATCTTGCAAGAACAATCCCAAACTATACACATTTTACTATTGTCAAAATTCACAACTTTTCTAAAGATTTGAGTACCTCGTTTAGGGAGAACATTTACCGCCTGTTTCATAGTTTGAACCAAAACTTCAAAATTGTTTCATGTCCAAGATTATTCCTTAGGTACCTTAGACTTCTAAACTTGTTCAAATTGACCTCTACAAGTGGAATTTTCCAACCTAAACCAAGATCTAACATCACAAAGTACCAACATCATCAAATTTATCACACCTTTGATTATTAGGCCTAGTTTCATCATCAATATTTATCATCCTATGATCACGAAACAAAGCTCCATAGTCAAATCCAACTTAGTCTCATTAGAATTTGTCATTCTATTTGGCTTAGTTGTAATCCTTGGTACTTTTCCAAAACCTAGATCAAAGTTTAGTCTAAACTATAAAAATTGTATGCATGTTCAAATAAAGGTTTCAAAAAAAAAAGCTCAAGGAAAAGGGACTTGAAAATCAAAACATTGAAGAGCCAAACATTGAAACTCCAACCATTGAAACTTTGAACATTGAAATTCCAACCACTGAAACTCCAATCATTGAGACTAAAAATACCAAAACTCAAAATAGTGAAACAAAAAACACCATGGTGACTGAGGCTAAAGAGAATCCTTTTCATGGACTCAACAACACCGATGGGGAAGAAATAACCGAAGAAGATGTGCAACATGCCGAACAAGACCCCAATTTCCACAAATGTTTAGAAAAGATATTTGAAATAAATGGGGAAGAATATCTCCTCATGCTAGCCAAAAAAGGTGCCAAATTACTAGAAGACTTTGACGTAAATCAATTGAAAGCACCACCCAAAAAACTCAAAAATGATCTTGGAAAAGTAGTTTCCTTGACTCATCTAGTAAAGAACCTCCAATAACAAGTGTTTGACATACAAAAGGGAACTTCAAAATGATACTTGATCCAAGACATTTTTCCTTATCCATTTGATCAAAGTATTCACCTGATACCCTTTCCCAAACATTGTGAATTCCCAAAGTACGATGTAAATACAATGGAAAAACTGATCTGATAGACCATACGAGAGAGTTTACAATTATGAGTCTCAAATTTTCCTATGAGGAAACTTATTTGATGAGATTATTCCCAAGAATCTTAGGTGGACATTATCTTGAATGGTTCTCCAAACTCAACCCACCAATTAGCAACTTTGAGGAATTAGTCAACAAGTTCATCATCCAATATTCTTACAACATCCAACATGACATCACCATGAAAGATATTTGTAACTTGAAACAAAAGAAGGGTGAATCGTTCCTTGTATTCTTGCAAAAATGGAGAAGGTTATTTGCACAATATTCTCATCCCATACCAGAAAAGGAAAAGATAGCAATCTTTATTGACAACCTTAACGACAAGATGAGTTATAGTTTGGAATTACAATGTCCCCGAACCTTCAAAAAATTGATTGAGAATGGAATTAAAATTGAGGATGCCTTAGTCAAGAGAGGATTCATCAAGATATACAATGAAAACAACTCATCAAACCCCTCCAAAAATTACAATAGTGGTGACAAACCTAAGTTTTGGCAACGAAACAAGAACATTGGAAACAACAATGGTACAATCAAAGGTCAAAATGTAAAACTTGTATTCAACCTAACTACAACCATTGCCAAAACTAATCAGAATAAAAATCCCCCCAACAATCAAAACAATAACCAAGGCAACAACCAAGGCAATAATCAAGGAAAAAACCAAGGAAACAACCAAAACATCAACCAAAGCAACAATCAAGGTAATATTGTATCTAGGACACCATCGTATCGAGCATCCTCAAATCGAAAGAGGTTCACACCTTTTGGGAAATCACTAGAATCAACATTAAAAGAACTTCTTGAAGATAAGGTCATAACTTTACCAGGAGAAATAAATTGGGAACCACAAGTTAAACCTCCATGGTGGAATGAGGCCCATTTTTGTTAGTTTCACTGCAACAAGGGACATAAAACCAATGACTGCATGTAGTTAAAACACTTGATACAAGATATAATCTACAACAAGACAATATTTGTAGAAGGACCTCAGAAAAATAGTGACCATGGGGCGTTCAAGAACCCTCTACCAGACTATGAGAAAGGAGAGTCCTCTTCATTAAATACCAAGAGCAAGAACATAAACTATGCCTATAACACCACCATTTTGCATATTGAGGTAGTTGATGATCCAACCCATAACAAATCGGATCTTATTGCAAATGATAACTCAACCAACTATGACACTATTGAACATGAACAAGACATCATTGCAATTGAAAATCATCACCATAATGTTGACACTACCTCACATCAAATCAATGTTATCAAAATCAGAGAACACAACAACACACCCGTCAATGCAATCACACAAAGACAAGCCAAGGTAACATTGAAAGGAGCTACCCCTTCCACATCTAAATCAATTGCCATCACTGCAACCCAATACAACATAGTGGATCAGTTGCAAAAGATACCCATGCAAATATCTATATTAGAACTTCTCAAGATCTCACCTACTCACAAGGAAATCTTGGAACAAGCTCTAGTTGCCACCATGGTCCCCAACAATCTAGATTTTTGCCAATTCCAAACTATGGTGGGACATTTGACTACATCACACTTCTTATCCTTTTCTAAACATGATGACATATCAATCAATTATCCCCACAACATTGCTCTATACATTGAGGTCCTAATCAACAAACACCGTGTTAAACATGTCCTAATAGATGGAGGATCTAGCCTAAATATTTGTACTTTGAAACTTGTCCGTGCACCAAGCTATTCAAAAAATGCTATTGATCCTAGAAGGAAAATTACAATAAAAGCATATGATGATGAGGAGAGATCTTCACAAGGGCTAATAGTGCTACCTATTCAAGTGGGACAAGTTGTCAGAGATATAGTATGCTAGGTACTAGACAAAGAGTTAACCTACAACATACTCTTGGGAAGACCTTGGATTCATGACATGCAAGTAGTGCCATACACATATCACCAGTGTTTGAAGTTCCCATTTAATGGGTAGGAAATCACTATTGCAGCTAATTCAAACAAACCCCAATATTGTAACACTCTCAAGACCACTCAAGATGCTTTTGTGCCACACAACAGGGAAGCTCCAATTTAGGGTTTATCAAATGATGGGAAATAACTAAATGCCTTGTCAAAGTGGGTTGAGAAAAAGGACCAATCAAAGGATAAGGATATCAGTGGTGCTAATCCCTCAAGTGAAGAAAGTACATCAAATCCCATCCCACAAAGTCGGGAAAGTCAACTTGAATCCTTATCAAAATAAGTTTCCAAGATCCAAATAAAAGACAAAGGCATGGGGGAATACTCATTTCAGAAATCCTTATGTTTATCACAACTTTCATCTTCTCCAAAGTCACATGGACAGCCATTGACATCAAGACAACAATCATCACAACCCACCACACTATTTGATGGAACCTTTGTAAGAGTAGGCACATTAGTGGATGATTCAGATAACAAGTCAGTTTTAAACTGGTTGTACAAAGATGAAGAATCACCACAAGCATCCACCTCCCATATACAGACAAAGTAGTATGGAAAAGGAAAGACAATCATGAAAAAGATGGGATATGAAGGAAAAGGTCCTATCCATAAAAGGAAAGAAGGCATCATAGAACCAATACAACCTATCACCATGCAAGCCAAAGATAAATCTAGATTGGGGTATGTAGAGGAATCTAGAGAAGAAACTAGACAACAAGTTGTTGAAAGAATCCTACAAATACAAGCTAGTGACACTCATGAGACTGATTCAAATGAGTATGAGTGGAATTCGTTATCTGAAGAGTCTTGTCATGATAAGGAAATTGATGTGGTCCAAAAGTATACACCCATATGGGAGGAGGGTCAAAGTTTAGGATATAGACCACTTGAAATAGGATCACTACACATTGATGATTCTAGCGAAGATGATCAGACTCAGAGTGAAATGGATAGTTCAAAGGAGAATTACCTTATAGACATTGATTTTGCTATTGGACAATCTGAAGACAATACCATCAAGACTCTCACTGCATTTGACTTTAGCCAATCCAATGACTCCTTACCCCTAATACATCTTGAATTAATAGATTGGGATCAAAATGAGCCATTTGATATCCCCCTCTTTTCAAATGACAAATCCATTGTCAATTTCCTCTATTTTTCCAATCCTGAAATAGATTCCACCATTGAACATCATAATGAAGCTTCCAATCAGGAGAGTGTCAAATTTTCTAGCTGCAAAATGAATAATACAAGGAATAGATCTAATGGTGAAAACCATTCAATGGCAATATCAAATCTAGAAAAAGTAAAAAAAAGAGTGTATCCATCAGTGAAAACCTCTTTGAGGCGCTGAAGGATGGAATATTTGACACACTCCCTAAGCACTTTTAGGAATGATCTAAAATATTGGTTGAACCCACCCAATCTATCAATATTGGCAACAAAGAAACAGTGAAGACTGTCCATCTAGCAGAATCCTTAACAGATCAAGAAAAATTGGACTTTATAAAATTATTCACAGAAAAGCAAATCAAATTTGCTTGGTCTTATGCTAACATGCTAGGGATTGATCCAAAAATCATCATGCATCACCTATCACTACTAGCGGGAGTAAAACCAGTCAAGCAAAAGTTAAGGAAAATGCATCCCCACAGCGCCCTCTTGGTCAAAGTTGAACTGAAGAAATTGTTAGATGTGGGATTTATCAGACCTATCGACTATGCATATTGGATTTCTAACATCGTACCTATTTTCAAACCTGACAAAAGCATCAGAATATGCACAGATTTCATAGATTTCAATAAAGCTTGCCCAAAAGATGATTTTCCTCTACCTAACATTGACATCATTGTGGACTTGACTACTGGCCATGAAATTCTCTCGCTCATCAATGGATTTTTAGGATATAATCAAATCAAAATTTCTCCTGAGGATCAAGATAAAACTGCCTTCACATGTCCTTGGGGAACTTTCTGCTGGAATGTCATGCCATTCAGATTGAAAAATGCTAGAGCCACATATCAGAGAGAAATGACCACCATCTTTCATGACATGATGCACACTTTTATGGAAGACTATTTAGATGATTTGTTGGAAAAATATTACACCAAAGGACACCTTGAAATATTAGATAAATTCTTCACCAGGTTGGAGAAGTTCAATGTGAGACTAAATCCCAAGAAATGTGTATTTGGTGTAACATCGGTTAAACTTTGGGGTACATTGTGTTGGCTAAAGGAATTTAGGTGGACCCTGCAAAGGTCAAAGCTATCATGGAGATGCCTCCTAAAAACATCAGCCAACTCAGATCCTTGCAAGGGAGATTTCAATCTATCAGGAGATTTATTGCACAATGGGAAGACAAGACACATCCTTTCAACCACTTGCTCCACAAGAATGTATCTTTTTGATGGGATGAGAAATTTAAAGGAGCCTTCAATAAATTAAAAAAATATCTTATGAGTCCACCCATCTTGATACCACCAGCAGAAGGAAAGCCACTTTTATTGTACATAGCAACAACTGAAATATCATTGGAAGCCTTGTTAGCACAAGAGGATTCAACAGGAAAAGAAAGGGAAACATATTACATCAACAAAACCTTAAACGGCTATGAGATCAATTACACCTTTATTGAAAAGGATTGTCTGGCAGTAGTGTTCACTACCCAACAATTGTGACACTACATGCTTACCCATACCATCAAATTGATAGCCAAGATAGATCCAATAAAATACCTTCTAAGTAAAGCTAATCTAACTAGAAGACTAGCCAAGTGGGTCATGATGTTGATTGAATTTGACATCCAATATGTTGATAGGAAGGAAATCAAAGGACAAGCAATCTCAGATTAGTTAGTTGAAGCACCATGGCAGGACAATCATCCCATGAACATTGAGTTTCCAGATGTTGATGTCCTAACAATATCCACACAACAATGGATCTTATATTTTGATGCTTCTAATACACAACATGGATTAGGAGCTAGAATTTTGTTTATATTGCCACAAGGACACACCATTTCCAAACCATAAAAACTGATGTTCCCTTGCACCAACAACATAGCCAAATATCAAGCCTTGATCATTGGAGTCAAAGTAGCAGTTGAGTGGAAGATCACAAAGTTGCATGTCTATGGGGATTCACAACTAGTCATTAACCAGGTAAACGATGACTATCAAACAAAGGATGACAATATGATGCCCTACAAAAGAATGTTTGATGACTTTAAAAAGTACTTTGTGTAAATAAGATTTGAGTAAATTCCCTGAAACGACAATAAAGTCGCTGATGCCATGGCGACCATTGCTTCTCTCTTGTATATTCCAAAGAAATGAGCCCGTTACGAGTTCATGGTGGAACAATTGTTCAACCCATCTTATGACAACTCAGAGTCCCAAGTTATCTACCATCTAACTAAGGATGACACTTCCCCCTATGGGAAAATATATACATACCTAAAAGATAACACCCTCCCTCCTGACCTATCTCGTAATAAAAAATGAAACTTCATTTGCCAAACCACCTGACACACCCTTATCATGGATGTCCTTTATCGACGAGGTCTTGATATAACTCCCCTCCGATGTTAGGAATGTGATGAGTCTAAAACAACTTTACGAGAAGTACATGAAGGTGTTTGTTGCACTCATTCAAGTGGTTTAACCCTAGCTAATAAAATCCTTCATTTGGGATATTACTGGCCGACTATGGAGAAGGATTCTTTTCAATTTTTGAAGAAATTCTAAAAGTGCCAGATTCATGGAAATCTCATCCATGCACTAGCACAAGAAATTCACCCTTTTGCTTCAACATGGCCCTTTTGTCAGTGGGGATTGGATCTCATAGGAAAACTACACCCATCTTCATCCAATAGACACAAGTTTATCATCACAACCACAAAATACTTTACAAAGTGGATTGAAGCGGTTCCCTTAACCACCATGACATGAAAACAAATCTCATCCTTCATCCTAAACTACATCATTTTTTGGTATGGCATCCCTCAGTCCATCATCACTGACAATGGACGACCTTTCAAAAATCAAGATGTTGAAGAACTTTGTGAGAAATTTCATATCCAACATCAATTTTCTACACCCTATTATCCTCAAGGCAATGGTCAAGCTGAGGCCTCAAACAAGACTATCTTGAAGATCCTGAAAAAAACTATCAATGATGTTGGAAAAGATTGGCACATTCAATTGAATCTTGCCTTGTGGGCTTATAGAACTAGTATCCAAACCCCGATAGGAGCAACAACCAATTCTTTGGTCCATGACTCAAAAGCCTTTCTACCTATTGAGATTGAACTACCATCACTCTGGGTGTCACTAAAAGGGATCATTTTAGATGAGGATCACAGGGTGTCTAGGTTACAAGAATTGGAACTCTTGGATGAGCATCATCAACATGCAATAGATCACCTAAAGGAATATCAGTAAAGGATATCTAGAAGCTACAACCACAGAGTCAAGCCTAGAACATTTCAGGTTGGTGATTTAGTCTTCAAAGAGAACCCCCACAATCAACAAGATTGAGAGAAGGGGAAATTTGAAACAAACTGGCTAGGTCCCTTTGTCATTATCTCAATCTTCAAATCAGGAGCATATCAGTTGTCTACACTAGAAGGGGATTTGTTTGATGAACCCCTCAATAGCTTGCATCTCAAAAATTTCTACACTTGAATCATCCAATGCATTGGAAAAAGGTCCTGGAAAATACCAAAAACATCAAAAAATGTCTTGAAAAAATAGTTGCCTTGATGAAAACCTGGAAAATAGGCATGTTGGTAATAGCAACAAAAAAAAAATACAAAAAGAGAAAAATACAAAAAAAAAGATCAAAAAAATCATAAAATCTAAAAAAGTGCAATAAAAACAAGTAGTGAAAACCTAGCAATAGGCGCTATTTGTGATAGGTCAGCTTTTCCATCTATTTGACCATGTTGAACATTTGCTTTCACCACTCAATTTTTCCATCCATCTACCTATCCTTTGAAAGCACCATGTACATATCATGGCATCACGGTCGTGTTTCACCATAGACTGGGGAAAAAATCCTGAACTTACTAGGGGCAACAAACTTTGAGCTTGAACCAATAGAGAAACAATCGGAAGAAAAACACAACGCAAAAACAATTATCATAACACAACCCAACATTGAACATCAATCACCATCACAAATGCATCAAACATCCATATTATATCAAAAACCAAAAATAGGTCAAAAAGTAAAAAGGTCAAAAACATAGTCATCTTGTGGAACTATGTCATCTCTGAGTGTAAACGTAGGGAAGGCTCATCTTTGATCAGCCCCCAAGACACCCTAGGTCAAGTCCTTTAGTGGTCCCTTGTAATTAGTTGTCATCTCTCATCTGTTCATATCTTGGTCTTGTACATCGGTTGAGTTAGTCGAACTACGTGGTCTCTGCATGTATAATGTAGGCAAGGCTAATCTTTGATCAGCCCCCGAGGCCCCTAGGATAGGTCTTTAGGTTAGGTTCTTGGTCAAAATATCAGAAAACACCTAAAAATTGGAAAATCAAAAAATCCCAAAAAACATCAAAAAATCGAAAGGATGATGCTCTTTTGAATAATGGGTTTATCACGTTAAACACAAATGTTCAATTGTTGTACTTTGATTTTTGTTATCCTATCTTTGGAGCCCCTCGATGATGTATCAAACTAGAGAAGAAAGGAAGGAGTATGAGTTTTCTTTGTCTTCTATCTGTGAGTTGATCATTATTACTGTGCAAATTGTCATGAGACATGCACTACAAAGTATCACTAATGACATTCTGAATTTGCATAGGAAAAGGATTAACTCTTGTCTGTTTACGCAAGAAATACTCAGGTCATCTTGGTTTAATTATACTTAGATGCTTATTTTAACTTGCACTATCAAACATCATGGAAGTAATACTCAGTTCATCATGGTCTAAAATATACCATTGATGCTTGTACCCACTTTCAACATTTTAAAGGCCCAATGATGATAAAAAGCACGACAAATTGGTTGATACAAATGATAAATTTTTCATACAAGATTTGCATGGTTAAAGTAGATTGCATCCATTTTAGTTTGCATTTGTATTTATAAAGTTTCCAAGCTACAACAATGATGTTATCTCTCTCATCAATGGATTGAGTACACTTGACATTAAACAAAAACACATCATATAGTTGCATATCAATTGCATCATCATTTGCATACACTAGAAAACATTACAACATTATTCATGCATTCATACATCATATCATAATATTTGCATCATAAAACACAAAAACGATGTTCATCACATCTCATTTGCATAATCAAAAATCATTTCATATAGTGGCATTAGGGAAGTGGTTCACTAAGCTTAAATGAGTGAGTCTCTTCAATTTTCCAAAAGAATTGGGGAAAATTTCAGGTTTTGTGAAGCTTAACTTAATCAATGATCAACTGATGACAACCTTCCCACAACTCTTGGAAGTTGGACAAATTCACTCATTTAAGCTTAAAACCCTAGAATATAATCATCTGCATAATCATTAACATCACACAACATCATTCATCATTACAAAACATCACACATCATTTGCATCGCATCCATACATATTCAACATAATCATCACATGGAACATCTTACATCATTTGCATCATAAATAAATCATGACATAAGCATCATCATTGCATAATCATCATAATCATCATCATCATATAAACATTATAAACACATTGAACTATGCATCATCATGTGATCATTTCATACTTCATTTACTCTTCCATTTGATCCAGAGCATCATAACAAACACCAAAAAAAATATCATTACATCAGGGAATTCCAATCCCAATCAAATCAGGAGAAGATCAAATTATAATTTTATCAAAAATCTACTTTCCATTCAACCAAAATCCATTCATCTTCACAAGGCTATCAACAACCAACTCACCATCTCATTTCATCTTTGTGAATAACAAACAACAAAATTTGTTTAGAAAACGTTGAACCAAAACACCAAGACCATAGCACTCAGCACTTCAACTTACCTCATATCTTTATCAGTTTTGAATACAACTCAACCACCATTAGTATGATAGAAACAAACCATAACCAGTTCTTGAACACTAAACCATTCCATTCTCAACAACTTAAGTCATAAGGAAAAATACCACCACTCTCTCAACCTATTATCAGACCTTTAAATTACTATAAACATCTTAATATCATACTTACAAAGCACTAGCCAAGATGATTTCCATCGGTCACATGATTGTCCTAACAGATAATCATGTTCTTCCACAAGGTTCTCCTTGTCCAATCCCTCAAATCCTACAAATTTTCCTTCTACACCTTGTCTAAATATAGAAACAACTTGTCACAACATCAAAAGACAATATTCAACCATTTGCAACCATTCTTTACACTGTGTTATCATATTTCTATTATTGCTGGAATCAAAGCACTATTTGGAAAATAAGTTTCCATACCCTAAACCGGGTAAATATCACAATTCAAATGCAGTTTCCAAGAACCAAATACATCTTTAGACACCTCTTACTATCCATAACAACAAAACATAAAATTCCAAGGATCTGCTTTAAATTAACCATCAGATATTTCAAACTGTGTTGAAAAGGCTACTAGAATAGGCCTATTTTACAAAGGATATCCCCTTTAGATTACTCAAAACCCTTTACCAACCAAAAAAAATATTTATTTACACCATAAAACTCAATATTTCATCACCTTTAAATATTACAAATCTTAGACACTAGTTGTTCTACCAAACCCTTGATTATAGGGTGTAAATCATCAAAAACAATGAGGGTTTCAAGAATATCACCCTTACAAACCTCAAGCACTCTGGCCAATAGTTGTAACATGATTCGATAAGCTTGTAAAATCATTTTAAATCATTTCCATGGTCATGCATATGTTGTTTCTTCAAAACCATGCTTGCAACTTCCATTTTCAAGTGGGAAAAACTCAAAAAAAATTCTTGAAACAACATCACAACTCTTTATTCTTGTTACCCCTGTAATCAAACACTACACAAGATTGAAAAGACATTAAAAAATTTCCATTCCACTGACCAACTAATCCTAAATCTATGGAATGGCCATGAAAATATTTGAGACTCTCAAAACCTGTATGAAGAGACCCCTACCCGAGACACAGGAAATTGTCTTTTTTTTTCTTTTGTTTCTTAAAAGAATAACCTTCCAACTATTTAAATGAAAACTAACTCCTTCCAAAATATGATCACACAATAATTTTAATTTTAATATTCCAAGATTTCCAATACACAGATAGAAATAAAAGCAAGAATACTACTAAGTCAGAAACATGGGTTTTATTTCACAATTTTTTGTTACAAGAATACAATAAATTTGTTTTCCCTCGCCTTACAAGGATTTTTATTGATTTTCCCTCTTGGTAACTGTATTTCCAATTTCCCATTGGTGCAAACTACCTCATAACTCTTTGCATTCCTAATATTGTGCACTCTTTTTGTTTTTTTACATCATGACAACTTTTCCCACCTTAGCAACATTTTGAAAATCTAATTATGGGACCACCTAAGGACCTATTATATGATTTGAATACATTCAAATTAATCATTGCATAGCCTTGATACATGATTTTAGACTTGAACACACACATTTGAAAAATTATCCTTTTGAAGGAATTTCATGATCAAGGTGCTCTTGTACCACCATTGCATCATATTTGCATTAGAAAAGAACAAAAAAATAAAAATTCATCACATATCATTGGAATAATAAAATCCATCACATGCATCATATAGGAATCATTCATAAAAACATCCTAGAATCATAACACATAGGTTGCATCATCATTTGCATCCATAACATATCATATCATCAGCATATAGAACACCACATCAACATCATCAAATATATAATCAAATGCATCCATCATAATCATCATGATCATCATCATATGAACATCATATCAACATGTATCAATCAATCTAAGAAGTCAAACCACAATGCCCAATCAAATCTAAATCCACCTGCACCAGATGCGGAAACACCAGATGCGGAAATCCTCCTATGATCATAACATATCGCAAATCAGAAATCTTATCAGTCAATCAATCAAATCTAATCAGCTCTGATGAGACTTTTATCAAATCTCGTGAGCATCTATCATTGATCCTCACCTATCATGAGGCCAATCATCAATCAATTCAACCTCACCTATCATGAGGTCCATCGATCAATTTAACCTCGCCTATCATGAGGTTCATCGATTAGTTTAACCTCACCTATCATGATGTTCATCGATCAATTTAACCTCGCCTATCATGAGGTTCATCAATCAATTCAACCTCGCCTATCATGAGGTTCATCAATAAATGCACCTCATATCATGAGGTTCATCAATCAACTCAACCTCGCCTATCATGAGGTTTATCAATCAACTCAACCTGGCCTATCATGAGGTTCATCAATCAACTCAACCTCGCCTATCATGAGGTTCATCAATCAACTCAACCTTTCCTATCATGAGGTTCATCAATCAACTCAACCTAGCCTATCATGAGGTTCATCAATCAATTCAACCTCGCCTATCATGAGGTTCATCAATCAATCCAACCTCTCCTATCATGAGGTTTATCAATCAATCCAACCTCACCTATCATGAGGTTCATCAATCAATTCAACCTCACCTATCATGAGGTTCAACAATCAAATTAACCTTGCTTATCATGAGGTTCATCAATCAATCATTGATCCTCGCCTATCATGAGGTCAATCATCAATCTCTCATTGATCATTTCCTACCATGAGGTTAATCATCAATCTATCATTGATCCTCACTTATCATGAGGTCAATCATCATCATCCTCTCATTGATCCTCACCTATCATGAGGTCAATCATCAACTATCACACCAACATCATCAAATCAATTGGCTGAATGTGATCATCAAACATCAAACACAAGGAGGCAACACATGGGCATGAGTTAATCACTTGGTAGGCTCAATCTTCTTTATCAAGAGATAAATTATCGACAAATCATCAAAATTCTAAACTTCATCGATTTATCTCTTGAGGGGGCATATATCCATCAGTACCTGACAAGCAACGTCTGGGGCATCAAAAAAATTTCTGATCATCGCTATCAAATTTTTCTTTGAAGTAACATGTAAACACATTACGTCAAAGAGGGGAAAAATGTATATACCTAAAAATGATCATTACCTTTAATTAATTAAATACTAGCTATTTGATTAATATTTCAACTACATGTAAATAAATGCTTAATTTATTTATATTGTTCACCCTTCTCTAATTCTCCAAAATCTAAAACACTTTCTTCTAAATTAATTAAATAAACAAGGTTCCCTAAACTTGTTTTATTTAATTAAACTTCACTAAATCCAATTAGGAATTAGAGCACATTTCTAAAACTTTTTGTGTGCCACCTCATCAAGGTCACATGAAAATAAATAACTCTAATTTTTAATTAGAATTATCCTCAACTCATTTCAAAAAAGCACATGGATCATTTCCTCCCACACTTCCACCAACTTTGGAGCACATGACTTATTCCTCCCACACTTCCACCAATTTTGGAGCACATGACTTATTCCTCCCACACTTCCACCAATTTTGGAAGCACATGGTCTTCTCTTCCCACACTTGAATCTTCCATCCAAACGGCATGTTGCCCATTGGTCAAGAGATTCTTCCACACACATGGAATGTTGTATTTGGTCAAGGGGACAACAACCTTGATTCTTTTCATCTTCACCATCCATTTTTCTTATTTGATCTAGACCGTTGATTATTGCCATCTCACTATATGCTTGGAAAAGGCTATAAATACAACCCTTGGGCCTTGTATTTTGCATCCACATTTGAAGTAGAGTTATCATGCAGATTTATCATTGGAGCTTGGAGCATTCTTGGAGTCTTATAGCTAGTTTTTATATCATGTTTTGCATCATATTTAGATTTTAAATTAACATATTGCATCATAGTTGCATTTTATCATCCATCTTGCATCATAGTTTCATTTTAGATTAGTTCATTTTAAGTTTGCATTTGAGCATATTTAGAATCATGCATAGAATCATATAGATCACTACCATAGCATCCACCTCCACTTGTTCATTTATCATAAACATCATCCTTCACTCATGATAGCTTCCATCATCATTGTTTGCATATAGTTTCATGTAGGCATTAGATTCGCTTGCATGTTGAATGTTATCTCATTTCCTAAGTAGTCATTACAACCATTGTGCTCATAGAAATTTGATGGCCAAATGGTTTAATAAATCCTTAGGAATAAAGGAAAATGAGACGTTCTTGAAAGATTCATTAAGATGCAATTTAGAATAGTTTACTTTGCTTTGAATCTTTAATGTAAATTGTTTCATTAAGGTTTGTGTTGATACTAACTTTTCACATTTCACATACACACATCATCTACTTAAAGCGACTTTTTTTTCCAACCTACAATTATACTATGCATTTACTTTCTTCTTTTGATTGGAAAAAAAAATGTTCACATTATTTACAATGTTGGAAAACACAATGTCCTTGTCAGTTATTTCCTTATAATATATTTTTTTTCTTACACACAAAGAATGTAATGAATTCTCAATATCATCTAGAGAGAGTTAGGGTAGGTGAGGTAGGTATAGGGAGAGTTCGGAGAGAGGGAGGGGTAGGTGGAGATAGGTTTTCTATGTGTGAGAGGAAGAAAGAGGGAAGGAGGGAGATAGGAAGTGGTAAGGAGATATGGTGAGAGAAGAATTTTAGGAGGGATGGTGAGAGAGGAGAGATAGAAGTATAGAGGGAGAGTAAAATATAAAGTTTCAATAAAAAATATAACATGATTTCAAAAACTAAAGGTCATTATGCAATAAATGTGTGATAGTCGTAAATACTATATATGTACAAAATGCAATAGAGAAAAAAATAAATATGTGGATCTAAGGTAGTTGATTTCCTTACCCAAAATAATAATTGAGGTAGGGAAGGAGGGGTAGGTGGAGAGAGGTTGTGTGTTTGTGTGAGGGAGAGAGAGGGGGTAGGAGGGAGATAGGAAGTGGTAGGGTGGGAGTGATAGAGGGAGGGAGAGAAAAAGGGAAGGAGGGAGATAGGAATTTGTAGGGTGGGAGGGATAGGACCCAAAATGGACTTTGTAGGAAGGGGAGATGTGATGGTGGATTGTGAGAAATAAGCACCACAATATATTTATAGGATGGAGGAGGCATAAGGATAATGTTTTTAGGTTGGTATGATGGAGGTGCAAGGAATAAAGAAAGATGTAGGTAAATCTATATCTCACAATTCAAGAGTCTACAAATAAAAGCCTTTACCCTTCATTATCATCAATACATTTTCTAGTAGGTGTGTGCTACCATTATTCTATTAAAAATCATCCAACTATACCAAGATTATAATGGTTTAAAAAGGAATCTACATTCCATTATTAGTATTCAATCAAGCATCGGAGAGACCATATAAAATAGAGCAAGGGTGCACTCCATTTTAACTCTATCTAAGGAGCGAGGCTATTTAAAGTAAACGGTATTGTCTATTTTCTTTATCTTTATGTTTATTGCCTTATTTCATTTTCTTTTCTTTAGACTAGAAAAATGACTGAATATATTTTTATGGTAGTGATCCCCAAAAGAAAATAAAATACCTTTGGTTCCTTGTGAAAATGTATGTATATCAAAATAATATGGTTGAATATGTACAAGAATTATTTCCATCTAAAATAAAGCTTTTGGATTTAAGATTATTTGGTTAATGGGATGGGAGATATGTAATGATTAGGAAGGAAATATGTAAGGATAATTAAAGGACTATGATGGATGAAATACGCTTAGATTAATAAATTTATGTTAGCCTAAAATTAACCTAATGGATTAATACAATGATGATAGATTTTAGGTTTAGCGTTTAGGATTTAAGATTTAACCTAATGTATTAATGCAACAATGATGATGGATTAATCACAAGACATAAAGATGGCATTGAAAGACCTTATAATGAAGAAATTGAAGAAAGAGGAAGTAGTAGTTCATAATAAAATAAAATAATAGATGAATATTAGATAGATGGAGGATGATATGGTAGACATGTAGTGAAACATCCTCCATGCATGATCTTATTTTAGATATGGAATAGGACATAGAGTATTTGAATGTTTCCAAATAAAATGGAGTGTTGGTAGAAGTCATAAAGGTTGCACAAGAGTTACAATGCTTATGAGGAGTCGAGTAGATGATAAATCCCAATAAATAAATTAGAGAGAGGTGATTCATTGATCATGAAAAGAGTTTTATTAAACAATGATGGTATCGATAAAGAACTAGTACAAAGGATGAGTATCTTATGCACCAACAATGTAATGAAGTCCACCTTCAAATTTTAGAACAACACTTTGCTACAGTAAAAATGGAATTTCACTTTCTTCATTTGATTGGAATAAAAAATTATCACATTATTTGTCCAATGGAAAACATATCCCCTATCAGTTATTTCCTTATGAAATTTTTTTGTTTCTGTGGACAAAAAAAAAGTAACCCTTCTACTTTTTCTCATGTTTAGGCCCTCCTAGTGGACTTTGGCTTGATTTTTCCTAGATTTAATGTTGTAATGTGGTCAACACATTCAAATTAGGTCTTGGACCCTTAAGAATCATTAAGAATTCTAGGTTGTCTTGTAAAAGTGTTGTGAAGTGTTGTAACCCACTTTCACACTTTTCCAAGACCCTTTCATTATAATTCACTTAAATAACCCTTTTTATCACTTACCAAGTATTATTTCAAAGTGTTGTAAATATTTGTAACAAACTCTTACCCTTTTCTAGGCTTGTCATAACTAAATTGATCCTCTCTTATGTTTAAATGACCCCTTAATGCACTTTTTAGCCATACTTAAGTGTATTTTTGAGAATATTCCTATTAAACATCATTAAATACACTTCAATCCCTGACTCCCAGTAAAATTACCCTAGTGGGACCAAGTTGCCACCTAGGGTGACTTAGTCCCACTGGGCACAAAAATCAAAATAATTTCAATTTTCTGGGGATATTTTATTTTCTTAACCTTGAGGTCAGCTTGATGTGTTATTTTTGGGAAATATTGGAAAATAAAGTATAAATAAAGGTTTTTCCCTCTCATTTTACACCTAATTCATTTCCAAGCATCCTAATTCATTATTCAGGCAATTAGCAAGCATTCAAGCACTCTAAGCATTATCAAGTCATCCATTGGAGCACTTCATTGCATATCTTCAGATTTCAACGTCAAGGGTTTGGTAAGTTTGTGACATTTCATGTTGTTTATTCATCATTATCTTTCTATTTCATTTCATTATCTAGGGTTTGATTACCAAATTGGGGTTTGACCAAGGTAAATCCCTATTCTGTAACCCTTAACCCTTTTTCCCATCTTTGCATGTGTGTTTGTAAGTCTTGTATGTAGAATTGTCAAAGATTTTGGTGTTAAAAAGTGATCAACAATACATCAAAGTCATTCAAGTCAAAAAATCCCTAATTGAAGCTTGGAGACCTCTTTCAATCCGTTTTCTACAATTTTTGAACCGAACACCTATCAGGAAAGGAAGTGCAAACCGAAAGCTACAAAATCTTGTCCCAAAATTCTCAAGATTCTTAGAGGTGGACTAAGTCACCATATGTGGTGAATTAGTCCCACTTCTAGGCCTAAAAATTGGTTTCTGCATTTCTGGATACCCATTTGGCAAATTCCTATTCTGACAGAATTTCCCTGAAATTGGACTAAGTTGCCCAACTTCACGTAAGTGTCCTAGTCAAAATTTCCAGTCAACTCTATAGGATTCCAGAGCCTCTCTACATCAGACTTCAGATTCTAGGTGCACCTCTCCAATATTTTTTAATTATTTAATTGTTTACTTGCATTCTTAGGTGTTTTGCATACATCACTGTGTTTTCAAACAACTTGTATTTCTTAGATTTTGCATTAATAATCATCTTTATTTTTTAGTTTATTGCATTAGGAAATTTTATTTATGAATATTACATCCATCCTTGCATTATTTTTGAGTGTGTACATTACATTTTGGCCCATCTTTCTCCTTTTAGGTGAAAAACCCTAGAAGTGCTAAAAGCCATTCGAGTGCCAAAATCTTTGTTCACATTTTGGTGAACCCAACTTTAGATCATTTTTTCTTCTAATTTAATTTGCATCCTAAGTTTTCCTTGCATTAAAATTGCATTAGATTTTTCATTGTTTAATTTACATCCTAGGGTTTTAAAAAGAACATTAGTGAAAAGCTCATATAGCTTGAATTTTTGCATCATATTTCATTGGAAAACAACAAAATTCTACATTTTCACACTGTATCTACATCTATGCATTTTAAAAACATCAAATTGCATTTACTTATTTTTTTAAATCTCAAAAAAAGCATCACTGGGACTAATTCGCCACACTGGGCGACTTAGTCCTCTTGCACATTTTGCACTATAGTTTCTGTCATTTTGTAGGAATTGTCTGCATTTCTGGTTTTTGTTATTGCCTTGTTCACAATTTCTAGAGTTGTATTTATTCACATTTTATTGCTCTTAGTTTACTTTGCATTTCAATCCACCCGCATTTAGAAACCTTTGCATGAGTGTTTGGTTTCCTATTGCTAATACCTTACTAAGAAGAAGCTCAAGACTCATGTTATCCCATGATAATGCACTCATTATGGATCTTGGATTTTCTAATGCTTCCACTACTTGTATTGCAACTAGCACACTAGGCATGGACCCTACCTTTAGCAACCCTTTTCCTTCCAATAACATGCAAATTGACACACAAAACGATCACATTTTGTAAGACAAAGTAATTAACATTCATGAGGACTTAACACATCTTCAACATAACTTGTGTTTTGAAAAAATTTCAACCACTATGATTCATGCTATAGAAAACATCCATCACTTGATTGAATGTGACGAAGGCCTAAATGTTATGAAACAAATTACTGAGATATACCACAAACATGTTCCTTCCACCTCTAGTACATCTCAACCAACAAACACTATGGTTAGTCAAGGAGGACTTAACACTCCTTCCTCCATAGTAGCATCCATGCCTACCTACACCACTCCCCAAGTTGCAACATTCATGTAATCCATTAGTAATGTGATATCTTCCTCGACTATTCCTGTTAGCATTCCTAATTCTTATGTGGCATTGCATGTCTTTATCTTCTTCCACCATACCATCTATAAGCATTCCATTTACTTTCCCTACCATTACATACACTCCATCACCACTTTCCCTTCCACCTCATAGGACTTGTATTGACCCTCTCATAACACTAATTTTCCAAACCATCCCCTCCATGCAAAAAAAATCCACCATCAACCAAAACCAGAATGGACCACCCACCTATTATGTTTGTATTAGCCCACTATCCCTATAAATTATAAATTGAACACCGATGCCATAGGGAATAGATACGTCAAGATTTGATAAATATGGTGGGAATGGAGATCCTTCTAACCATGTTAATTCTTATATTTCCTTATGTAGTGACTTTTTCCTAGACGATAAACTGTTAGCCAAACTATTTCCTAGGACTTTAAAAGACATTGCCTTAGAGTGGTTTTTATCCTTACCCAACAACTCAATTCATTCATTTAATGAACTAGTTGATGCATTTATAAATCACTTCCAAGTGCATATGACTCAAAAGAAGACCCTAACCGATTTGATGAGATGCAAACAACATGAAGAAAAGATAATTGATTTTATCTCATGATACAAATCTCTTTACTCTTAAATCGATGTCAAGATTCCCAATCCACATCTTCAAAATATTTTTATTGAAAACTTACAAACTAAACTTTAGGATATACTTACAATGATGAAATTTCCCTCCTTTATGTACTTGTGTATTGCCCTTTGTGATTATCACAATTCGGTTAGTAGTCATGATGCAAAGTCCACTTCTAGCTGAGCTAAGAACTCTAAATATGCCAATCCAAACAATTCAAAACCATTTAGAAAAAAAAAAGAAGGGTTTTTACAACTCAACCCCCCTCAACAACCAAATCAACCAGTCAAAAACCAAGTAGTAGTTGTTAAAGTCACGATACCTTATAGTTATGGAGATCCAAAACAATAGTTTACACCTTTACGAGACACTCTTCATAACACAATGTCCCAACTTATACAACAACAAATGATTACTTTACCTGTTGTTAAACTACTCGATCTTACTAAACCTTTATCACTAACCTTTAAACCCAATGCTTATTGCCATTATCATAGACAAAATGGACATGACACAAAAAATTGTAAGTGTCTTAAATACCTTGTGCAAGACCTCATTGACTCTAGTCATCTATCAGTTTCAAATGTTAATGTTAATGGAAATACATATGTTGCCCCTCCCAATCAAAATTTGCAAATTTTTACTGATCCAATTCCAAAGCATAATGTGTCATTTGTCAAAGCTAGTGAAACTCAAAACACTAATGTGATGAATGTTCATACAGTTATTGAACATCCTGATCCTATTCCACATACCACTACTATTAATCCTATGAATGAAATGGTAGGTGTGATAGATGTTATCCCTCATAAGGGCCAACCTACAAAATCTCTTGATATTACTTTCTCTTTTAAGGACATCCTCCCAAATCTTCTTGTTGGTCCTCTTTACATAGTTAGACTTATTTATGATAAGCCCACTAATGGGATACTCATAGATCCCACCTATGGTGAGAATGTGATCACTAAGTAATTTTTGGTATTACATGATCTTTATCAAGATGATTATGATAAACCAAAAGCATGATAATAAGAGTGTGTGAAGTAGTTGTGAAAAAGATAGAAGTGTATATGTAGAAGAGAGAAAAAATGGGAAGATCAATTATTGAAGGGCATAAAAGGTTTTGAAAGCATAGTAGAGCAGAGTAGGGAAGAAGTTTGAACTAGATAGAAAGATTTGGAATCTGATCATGCACTTAATTGCAACTAAATCCTAGCATTTGCAGATGTTACTCTCTCAGTTCAAGATTTTGTTGTAATTTCAATTATACTTTGTAAGGTAGTGATCCTTTCTCTCTTGAGTAGTGAGCTCTAGGAAGTGCACCTGAATGCAAGTGCATTCCTCTTTTATCATACTTTTAACATAGTATACTTTGTGGATTAATCTCCACTGTGTTTTTTCCCTTAATATGGTTTCCATGTAAAAATCTAGGTGTTACGGTGTTGGTTAATGTGATGCATATTTCCTTTTGTTTATATGTTGTGGATGTTATTGAGGGTTTAATTATTGCTGTTGATAGTTTAAGATCTATTTTGAAAATTAAATATTTTGGAACACTGATTCACCCCCCCTCTCAGTGTTCCTAGTTTCCAACAATTGGTATCAGAGCTGGTTCCTCTTCTGAATTTTAACAGCTTGAGGTGGATCTTGAATTACAATGGACATCGGTGGTCTTCAAAAATATCTTATGGTGGAACTTGATGATCTTGATCAGTCCAAAGCAGAGGTTATGGAACTTAAAGAAAATCTTGTGGCTGCCAAAAAAATTATTCAATCATTGAAGGATAAGATAAATGAGTCAAGGGAAAAGAGGAAGGGACTATGTGATCAGTTGAAACAAAAAGAAAGCAAAATTCCTGATGATGTCCATCCAAATCAAACCCTAAGGGAAATAATAGAAGAATGTGAAAAACTTGCTAAGGGCAATACAACTCTAAAGCTTGAAATGGAATCTATGGCGATGAAGTTTACCAAAGAGATTGAAGAGAGAAAGAAGAATGAGGAGAATCTGGCCCAATCCCTGAAAGAGAAATCTAAATAATGTAGTAGAATTAACAGTAGATTCATTCAGTTGGAAATTGAACTACAACAATCCAAAAACAATGAACAAGAGCTTGAGAGACAGGTAGTTATCCTTAGAAATGAGGTTGCTACTGCAAATGAATTCAAGGAGAAATTTAGGATAAGCTCTACTAGGCTTGATGAGATAACCAAAGGACAAAATGATACAAATAACAAGTGAGGTCTTGGCTATGAGAAGGGTGAGAGCTCTGGATCTGAATGGAAGAACCTTAAAAAGAAGAAAAAAGGTAGAAGACATCTAGTAAGGCAACCCAATGCTCAAAAATTTAATGGATATTGCTTTGTTTGTAATAAATTTAGACATATGGCTTCTCGGTGTAGAAGAAAGATAAACCCTAGTATTCCATCATTTTCTAGTTAGTGCTTTAATTGTAAGAAGTTTGGTCATAAGGCATTAGAATGCAGAAGTATGTTTGTTAGTGCAAATAACATCAAATGTTATACCTATGGAAGATTTGGACATATTGCTAATCAATGCAGATCAGGAGGAAATCAATGAAATGGATGGTATAGACAGAAAAATTTGGTATGTTATAATTGTAATAAACTTGGGAACATTGCCAAATTCTGCAGGAACAGAAACCTGAACAAAAGAGGTTTGGTTTACCAATGAAGAAATTCACATAAAAACAACAAAGGAAAAGAAAAAGCATCTGTGGAAGAGATAAGAGATTAGATGAAGAAAACATGGGTAAAGAAAAGTGAATCTAATGGAGGAAACAAGGATGTACTAGAAGCTCCCTCTGGTAATTCTTCTGGCAATTGAATTCAGACCAGAGGCCTAGGGGGAGTTTCTCATGAAAAAATCTTTGTCCCCTTGTGTATAGTTGGCTCTGAATCACTAGATGCCATCAACAGTTGTGTTATTCTTTGAAAAATGTATCAATGATCATTTGTTGTGTAGGATGAAATTTTGGAAGTCCCAAGTCAGATTCTTCACTTGCTATCTGAGTTTTCAGTGTAACCAGAACTTCTAGGGCAACACATTTAATGTGACAAAAAGTTAAGTATGTGAAATTATAAGAGGGAATTTGAAACCCTAATTCGTCATTGTGCATTGAAAGAGAATAGTTGGAGTGCTCTTTCAGCAAGATTTCGAAGGTGTGAAAAGTCAATCTAGCGGTGAATTCTCCAAGTATATCTGTTGCTTGTCAATTTCATAGTGTTTTGGTGATTGGTGGAACCCTACCCAACACAAAAAAATGAAACCAACCAAAGGAACAATAATCTTCGATGAGTATAATAGTCGTAAAGTTAGGAATGAAAGAAATTTGTTGTCTCCCACCGAATTGAGGAGGCTTGAAGGATCGAAGCATAAGAATATGGATATATGGAATGAATTTCCTCATTTCATCAATACAGAAGTGATTCAGTTTATCTTAAACAAATTGGATGGAGATATCCTCACTTTGGATAAACCCTATCAAATCTCGGAGGATGTAATAAAGAATCTAACATGAATATGAAATGTTGGTAATATTCGGAAGAAGTCAATTCGAAATGCTGAGGTCGAAGCCCTAACCATAATTAGGGGAGATCAAAGGGCTCTAATAATTTCATCGATTAAAGATTCGTTGAAAAGGTATGTTGCACATGGAATTTCATATAAAATCTTCTTTAGAAACTGAGAAGGATCAACCTCAGCAGGTGTAGTATATATTGCTCACAAAATGATAATAGAAGGAGAATACTTTGACCTATGTAGTCTTTTAAAGGATCAATTGATGGAGAATGTACAACTAACGAAGGATATTGATTAATCCTTTAGGTTTGACACCCTTGCAATATGTATTATGATGTATTTTCTAAATTGCTTTAATATGAATGACTATGTGGTGTGGAAAGAAAATGTACCGGTCTGCAAACAAATTTTTCAACATTTCAACTCGTTTGAAAATGGTGAAAGAGTTTATGAGAATTTATTTAGAAAGGTGTTAGAAAAATTTTGTGTAAGTGTTATTCCTCTTCCGGTAAAGATAGCTGAAGTTGGATCATCCTCCGGAAAGGCAGAGAAAAACCAAAAGAGAGGAAGAGATATGGCTAGTGTCACTCCTCTGACACCCAAGTTAGCAAGAGTTGAGGAAAAAGGAAAAGAACAATTGGTTGTGGATGTAGAGGATGAAGACTCTGAGGAATATACTCCAAGAGAAGAATCAAAACTAGTTGAACCGGTTGTGGGAATTGCAGAAGAGAGTGATGATGAAGGTGCTTTGTTTAAAGAAAAGATATTATAGATTATTCAGGATGAGGATGGAATGCAAAAGATAACCGATATATGGTTGAATGGACCATCCCATGAGCAGGATGTCATTGAGGACACTTTGGGAACATACTTTGCTGATAACAATATTGAATTGGAGAGTTTGCAGGATGTTATCCAAGAAGAATTGATTGAGTGTGTTAAGGAAGCTATGGAATCTATGCCTCTGGATAGGAAAGAAGAGGAAATGATTTCTCATTTGAAGATGTAGTTTAAGCTATCTATTGCTAAACTAAAGAAGAAAATGAATGTGCTAAGACAGTGCATTGATTCGGCCAATAAAGTCTTCAATTACAAACAGCTTTCAGTAAACAACAATATTTCAAAATCTCTCATGAACACTTAGCACATAAATAATTTGCATGAATATTCAAATTTAAATACAACATGCAACCTGTATCTCTGAACTTTTTGCATCAAGAATTACAATCTAGGACATAATAAGGATTCTGCAAGCAGAAACCACAATATAACATCAAACTAAAACTGTAAAAGACATAAAATTGAGGAATAGGAGTGTTGCTTTTATTCAGCTGAAGGAGTATGCCAAAATCTGAAACTACGTACAAAGAAGTTTACAAGCTCAAAAATGTTTAAGAGCAAGAAACTAGAATCTAAACTTCAAAAAACACTCAGTTTTTCTCAAGATATATCACTAAAACCCTAATCCGAGCTCAAGGAAAAAGCTCAAGAAAAGGTATCAAAAACTGCCCAAGAAGTTTGCACAAAAGTGAAAAAAGCACACTTTTTGCATGTACATACTGAAAAGCTCCTAAAAAAGGTCAAATCTACTTTTAAAGCCAAAAAAACACCTTATTTCTTCATCAGGAAGCCCAAATCTAACCAAGGAAAGACCACTCACAAATTTGCTAAAAATAGCAAAGAAATAAAACAATTTGTTTTATTCTTGCTTTACATAGCTTGCAGATTTAATATTCTCCTCAATCTGACCTATTTTTTGTAATTAAAGATCTGGAAATCTTTTGCAAAACAATGCTAAACTTACCTCCCCATTACAATAATTGATTTTTCAAAAAAAAATCATAAAATATGGAATATTATGCTCTCATCATAATTGATTTCTTTAAAATCAATTAAAAATATAAGATGTATGATTGATTTATATAAAATCAATTAAATAAATAAAAGATTTAAGGCATATACTTATCCCTCCAAGGAAAAAGTATTTTCAACATTTATATTTAATTGATTTCTTCAAAATAAATTTAAAAATAAAATAAACCAAGGCACATATTATTAGGGTTCGATATGTCAATGGGAGCCTAAACATAGGAAACCTACCACCATATGATATTTGTTTAGGCTTTGATATTTTTCAGAAAAATAAAAACCTAAGGCATCGACCACCACTATGTATTGGGACTTATAGATAAATGTTTCTTTTCAAAGATGACTAAGTCATGGCATAAAGGGATCGGCCTCCATGGTATTAACTTGACATTGAAATTTTTAAAAACTTAAGGGAAAAATTCCCTTGGCCGACTTAGGTCTTTGAGAAAACCTAAGACAAAAATACCATTTCTCCCATTTTTTTGCATCATCTAGACTTGAAAAGTTTTCCTTCTGCTATGAAGAGCGCCGCCACCATGAGAGCTTAGGGTTTTATCCTTCTGAGGAAGATTCAAGCCCCCATGCTTGGTATTCTTGATGAATCTCCATATGGTAAGTTGACTACCATTTCTATTTACTCCTTAGGTCTTTTCATAAAAGGAAAGGCCCCATACGCCGCAGCCATAACATACTATCTAATGTATTCTACTCCATTTTCCTATGCTTTTTTTTGTTCTTTCCTTGGCCGGATTATGAGACCTCGACCTCTATTTTGGGAAGTTCTGTGAGAGCTTGGTTGCTGCTATTTCACTCCTCCACTGCACACATGGTAAGCTATTGTTCTCCTTTATATTTATGTTGGCAAAAGCTTATAAAAGCTTTGCGTTTCTGTAAAATGTTGATTTTCATTTGCAACTTAAAGGCCATCACACAAGTCATTCCATGTAGACTTGAATCTAGATTTGTGTTAAGATTCTTGTGCATTTTAGTTGTTTTTGCTTTAAGTATTTTAAGATTCAATGGAAAAATAATCATGGGTTTTTCCTTGTTTATGAAATGGTAGACTTTTAAAGGGCCAAAAAGCTCCCTCTAGGTTGCAGCCATGTATATGCTTGAAAGGACATTCTGAAGCTTTCTTGACTTGACCCATGAAAGGAATTTCTTTCTTCTTTAGTATTTCTGTCAAACCCTCATATGGGTACTTGTAAAAAATGATAGAGAACATTTATCTCACTTATCTGTAGAAAACCCCATGTGGGTAAGCTGGAAATGGTAATAAAATTCACTTTGACAAACAAACTCAATGTGGGTACTCTGAAAAGCAAACAAAAATTTGTATGTTTTTTCATGTATTCAAAATTTGGACTTGACCCACCATGGTTTTGTTTACATTTTGAATTCTTTAAAATCCCTTGTCTAGGTAAATGTTACCTGGAAAAAGACTACATTTTTGAGATAAAAATTCATATGGGTATTTTGAAAGTCCTATACAAATTGCATTTTTGTACTCTGGCTATTTACCCTTCATTTTTTGAAAATGAGTATATATGATCTTTGCTCCACTTTATTTCTAGTTTACTTCTTTTATCTTCAATTTTCATCTTTATGAGCTCAACTCCTGAACTCTGCTGGAAATTAAAATGAAACCCCAGATGGGTTTTGAACTTTTTATAGAAAAAGGGATTATGAATGAACCCTTGTTGCACTTCATGAAAGCATTGGCTTTGTCATCTTGTTTGTTCACATAATCAAAACTCATCTAAAGCATGAATGATAGAAAATATGCATTTTCACTCAGAACTTTGAACATTTCCTGTGCTATCTTGAATAAAACCGTAGTAAGCTTAATACTCAAAAAATTTCAAGATAATGAGTATCTTCTTCATTGTATTATTGTAAAATCTTAGGGTATTCAAAACACGCCTTCTTTAAACTTCATTAAATTTTTGTACTCTCCTTGGGACAACGAGACTAGTTTTTTAGATGTATTGGGAGAATGGAACAACTCTGTAACTTATTTTCCTTATTGTAGTAGGTATTCACTGTTGGAATATATTCCTCAATCTCATAGGCTGAAACCTCTGAGAAAGCATAGTCGCTATGACATTCCTATTGTCTGGCCAACTGGAAGTTTACCTTATGTTTTTCTCATGTCGCCAAGACAATGTTTTTGTCTTCCCAAAGGAATCTATCAGTTTGACTTATGGTCCATCGTTGTAACTTCTCATCGTACGGAGAACTCTGGCCGATAGGCCATTCAATCAGGCGTCAGTGAGACTCATAGCGACCGGGGGATTTAGAGTGACTTCTACACTTAGGAAGAAGTCCCAGCGACATTGGGAGGTCTTGTCAAAAAGGATATGCATTGAAGTCATTGGGGTAACCTATGCTGGCTCGGTGAGAACTCTTACCGAAAGTAACATGTCTCAACGATAGTGTTGGAGCTTTCGGGGAAACCCTTGGGTGATTGGTAAGAAGTCTTACCGATAGTGATATGTCTCACCAACGGGTATACATTAGGAGACTTTGGTGTAACACATAAGGCTTCGATATGAAGTCTTAGCGAATGTGGAAAGTCTCACCGACAGTGTTAGAGGTCATCGATATAACATAAGGTGATCGGTATGAAGTCTCAGCGAAAGACAAATGTCTTCTCGATTATCAGATGTCTTTGCTGTGACTCTTGGTGAACAGTTGTTTTGGGATAACATGGAAGACTCGGTAAGAAGTCTTGCCGAAGGTTGATTCTCTTGCTAACAGTGGAACACATCGATGTGACTTAAAGGCTTTGGTATGAAGTCTTGGCGAAAGCGGTAAGTTTGGCCGACAAGATAGACTCGGGGTGACTTAGAACTTGCGGGGTGATGTCTTGGCAAAAGGTGTTTGTCTTGTCGATGGGAATCCTATTGTTGGTATAACTCTTTGACTTCGGTATGACCACTCGCCTATTAGCAATGGTCTGGCCGATGCTTCTTGGATGTTGGCATGACTCTCAAGGCGATTGTTCAGAGATCGGTATAACTCATGAATGCTTGGTGCGATGTCTTGGCGAAAGATGATTGTCTCAGCAAATGGAATTCTCACGTCGGGATGACTTGAAGACTTTGGTATGAGGTCTTGGCAATCTGCGATAGTCTTTCTAATGGCAATATGAGATTGATGTGACTTGAAGACCTCGGTGAAACCTCTTAGTGATAGTTGAATGTCTTAGCGATAGAGTTGACAGATGAGTTCAACTGGAGGTTGGTGAGAGGTTTCACCGATCATGCCGATGAGGAGACTCTTGCCAACAGATGGATGCTGATAGAAATACAATGGGTTTCGGTATGACTTATGAGCTCGATGGAACCTCTTGCTAATGGAGATGAATCTTGGTGAAAACGTGTAATCTGGTCTTGTGGCATTAGGGAGACACTTCTAGTGTCTCACTAACATGCGACACAAGTTGATTGATGTTGACCGAGTGAAGGTTGTCTGACGTGGTGCGATGTGGACCAATCTGGGAAAGTAGAAGCGAACTGTTTGCTGAACCATTTATGTGTGGAAGTTGGAAAACTAAAGCACGAGGAAGTGGAAACATCTGATGATGCTGGGCTGGATGACTAGTGAGTTCTCATCCGACAGTTGGAAAAGAACGATTCTATAGAGCCTGCAGAGAATGAATGTATATAGGTATGCATTGGACTTTCTAGATGGTGTAAGAGTAAGGGAAACTGATAAGACAGAAAGCTGAAGAGCTAAGAGCCACAGAGAGAGAACTATAGAGTACAGACCGAGTGGCTAGCCAAAAGGCCAAAGCCATGAGGTTGAAGCAGAGGATTGAGAGGAAGAGTCAAGTTGTTGGAATCTCTCGTGATCCTGATTGCTTTATTTGATCTCTCAGGAATAGTTGGCTACCAGTTGTATCCAAATGAACAAGATGTAATCTCTGAAAAGGCTAAGAGCCTGAAATTGTATTGTAACTGTTTGTTGCAGAATAATACAATGGCTCGATCTTTGGAGTGTGGGGTTTTCTATCTGAAAGGATTTTCCCCACGTAAATCTTTGTTTTATGGTTTTCTGTTTCATCTTTCATGCCTGTTCGTTTGTGTAGTAGAATCTATTAATGCTTGATGTTGAATTTACATGTGTTTCTCTCAGATGGATCAATGTAGGAAATGAATTGTGTCTAATCTGCATTTGGACATAGTTGTTTGTGTCTTTCAGGCAACCTAATCGAAATGAATGTTACCGAAGGCACTAATGCACTGATTTTTCATAAGATGTGCTCCTATATTTCCTTACAAGTGGTACCAGAGCCTTCTTCTAATTGTTGGTTTTGGGTATTTATCCTATGAAGATTTCCCAGTTTGATTGGTTGGAGGAAATCTGGAAGAATGGACTCATTAATTGATACTTTGATGAGTGGAATCCTTGTAGTATTCTGAGATAGCATGCAACTTGAAGGATGGTCAAGATGGATATAGGAGTTGATCATGTTGTCATCTATGTTTCCTGGCTGGTAGAGGTATAACCTTGGAGTATGAGGTGGATTTTCCTACTCTATGGCTATGTAGCAATAAAGCTTTCATATTGGTGTCTGTGTGACAGGCTCCTGGGTGATATGGAGAAGCCTACATCGTTTCTCAGTCATGGAAGAGAGTGCTTATGCTAGGTGGTGGTCCCTAGTGTTGGAAAGCACTATTTCCTGTTAACCTCGAATGCTAGAAGGCTATGGAGTTAATCATTAGATGATTTGCAAGCTTTTGAAATAGCCTTTCTCTCTTTCTCAGATGCATGTACATGGTGGTGGTTTGAAGTTGGCCTAAAAGGGGCCTGGATTCTCTTGAACTATTTTTTTCTTTCTAAGTATGATTTGTACTTGCATGGCTCTATGGTTTTGTAGGTTTTACATGGTTAAGAAAAACTTGTGATCATGTGGAGCTGTTGTTAAGCTATTGTCTAGACATTGGCCTTTTGGGGTGTTGCTGGATGAGATAGTTGTAGGTCTGCATGCATGGTGGGTGCATGGTTTTGAGGAGGTATGATTCTTTCTCTGCATGGGAGTGTTGGTATGTGATTTTTCACTCAACATTCTTGTGGTGGGTTTCTTTGATTATGGTGCTCATTGTGGACATGTTTGGCAAGACAGATTTGGTGTTTGAGTCATGTTGTCTACATGGATATTCTCTTTGAAATCTCAATGTTGCGGTTTTTAATGTGATAATGGTTTTGCATATTTGATGGTTGTGATCTATGAGTTATGCAATTGATGGATTAGCTACCCATTGGCTGCAGTCAAATAACTTAGATGTGGACTGTCTTTATCCACGAGGATTGATTCATTGATGGTGCAAATTTGTTAGCTGGCCTTGTCTGTGGTCACTTGTGCATTGGTTTGATTTTTTTGAGATGAGAGGATGGATATTATTGAGTACCTGAAAAATTCAATTATGGGAACTTGAAACAGTTGGTCATGATGCTTGGAAAGCTCGGGTGTCACTTTTCAGTGGGAGCTCTAGCAGTGACTGTGGATTCATCACATGGTGGTGAATGGTCTTCTTTAGTGTTGCAGAAGGGTTCTTACACTTTCACTTTTGCATGGACATTATTTGAAGATGTGCAACATCTTGGAACCATGGAGGATGCTTGAAGTCTTTAGCTAAGGTGTTGGTGGTGCTTGACAGGTGATGTTGTTTTTTGAGTCTTTTTGCTTTATGTCATGGTATATTCTTGCTTGTGCAATGGATTTTTGACATTATGCATTGTACTTGAGACAATGGTGAGGTCACATGAAGCATGGTATTTCCTATGGGGATGTGTAGATCATGGTGTCATGATAAGTTCCCAATTCAGATGTTTGGAGCTTTCACAATGGTCTAGTAATTCTTTGTGTATTGGGTGCTTTGACTATTTTCTTGAAACTTCATGATAGTGCAATAATGCAGTTGAAGTTTAACATGAGATGATTAGTTGCTAGTACTCATGGATACATGAGGAATAAGGTGAGGTTGTTCTTCTCTTATGAGAGATGTGTTGTTGCTTGTTACTCTTGTTCAAGTTTTTTAGTAGAAAGTCTGAGAAGCCTACACGTTGGTTGAATGTAAGTTCAATAAGAGACCTATGAGGAGATTGCTCTTGGATTAGTCATGATGACTTGCATATCTTGAAAGAAGTATTCTCATTCCCACTCTTGGTCTATTCGGTAGTTTATTTGAGAGGTATTTGGCTCATTATATCTTTCAGATGTATTTTTTGTTCACTTTCATGATATGGATCCTAGATTGTTGTTTAATGGTTCTAGAGGATTCATAGTAGAAGTTGTATAGTTTTGTTTTATCTCCTTGTTACTAATGAGAATGGGTAGGAGATTTTGTATGAGTTGATTTCCTAAAATGGGGAATGAACTAGTTTGATCTTCTTTGAGATGCTTACATCCATGTTGGTTTTAAAGATGGTTTGATCTTGGTGATTGAACAGATGGATGTTGTTAAGGCTTTCTTTTGGGATGTGAAGAAGATCATTCTTGGCACAGCTAGCTATTAGAAGTGTATGTAGGCGGAGGTTCTACAGAAGATGATATGCAGAGTTTCTCTCTGTGGTCGTGAAGGTTTGTGGTGAGAGAAATGTTTCTTGTGGCAGGTTGTTGCAGGTTGAGCATATCATTGTGGATTTTTCTTTGGTACTACAGGATTACATTTTCTATGTGCTGGTATTGGTAGGCTTGTGATGCCTTCTGATATTTCAGATCTAGATTTCTCAGGCAGTGGGAGTTCCTGTATGTGTCTTGTCTTCTTCGAGTGGTTGACACTGGAACTTGTATTTGATGTTAATCGATTGGAAAAAGTTTACTAATGGTGATACTTTTGAGGAATGTGAGATTGGATGGTATAGCACGAGTTGTGGGTGTTATTTTCAGTCGAGTGGATTTATCAATTGGATGGAAGCAGTCAGTCTAATTGTTGTTCTAACTGGTGTTGTTTATCTTGTTTCTGTAGAATGACTTCACTGTCATGTTATGTTTGAAGTTTTGAAGTTCATATACTTTTGTATAGTGTTTGAGCACAGTGAAGTGGTAGTAGTTTCTTGTTGGTGATATCACTGGGATCTTTTGCTTTTGTTCATTGGAATGGTGCTTGTACACCTTGGATTTGTATCTTTCTTCCACACGTGGAAGATGACAAGATTGTTGCTTGAATGGTGGACATCATGGATGTTGGAGCAGAATTGTTGGTAGAGAATGAGAGCATGTTTAAGGTCTATGTGGTTTCCTGAAAGGCTATGATCGGTTGTTTTGTTGGACAGTTAATGGACTGTTATTTGTGGAATCATGTTGATTGGGTGTCTTGAGTATTGTAGGATTGAACTAGTGGAGCTAGTGTGGTCTTTGTTCCTGGTTACTTTGAAGGTGCCTGTGTGATCTTTGTCAAGTGGGAGATTGTTGGAATATATGCCTCAATCTCACAGGCTGAAACCTCTGAGAAAGCATAGTCGCTGTGACATTCCTATTGTTTGGCCGACTAGGAGTTTACCTTATGTTTTGCTCATGTTGCCAAGACAATTCTTTTGTCTTTCCGAAGGAATCTATCACTGTGACTTATGGGCCATCATTGTAACTTCTCATTGCATGGAAAACTCTGGCCGATAGGCCATTCAATTGGGCGTCAGTGAGACTCATAGCGACTGAGGGCTTCAGAGTGACTTCTACACTCGGGAAGAAGTCCCAATGACATTGGGAGGTCTTGCCAACAAGGATACGCATTGAAGTCATCGAGGTAACCTATGTTGGCTCGGTGAGAACTCTTATCGAAAGTAACATGTCTCGATGATAGTGTTGGAGCTTTCGGGGAAACCCTTGGGTGATCGGTAAGAAGTCTTACCGATAGTGATATGTCTCACCGATGGGTATACATTTTGAGACTTTAGTGTAACACATAAGGCTTCGATATGAAGTCTTGGTGAATGTGGAAAGTCTCATCGACAGTGTTAGGGGTCATCAATATAACATAAGATGATCGATATGAAGTCTTGGTGAAAGAAAAATGTCTTGGCAATTATCAAATGTCTTCAGTGTGACTCTTGGCGAACAGTTATTTTGGGATAACATGGAAGCCTCAGTAAGAAGTTTTGTCGAAGGTTGATTCTCTTGTTGACAGTGGAACACATCGATGTGACTTAAAGGCTTTGGTATGAAGTCTTGGCGAAAGCAGTAAGTTTTGCGGACAAGAGAGACTCGGGTTGACTTAGAACTTGTGGGGTGATGTCTTGGCGAAAGGTGTTTGTCTTACCAATGGGAATCCTATTGTCGGTATGATTCTTTGACTTCGGTATGACCACTCGCCAATTAGCGATGGTCTAGCCGATGCTTGTTGGATGCTGGCATGACTCTTGGTGATTGTTCGGAGATCGGTATAACTCATGAATGCTTGGTGGGATGTCTTCGCGAAAGACAATTGTCTCAACAAATGGAATTCTCACATCGGCATGACTTGAAGACTTCCATATGAGGTCTTGCCGATTTACGATAGTCTTGTCAATGGCAATATTGAGATTGATGTGACTTGAAGACCTCAGTGAAAACTCTTGGCGACAGTTGAATGTCTTAGCAATAGAGCTGACAGATGAGTTCAACTGGAGGTCGGTGAGAGGTCTCGCCGATCATGCTGATGAGGAGACTCTTGCCGACAGATGGATGCTGATAGAAATAAAATGGGTTTTGGTATGACTTATGAGCTTGGTGGAACCTCTTGCTGATGGAGATGACTCTTGGTGACAAGGTGTAATCTGGTCTTGTGACATCAGGGAGACACTTCTAGTGTCTCACTAGCATGCGGCACAAGTTGATTGATGTTGACCGAGTGAAGGCTGTCAGATGTGGTGCGATGCAAACCAATCCGAGAAAGTAGAAGTGAACCGTTTGTTGAACCGTTTCTATGTGGAAGTTGGAAAACTAAAGCATGAGGAAGTGGAAACATCTGATGATGCTGGGCTGGATGACTAGTGAGTTCTAATCCAACAGTTGGGAAAGAATGATTCTATAGAGCCTGGAGAGAATGAATGTTGTGATCAAGGGAAAATTCTAAATTTGTCAGAGGGGTTAGCACAATAACTTAAAATTCCAATGAAATAACAAAGCACAAAGGAAATAATGTGAAGACAAAAGGATAAAGTTACCCTAAGTCTCCACCTTCCATGGTTGACCTTTGTTACACCTCCTAGCTTGCAGTAAATAAAAATGCCCTCAGATTTGTGTGAGCAACTATGACTAAAGACTAAGTCCTATGCAAGTGTTGAAGGATTTGCAGAAAATAAAATAACCCTACGATGGATTAAAATGACTATGACTGTAAGTGACTATGACTGTAAAACTAATAGTAGCCTAAAGTGAAATCTAAACATGAGAGAGACCAAGAGAGCAAGAGAGAGCCCTCCAAATGAGAACAAAATTGCCATTTTATAAAAACTGCAATTTTGAATGTGTGGCCAGGATGAGAAGATGACAAAAAACCCTAGAATCAAAGATCAAGATTGAATGTTGCTGTGTGCATTAGGGTTAGGTCAAAATTAGGGCAATGATAAGGATGAAGGGCCAAGATTGAATTATAAGATAATTCAATCAAGGGTCGAAATTAAATGAGATGTCAAAAGACAAGAATAAATTTGGAAGATAAGACTGGCACAGAAAAAGAGGTTGCTGGAGAAATTAAATAATAAAATTTATTTACTCCAGTTGACCAGTAAATAATTAAATAATAAAGATATTATTTAATTATGGAGGAATGTGACAAAAGAATTGTTTTGAATTAAATAATGATTTAATTCAAAATTCAAGAGAATTGACTAAATTAAATAAATCAAATTTATTTAATTTTGAGAGAAAAAGCTAATGAATAATTAAATAATTAGGAATAATTATTTAATTATAGTGGAAAGTGGACAAAATTAAATAATTTTAGAAAAAGGGGACTTAATTAGTGACGTAATTAAATAAATAAAATTTATTTAATTAATCAAGAAGAGATAAATGACAAAGGGAAATTAAATAAATTAGAAATTTATTTAATTAAAGGAAGACTTAGATAATTAATGACGATAGATAAATAAATAACATTTATCTATCTAATAATCAAGGAGAAACAATGACATGAATTAATTAAATAATTATGAATTATTTAATCAATAGTGAATGTGGACCAAGGACATAATTAAATGACTTAATTATGCTAGGACGAAAGTGGTAAAAATAAAGCTTGCAGGCCTAGGTCATTTTTAGGTGTCTACATTTTGCCCCTCTTTGTGATAATGTAAACTTGGCATTGTGACAAAGAAAATAAGTCAAAAAAATTCCCTAGTGCAAAATAAGATGAGGAAGAATGACGAGGAGGGTTACGTATGCCCCCTCGAGAGGACGAGGGTTCCAAGAACATGAGTGTGCTCTCGAAATTAATGAGAAGACTAGAATATGAAGAGACAAAGAAATGTTAGTGCAAAAGATATGGATGATGATATGGATGCAATGCCTATATGAGATGAGTGAGAGAAGATGACAAGACTAAAGAAGATGTATGTTAGTTCCTAGACCAAATCCTTCAAAACATTGCCATAGGTCTAATGTTTATTGCTCTTAATCATCATTGGGCGAACTGTTGTAATGGCCAATAAACACCATGATATGACATAGATCAAGGTATGTAAGGTTGTACCATTACCTAAGATGAATAGTTACAGACAAGGATGATCATGACTCACACTAGGAGCGTGCTTGCCCCAGTCTTGTTTTTATAATCAACCACAAGCAGAAAAAGACAAGGACAACTCATGAAATGTCGCTGCTTCTCTAAATCCTGTTTCTAGGATCTCCTTGAGAAACTAGTAGGATGATTGCCAAAATACAAAAAGAAAGAGTCCTTACCATGATATGTCGTTTCTAAATCCCAAAATCAGGACCTCGCTGAGAAACTAGTAGTCATGCGTGTCAATTGACATGATACGTCGCTGCTTCTCTAAATCCTGCTTAGTGGGATCTTGCTGAAAAACTAATATCATGATAAAAGCTAAAAACAAATGCCAAGTGTTTGCCAAGTGCGTCTAGATGCTGAGTGCATTGATGTGTCAATGTAAATTTAAATGATGCCAAGATGACAAATGCTGAAGGTTGCCATATTCAGGAAGGACACATCCTGAATAATGTCGATGTCTAAGAAGGACACATCCTAAAACACCAATGTTAGAGTTTTGTTCTTCAGAAGGACACATCCGAAAGAACGTTGTTGTCGAGAGGAATGATCCTTAAGTGTCAGAAAGGATCCCTCAAAAATGTCAAATGATAGGGATGATGCCTAGGAAGGACACATCCTAAGGCACCAATGTCAGAGTTTTGTTCTTCAGAAGGACACATCTGAAAGAACGTTGTTGTCGAAAGGAATGATCCTTAAGTGTCAGAAAGGATCCCTCGAAAATTTCAAATAATAGGGAAGATGCCTAGGAAGGACACATCCTAAGGCACCAATGTCAGAGTTTTGTTCTTCAGAAGGACACATCCGAAAGAACGTTGTTGTCGAGAGGAATGATCCTTAGGTGTCAGAAAGGATCCCTCAAAAATGTCAGATGACAATGCCGATTCCTAGGAAGGACACATCCTAAGGCATAAATGACAGAGGTTATTCTTCAGAAGGACCCATCTGAAAGGTAACCAAGAGTTGATAGTTTGACTGGTTGCGATAATTTGACTTGTTTTGACTAAGTTTGACTTGTTTTGACTGAGTTTGACTTGAGTTCGATTATATGCCGATATTGCCTTGATGAGATTATCATGTTGAATATGGACCAAGGACATAATTAAATTACTTAATTATGCTAGGACAAAAGTGGTAAAAATAAAGCTTGCAGGCCTAGGTCATTTTTAGGTGTCTACAAATGTATATAGGTATGCATTGGATGTTCTGGATGGTGTAAGAGAAAAGGAAACTAATAAGCCAGAAAGCTGAAGAGCTGAGAGCCAGAGAGAGAGAACTATAGAGTAAGGACCGAGTGGCTGGCCGAAAGGCCGAAGCCATGAGGTTGAAGCAGATGATTGAGAAGCACAGTCAAGTTGTTGGAATCTCTCATGATCCTGATTGCTTTGTTTGATCTCTCACGAATAGTTTGCTACCAGTTGTATCCAGATGAACAAGATGTAATCTCTTAAAAGGATAAGAGCCCGAAATTGTATTGTAACCATTTGTTGCAGAATAATACAATGCCTCAATCTTTGGAGTGTGAGGTTTTCTATCCGAAAGGATTTTCTCCACGTAAATCTTTGTGTTCTAGTTTTCTGTTTCATCTTTCATACCTATTGGTTCATGTAGTAGAATTTGTTAATGCTTGTTGTTGAATTTACATGTGTTTCTCTTAGATGGATCAATGTAGGAAATGAACTATGTCTATTCCGCATTTGGACATAGTTCTTTGTGTCTTTGAGTCAACCTAATCAAAATGAAAGTTACCGATGGCACTACTGCACTAATTTTTCATAAGATGTGCTCCTAGATTTCCTTACAAGTGGTATCAGAGCCTTCTTTTGATTGTTGGTTTTGGGTATTTCTCCTGTGAAGATTTCTCAATTTCATTGGCTAGAGGAAATCTAGAGGAATGGACTCATTAATTGATCCTTTGATGAGTGGAAGCCTTGTAGTATTCTGAGATAGCATGCAACCTGAAGGATGGTCAAGATGGATATGGGAGTTGATCATGTTGTCATCTATGTCTCCTAGCTGGTATAGGTATAACCTTGGAGTATGAGGTGGATTTTCCTACTCTATGGTTGTGTAGCAATAAAGCTTTCATATTGGTATCTGTGTGATAGGCTCCTGGGTGATATGGAGAAGCCTAGATTGTTTCTCAGTCATGGAAGAGAGTGATTATGCTAGGTGGTGGTTCTTGGTGTTGAAAAGCACTATTTCCTATTAACCTCGAATGCTAGAAGGCTATGGAGTTAATCATTAGATGATTTGCAAGCTTCTGAAATAGCCTTTCTCTCTTTCTCAGATGCATGTACATGGTGGTGGTTTGAAGTTGGCTAAAAGGGGCCTGGATTCTCTTGAACTATTATTTTCTTTCTAAGGATGATTTGTACTTGCATGGCTCTATGGTTTTGCAAGTTTTACATGGTTAAGAAAAACTTGTGATCATGTGGAGCTGTTGTTAAGCTATTGTCTAGACACTAGCCATTTGGGGTGTTGCCGGATGAGATAGTTGCAGGTCTGCATGCATGGTTGGTGCATGGTTTTGAAGAGGTATGATTCTTTCTCTGCATGGGAGTGTTGGTATGTGATTTGTCACTCAACATTCTTGTGGTGGGTTTCTTTGATTATGGTGCTCGTTGTGCACATGTTTGGAAAGACAAATTTGGTGTGATCTGGTGTTTGAGTCATGTTGTCTACGTGGTTATTCTCTTTGAAATCTTAGTGTTGTAGTTTTCAATGTGATAATGGTTTTGTATATTTGATGGTTGTGATCTAAAATCTATGCAATTGATGGATTAGCTACCCATTGGCTGTAGTGAGATAACTTAGATGTGAAATGTCTTTATCCATGAGGATTGATTCATTGATGGTGCAAATTTGTTAGTTGGGCTTGTCTGTGGTCACTTGTGCATTGGTGTGATTTTTTTCAGATGAGAGGATGGATATTATTGAGTACCTGAATAGTTAGTTATGGGAACTTGAAATAGTTGGTCATGATGCTTGGAAAGTTCAGGTGTCACTTTTCAGTCAGAGCTCTAGCAGTGACTGTGGATTCATCACATGGTGGTGAATGGTCTTCTTTAGTTTTGTAGAAGGGTTCTTATGCTTTTTCTTTTGCATGGACATTATTTGAAGATTTGCAACATCTTGGAACCATGGAGAATGCTTGGAGTCTTTGGCTAAGGTGTTGGTGGTGCTTGACAGGTGATGTTGTTTTTTGAGTCTTTTTGCTTTATGTCATGGTATATTCTTGCTTGTGCAATGGATTTTTGACATTGTGCATTTTACTTGAGAGAATGGTGAGGTCACTTGAAGCATGGTATTTCCTATGGGGATGTGTAGATCATGGTGTCATGATAAGTTCCTGATTCAGATGTTTGGAGCTTTGACAATGGTCTGGTAATTCTTTGTGTATTGGGTGTTTTGACTATTTTCTTGATACTTCATGATAGTGCAATAATGCAGTTGAAGTTTAACATGAGATAATTAGTTGCTAGTACTCATGGATACATGAAGAATAAGGTGAGGTTGTTCTTCTCCTATGAGAGATGTGTTGTTGCTTGTTACTCTTGTTAAAGTTTTTTAGCAGAAAGTCCGAGAAGCCTACACCTTGGTTCAACGTGAGTTCAATAAGACACCTATGAGGAGATTGCTCTTGGATTAGTCATGATGACTTGCATATCTTGAAAGAAGTATTCTCGTTCCCACTCTTGGTCTACTTGGCAGTTTATTTTAGAGGTATTTGGCTCATTATATCTTTCAAATGTATTTTTTGTTCACTTTCATGATATGGATCCTGGATTGTTGTTTAATGGTTCTAGAGGATTCATAGTAGAAGTTGTATAGTTTTGTTTTATCTCCTTGTTACTAATGAGAATGGGTAGGAGATGTTGTATGAGTTGATTTCCTAAAATGGGGAATGAACTAGTTTGATCTTCTTTGAGATGCTTACATCCATGTTGGTTTTAAAGATGGTTTGATCTTGGTGATTGAACAAATGGATGTTGTTAAGGCTTTCTTTTGGGATGTGAAGATCATTCTTGACACAGCTAGCTGTTAGAAGTGTATGTAGGAGGAGGTTCTACAGAAGATGATATGCAGAGTTTCTCTCTGTGGCCGTGAAGGTTTGTGGTGAGAGAAATGTTTCTTGTGGTAGGTTGTTGCAGGTTGAGCATATCATTGTGGATTTTCTTTGGTACTACAGGGTTACATTTTCTATGTGCTGGTATTGGTAGGCTTTTGATGCCTTCTGATCTTTCAGATTTGGAATTCTCAGGCAGTGGGAGTTCCTATATGTGTCTTGTCTTCTTCGAGTGGTTGACACTGGAACTTGTATTTGATGTTAATGGATTGGCAGAAGTTTACTAATGGTGATACCTATGAGGAATGTGAGATTGGATGGTATAGCATGAGCTATGGGTGCTATTTTCAGTCGAGTGGGTTTATCAGTTGGATGGAAGCAGTCAGTCTAATTGTTGTTCTAACTGGTGTTGTTTATCTTGTTTCTAGAGAATGACTTCATTGTTGTGTTCTATTTGATGTTTTGAAGTTGATATACTTCTTTATAGCGTTTCAGCACAGTGAAGTGGTAGTAGTTTCTTGTTGGTGATATCACCAGGATCTTTTACTTGTGTTCGTTGGAATGGTGCTTGTACACCTTGGCTTTGTATCTTCTTCCACATGTGGAAGATGACAGGATTGTTGCTTAAATGGTAGCCATCATGGATGTTGAAGCATAATTCTTGATAGAGCATGAGAGCATGTTTAAGGTCTATGTGGTTTCCTGAAAGGATGTGATTGGTTGTTTTGTTGGACAGTTAGTTACAGTTGGATGCCTGGTCTTTGTTGCAGATTGTCTAATGGACTATTATCTATGGAATCATGTTGATTGGGTGTCTTGAGTATTGCAAGATTTGAACTGGTGGAACTAGTGTGGTCTTAGTTCCTGGTTGCTTTGAAGGTGCCTGTGTGATCTTTGTCAAGTGGAAGATTGTTGGAATATATGCCTCAATCTCACTAGCTGAAACCTCTGAGAAAGCATAGTCGCTGTGACATTCCTATTGTATAGCCAACTAGGAGTTTACCTTATGTTTTGCTTATGTCTCCAAGACAATGCTTTTGTCTTGCCGAAGGAATCTATCGTTGTGACATATGGGTCATCATTGTAACTTCTCATCGTGTGGAGAACTCTGGCCGACAGGCCATTCAATCGGGCGTTGGTGAGACTCATAATGATCGAGGGCTTTGGAGTGAGTTCTACACTCGGGAAGAAGTCCCAGTGACATTGGGAGGTCTTGCTAACAAGGATACACATTGAAGTCATTGGGGTAACCTATGTCGGGTCAGTGAGAACTCTTACCAAAAGTAACATGTCTCGGCGATAGTGTTGGAGCTTTCGGGGAAACCCTTGGGTGATCAGTAAGAAGTCTTACCAATAGTGATATGTCTCACCGATGGGTATACATTTGGAGACTTCGGTGTAGCACATAGGGCTTAGATATGAAGTCTTGGCGAATGTGGAAAGTATCACCGACAGTGTTAGGGGTCATCGGTATAACATAAGGCAATCCATATGAAGTCTCAGCGAAAGAAAAATGTCTTGCCAATTATCAAATGTCTTAGGTGTGACTCATGTCGAACAGTTGTTTCAGGATAACATGGAAGCCTCAATAAGAAGTCTTACCGAAGGTTGATTCTCTTGCTGATAATGGAACACATCGATGTGACTTAAAGGCTTTGGTATGAAGTCTTGGCAAAAGCGGTAATTCTGGCTGACAAGATAGACTCGGGGTGACTTAGAACTTGCAGGGTGATGTCTTGGTGAAAGGTGTTTGTCTTGACAATGGGAATCTTTTTGTCAGTATGACTCTTTGAATTCGGTATGACCACTCGCCGATTAGTGATGGTCTAGCCGATGCTTCTTGGATGTCAGCATGACTCTTGTCGATTGTTCGGAGATTGGTATAACTCATGAATGCTTGGTGGGATGTCTTGGTGAAAGAAAATTGTCTAAGTGAATGGAATTCTAACATCAGCATGACTTGAAGACTTTGGTATGAGGTCTTGGCGATCTGCGATAGTCTTTCCGATGGAAATATTGAGATCGATGTGACTTGAAGACCTTGATGAAACCTTTTGGTGATAGTTGAATGTCTTAGTGATAGAATTGACAGATGAGTTCAACTAGAGGTTGGTGAGAGGTCTCATTGATCATGTCGATGAGGAGAATCTTGCTGACAGATGGATGCCGATAGAAATACAATGGGTTTCAGTATGACTTATGAGCTCAGTGGATCCTCTTGCTGATGGAGATGACTCATGGTGACAGCGTGTAATCTGGTCTTGTTCCATCGGGGAGACACTTCTAGTGTCTCACTGACATGCGAAACAAGTTGATCGATGTTGACCGAGTGAAGGTTGTCTGACGTGGTGCGATGTAGACCAATCCAAGAAAGTAGAAGTGAACCGTTTGTTGAACTGTTTCTATGAGGAAGTTGGAAAACTAAAGCATGAGGAAGTGGAAACATATGATAATGTTGGGCTGGATGACTGGTGAGTTTTGATCCAACAGTTGGAAAAGAACGATTCTATAGAGCCTACAGAGAATGAATGTATATAGGTATGCATTGGACATTCTAGATTGTGTAAGAGAAAAGGAAACTAATAAGCCAGAAAGTTGAAGAGCTAAGAGCTAGAGAGAGAGAACTATAGAGTAAGGACCGAGTGGTTGGCCAAAAGGCCGAAGCCATGAGGTTGAAGTAGAGGATTGAGAGGCAGAGTCAAGCTATTGGAATCTCTCGTGATCCTGATTGCTTTGTTTGATCTCTCAGGAATAGTTTCCTATCAGTTGTATCCAGATGAACAAGATGTAATCTCTGAAAAGGCTGAGCCTGAAATTGTATTGTAACCATTTGTTGTAGAATAATATAATGGCTTGATCTTTGGAGTGTGGGGTTTTTTATCTGAAAGGATTTTCCCCACGTAAATATTTGTGTAATGGTTTTTTGTTTCATCTTTCATGCCTGTTGGTTTGTGTAGTAGAATTTGTTAATGCTTGCTGTTGAATTTACATGTGTTTCTCTCAGATGGATCAATGTAGGAAATGAACTATGTCTATTCCACATTTGGACATAGTTGTTTGTGTCTTTGAGGCAGCCTAATCAAAATGAAAGTTATTGAAGGCATTACTGCACTGAGTTTTCATAAGATGCACTCCTATATTTCCTTACATTCACAATATTGTACCTTCCATCTACTGATGATATCCATTTGGGCATGCCCAGAAATGCTCTCCTCATTCTGCACTTCCCTTACATATTCTTGGTTGGCTAATACCTTCTACCTGGTACTCTTCATGCATTTTTATGCTCCATTATGAAAACTATTCTCTACATTTGTTCTCCTAATGCTTGTTATCCTCATGTCCCAACTTGCATGCCTCCAAAAAAAATAGGAATCCTAGCTTAAGCACTCTATGAGATAAAGCAATACTGAAACTCTGCAAATACTTCCATGTTTAAATTTCTCATTAGTGCTTAATTGTTAAGGCATTATGTATGCCTGTTCACTATCATTGTTTATGAGATAGAACATTATTGCTCCAATATAGAAAAATATGAAACAACATTTAATTTGAATAGACTTAAACCAGCAAAACAATATTATGGTAGCAAAAGCAATAGTATTGCAATATTTTAGAGTTGCAATTATGAAAATGATGCATTTCAGTTGAATTGATTGAACTCATTAACTCTACTGTCCACCTGTAGCTCTTAGAAAAGCATATTACTTGATTGTTATGAGTGAACATTCAGCTGAATGGCTTTGATGAATGAAACTCCACTTTACTCTTTTAGTTGAATAGATTAGATGAGCATGATAATTGTATTCCTTCACTCAGCCCCATCTGTAATACCAAAGGGGTAGCATGCCGAGCTCTACCCTTGTGGGAGCATGTTTTTCTCCACATGCTTGGTCTTCAAGAGATAATCAGCTACATGACTTTTCCTATACCTGCACAAGGAAACAAATGATGTTAGCATAAAAAACAATATGCCCCTTCTTTTAGTTGATTCTATGCATTGCAAGGATTGAAATATATCTATGTTAGTATGGCATGTAATATAGTTCATATCCTGAGCTCTTGATTGACACCCTTCTCAATCTTTTGTAGGTACATTCAGGGGTGGAAGCATAATGGAGCAAGATACGAGGCATCAACAGAAGCTTAACTTAGGAAATGATAGATATATCCCATGTTATTTTCTTTTCTCTTTTAGTTGTATATTTCATTTCTTGTAGTGAATGGAAACGGATAAAACCATGGCTTGTGTGGATATTTAAATTTCTTCTTTCATTTCCATTTTGAAAGAGATGCATTGAAATGCAAAGTTGCACTGTCATTTTTATTCTTGCAATCAAATGAAAACATGTAATGTGAATCACTTCAGGAAATAAATGAAAGCATTTTGTTATGCTCAATCATTTGTATACTCAATTTTGTACTCCATTTGATTTATAAATTATTTGAGCAATACTTTTCAAACTCAGTTTTCTCAAAACACTTGCACTTTTGTCACTTGATAAATGATAATATAGTGCAAACAACACTTAAGCATATGTAGAAATAACTGTTCTTTCACTTTCAAATATAACAATATTTAATAAGCTCCACCAATTGAGCTGTAGTGAAAATTTGGTAACATTTTGGTGATTTCTGCTAAATGCTTTCCAACTAAGCATTAGATTAGTTTCCTATAACACTCCATTGGGCACGGAGTCAAATCTGCCCCTTCTAAAACTCAAAAATTTGAATAGAAACACTCCAAAAAATAAGAAAACAAAACAAAGAAGAAAGCAAACAAACAGGCCCTGATGGCCAACAGAACATGTGCAACAACACTTAGGGAAAAGAAAACTACTAAAAAGAAATGTGCATAACACACTTATTTGCAAAAACTACTCTACTTATTTACAAGATAGAACTTATCTCAGAGGAAATTCTTGAGGTGGATCCCATTAACTGGGATAGACAACACCTCTCCAATCAACTTAGAAAGTTGGAAAGCATTGTGTTCCTTGCACTCTATGATCACATAAAGCCTGTCCCAAATTGCATCAAATTTGGAATGTCATCTAGGTCTGCTCTTATATTCATTCCACTTGAAGACTAGATCACCAATAATGAAATCTTGTGGTCTTTCCCTTTTATCAAAAGATCTCTTCATCTGAGCTTGATGTATCTCAAGTTGTCTTAATGCTTCCTTTTTGGTTTCTTCAAGCTCTATCAATTGTGGAAATCTCACTTCAAGTGGCTGTTCATTCAACAATTCCAGCTCTTTAACAAAACTCAAAGTAGGAAATTCAATAGAAACAAGTAACTTAGCTTCTTTTCCATAAGCAAGTACATACGAAGAGAAACTAGTGGCCCTTTCAGGAGTCACCCTATCAGTCCAAAGAGCTAACTTCAGCTTTTCATGCCATGTCCGCTGATTATCCTCAACTGTCTTCTTGATTATCCAAATCAGATTCTTATTTGTAGATTCTACCTAACCATTACCTTGTGGATAATAATTAGAAGATGTGTTCAAATAAATGATATTCCTAACTGACCAATCAAAAATCCTTAAAACGATAAAATCCAAACCATTGTCAAATATTGTCGAATCTAGAGTACCAAATCTTGACACTAAGTCTTGATAGAAATTAAGCACATAAGTCTCATTTGCTTCTTTCAAAGAAATAGCTTTGGTCCACTTAGTCAAGTAATCTATTGCAGTAAGGATCCACTTATGACCCACACTTGAAGGCAGATTGATAGGTCCAATGAAGTCTAAACCCCACTTGGAAAATGGTCGCTCCACTTGAATAGGGTGTAGGGGAAGTGTCACAAGCCTCTGTTTTCCATATAAAATAAAGCACACTTTTCACACCTTCTAACCCAAGCAATAGAATCTTTAAACAAATCTGGCTAGTAATAACTAGCCCACATAATTTTTAGGGTTGTTCTTTCTGCACAATGGCCTCTTGAAGGCCCATCATGAAATTTTGCTAAAAGCTTATCAACTTGATCATGATGAATGCACCTTAACAAAACACCTTGAAAGTCTCTTCTATAAAGAATGCCATCAATAATTGCAAAAGGAATAGCCTGTAATCTATAATACCTTCTTTTTGCTCTGTCTAAACCTTCAGGGCACTCACTAGTTTGTAAATAGTGAATCATTTGTTGCAACCAATTAGTAGAAGAAACTGGAACAACAACTACATCATCATTGTTTAGCACTCTGTCAACATTTTCAGCTTCTTCTAAGTTGTTGTCCTTGTTTCCTGCAATTTGTTCACACAAACCCTTGCCTCTAACAAGCTTAGTTACCTTAATATCAATGTCAAATTCCAATACCTTGGTTATCCAACCAGCACGCTCATCATTAATATCTTTGTTAAGTAAGAAATCCTTGACAATTGAATGAGCAACTAATAAGTGAATCTTGCTATTTGATAGCATATTCCTGAACTTTTTTAGGCTTCTTACAACAGCAAAAACATGCTTCTCAACAAAAGAATACTTCACCTCATAATCATGTAATACTTGGTTGAAAAATGCCATAGGTTGCTCCAGACCTTCATCGTTCTGCTGGCAAAGCATAGCAGAAATAGTATCAACTCCTCCAAATGCATAAAGAATGAAATCTTTGTCATAATTTGGATTATAATGAGGGTAGGGACAGCTGCAAGGGCTTCTTTACTCTACTCAAAACTTCTTTTACCTTCTTTGGTCCAAGTGAAGGGCATATTCTTTTTAAGCATAGAAGTGAGAGGTTGTAGCAAAGCTTCAATATTCGGTATGAACCTCCTCACAAAATTTTTTCTTCCAAGAAAGCTTTGTAAGCCTTTCTTGTGAGCTAGTAATGGCGATTCAAGAATTGTGGAGACTCTTTCAGAGTCTATAGAAATACCTTGCTTTGAAACGTGTCCAAGGAGTTTACCTTTGTGTACATAAAATATACACTTCTTCGAGTTGAGAGACACTCTGAACTCTACATCTCTAAAAAATATGCTCTAAATGATCAAGATGTTCATTAGCATTTCTAGAAAAAATAGTCATGCCATCTAAATATACTAGAATGAACTTGTTCATGAGGCCATGAAAGGTCATGTCCATCGCTCCCTAAAACGTTTCTCCAACATTGGATAAGTCAAAAGGCATCTTTTTGTAGGCCATCATGCCCCACTTAGTTGTGAATACTATTTTGAACTGATCCTCTTGTTTTACCAGAATCTGGTTGTAACCTGAGTAATCATCTAGCAAAGAAAATCTATTAGAACCAAAAACTACCTGCAAAATTTGCTCCATGGAAGGGAGTGGGTAGTGGTCTTTCAGTGACGCTTTATTTAAATCTTAGAAATTGACACACAATTTGATTTCCCCACTTTTCTTCTTAACTGGAACTAAGTTTGACACCCAAGAAGTATGCTTGATAGGAAAAATAATACCACTCTCAACTAACTTATTCAACTTAGCCTTCATAAGGTGTTCTAATTTGGGATTAAGAGGTCTTTGTTTCTGCCTTACCGATTTTGCATCAGGTTCTAATTCGGTAGTATGTTGGGCTAGTTCTGGATCAAAACCTTTCAAATCCTTGTACTCCCAAGCAAAAGCATCACTAAATTTCTAACATAATAGAATAAATGCTTGTTGTTCTTCCTTATTGCATACCTTTCCCAGCTTAAGAAGCTTTCCTTTGAAGATTTTGATTGCCTCATAGGGGTATGTGCAAGATCATGATGGGCCAAAAAGTGGCAATATGATGGGTATGTGTAGGGTATGTGGCTGACAACTTTTTTTCTAACCAAAATTGATGAAACGAAAAGGGTTTTTAAAGGAGATTCTCAGCTTTCCACCAATATAAATTATGCTTTACTTTGAATTTAATAAATTATTATTATTCATTTTCTATATGAATTACGACTAAAGTCCTGATTGATATGTTGATTGAAAAACATCTATAGCTTTCAAATTGTATCACATTTTTTCAATCCAAAATATGTGTCACATTCTATGCTTCACATACTGTATGATTAAAAGGAAAGAAAAATTAATTTCATTAAGTTTTGACCTAGTTAAGGTGGTCAGACATATAAGTTTTTATATTTTTTTAAAGTTGTAATAAAAAATTCATAATTAATTATTTAAGTGGAAAAAGATTACAAAAAAATATGCATCACATCGAGGCATGAGTCTTATACTTATATCTAGAAAATTATAAAAAAATAATATCATTTTATTATGGTTAGGGTGGTCAGACAAACACCTACTTCTTATTTTTTCCCTGAAATTTAAGTACTGCTATATTGAAATTTCAAATTTTCACCAAATAGATTTTAAAAATAAAAAATAAACCTAGTAGTTTAGAAACTACATTCAATTTGATATAGATTCTATTCTTACATATTTTTGAAATAATATACATAACTTATTCAAATTTTTACGTCAAGTTGCCTAACTCTAATTTTTCTAAACTTTTCACCACTTAAGGGCCATTTTTTTCCATGATGATGCTATGCATAGCCATAGTGTTCTTCTTTAACAGTTAGGTTGCACTTGTCTTCTCGCACTTGGTCATATGAGTTGAAGACAAATTCCAAGGTCACCAAACCTTTTGGTAGCTTGTTTGTCTTCAATTGCACAATTTGGTTATCATACTGTTGCTGCCACTTTTGTTGGTTTCCATATGCAAACTCAGCTTCAGCAATTAAAAAATTTACAATTTGCTCATCGTTGTCAAAAACCTGCCAACCCACATTATTGTCAGGAACAGAAGGTTTGACCACTATTTTTACATATTGGTATGCCTCTACTTTGTGAATTTTGTTTGGAATATCAAACTGGGCTCCTATGGCAGCAAGCCTATCAGCATGCTTATTTTCATTTCTAGGAACTGAAACAATATTAAAAGCATCAAAATATTCCATTAAATCCCATACACTATGCTTATATTTCTTAAGCAAGTCATTTTTTGCAGCATTTAAATTTCTGACCTGATTTACTATTAACTTTGAATCACCATAAACTTGCAAGCATTTGATACCTCTCTTCCGAGCCTATTCTAGGCCATGCACTAACACTTCGTATTCAACTGTATTGTTTGATCAGCTAAAAGAAAATCTGCAAGCCAAAAAATATTTATCACCCTATGGTGAAATCAACATAGCTCCACCTGTAGCACCTATACTACTTCTTGAACCATTGAAGTAAAGCTTCCAAAGCTCATCTTCTATTTCTGCAGACTGTTCCTCCTCTTTGCAAAGATTAGGCATATCAAAATCAAGTTCGCGAATCATATAGACTCCTAATCCCATCTCATCTATGTGTTGAAATGGATCAAGCTTGTGATCTTCAGCTTCCCATTCATCTAGATTCATATTTTCTATAGGGGTGTTGCAGTCTGAGGTCATGATTTTTTCCTCTAGTACAGGGGTGGCATAGAGGTTAGCGTTTATAGGATTCGAGGAATATGGTTCGATATGGTCTTTGGCTAGAGGCTTAGACTTTATAGTCACTTTTGTACCATACCTTGTTCTAAAAAATAGATGAGACCAATCAAAGGACAAAAACCCACCCAACTTGGCTGCAAAATCCCTCAAGGGACAAATGGCAATGTGTGGTGGTAAATCGATAACATGTGTATCCTGATGAATAGCAAAACTCAGGGATGCATGCAAGATAAGTGCCAAGTTCTTGATTATACCAACAATTTTAACAACATACCCATCTAGCTGAACTACACCCTTCAAGGGGTTAGGCTCATAAACAAGACCTAGCTTGTCGGCCAAACTCTTAGGAATAACTGAGCTACTGGCACCAGAATCAACCATACAATTGTGTACTATCTTATCACTGATAATCAGACTTAAATAAAATGGGGGAGGATTTACCTCTTTAGTTTTTTTCTTATCTTTAACCTCCAGATCATTTGCAAGCACCACTTTAGCAACTCCTTGATTAGTATCATCAGAAATGGACAGCTCTACTAAAGCATCTTGCAACAAACATTTTTGACCTAGTATGTGTAAAGCATCTAATACAAACATGTTGATAGTAGCCTTTTTGAGGTGTTCAAAAATATTGAAAGAAGTGGGATTTACCTTCTATTGTTTTTTTGTGATAGCAGCATATCTTGCCTCTTTGAAGGTTGCAAATGCGTCTTTGACTACTCCTTGCTAGGTATTTCTTGGCCTCTTTGCAGAATCTGCATCTTAGGTTACACTGCAGCGTTGAAATTCGATGAAGTAATGGGCTACTTAGTGTTTGCAGGATGTTGTGAATTTCCAGCTTGCTGCCCCAAATCCATAGCTCTTTTTTTTTATCTGGTATTGGCCGAAATGGGAGAATTTTGTTGATCTTGGCCATTCACACCACATAACTCAAAACTCTACCAATTTGGCAAGGCAACTTCAATGTTATCTTGTTGTTCTTGGTTTATATAAGCAACACTTTTTGAACCAGCATAGCTGTTTTGGACCATTAAGGCCTGATTTCTCATGCCATTAGCACATGTTGATTGGTTATGGGGCTGATTGCATGTATAACACCAATCACAACCCTGGGCAATGTTATTTTGAGGCATGAGTTCCTTTGATGAACTAGTTGTGTTTGGGTTGTATGGTTGGAATGGTCTTAGGTTAAAACTCTTCATTTGGCCTTGATCCACTAATACATTTGACTGCAAAATATGACAAAACTGTCCAACAAAATATGTAAAATTCGATGTTCATCGGGAGCTTGTAAAATTTGATGTGTAATTTCCAATTTTTTGAAAGTTTATCCCTAAAGTTCGTCGAAATGTCGGCTATCATTTTTGTCGAATTTTCGACAAACATGAAAAATTAAAAAAAATCAAATTGTGGCCGACATAAAGAAAAGTGAGTTCACGCCTGATTTATTGCGACAGTGTTTTGCTCTACTTGAGATAGTTTGTGGAGAACTAAGGATGATTTTCTTGAGAAAAATCAGAAAAAATTCAAGAAGATATCACCAGGTTGAGGGTAGTCATTGTCTTTTTGCAGAATTCAATTGTGAAGTTAGATTTGTAGTTACAGGTTTGAAAATCATATTTTAAAGCAACATCTCATCAGATTTCATTTTTAGAGGTTAAGGGTTTTGAGAATTTCATGTCCAGATTTTGTTGTGTGGAATCACCATAAGATCACAACCGAGGAACAAATTCTTGTGATTGTAATTATGTGATCCATAACTCTATTGTTCATGTGGTACAATTGTGCTATAACAAATACAAGATGCATTCATGTGTGACCTAAGTTTAATGTGGCTATGTTGTGATAGAAATGGAGGCACTCATATAATGTAGTTAATTTAGGTTGTATAATGTAGGTGTCAATCATCATTGGGTGCATTCAAGTTGTCTCAAGTTTAACAGGTTAGGATGTAATTATAGCATGATCGAAGAGTGATTACCTCTTGCTGCAATAAAGAGCCTATAACTCTGGTTGATATGCAGAGTGGTTGTGTTATATCAATTATGTAGTGCATTCAAGCACAACCCATGTTTAATGGGCTATTCTAGAGAGTGATCAAGATTTTCTAAACCTTATGAATGTTACTTGACATATATTTGCATAATCTCAAAATTCCTTCAGAGGCTTTTGAAGTATCAATGTATCCTATATAGGGTTTAGAATGATTTCTTTTAATTAAAAAAATAAATAAATGATGTATTTCCCTGTAATTAGATAATGTGGAGATCTCCTAAATCTACCCCGGCACACTATCCTCTTTGGCATTGTATTCATTACTCCAGCTACTAGATTTTTGCATGTGACATCTTTAATATCTTCATGACCATGGATTTTAAATAGATCTCAGTCTTTTCTTTAATCCTTTTCATGGTAACCCTTGAGTTCCATAATCCACCTTCAATCTCTTCTAAGAACGATGTCTTAAGCTAGACTGGATAGTATGCATATAAAGCAAGTCCTTCATACCTACCATTGTTCCAAACCACCACTTAATGCCTTGCTTAAAATGTTCCCTCCATAAGCACAATAGCATGTTTTAAAATCATGGTTGCCAGTGATTGACCATTAAGGTCACCACTTTCATCATGAAGATACAATGAGATTTTTGTCTTCAAACTCAAGGCATTATGGAAGATAACATTGTGAATTGTTTGTTGTGTACGATTCAATTTTCTTGCACATTTACTGCTTTGCTAACTTCCTTTAAGACTGGGTATTGCACCCTCAGCTGCAATCTCAAACACTCACTCACTCACTTGAAGATTCCTTTCATGAGAATCCTTCTATAAAATCAAACTATGCCCTATAGATTGCCTACTTACTACAGGGGGACTCATTGTTTCATGGTATTGTAGTTCTTAAGATCCTTCAACCTTATTGACACTACTTCACAGTCCACAAGGTATTATTCACTATTCTCCCATCTTTGGTGAGTCTCAAAACACTGCTCAAACATGCAATCCACTACCTCCATTATACAATATTAATGGCTAAGAAGAAACATTGAACCTATGATTACCACTGTTACTTCATTTGGATAGTCATTCCCGATTTCATTTGCCTTGTCTAACACTACCAAAAGCATTTGAAAAACCCTTAAGGTCAGCAAGGGGGTAAGGAAACACGTTAAAATCTCCACTTTACTATGCAAGGTTTGAGCTTTATTATCTTGTCACTGCTTAGCCTTTTTTGACTATCACATCTCAAGTGATTGTCATTCTTCTTACCGTAGATTGCATTTACAAATGTCACTAAGCTACATAGTGTGCTTGTTATTGGCTACAATCTTTAGATTGCAAGATTTTGTTATTACCTACAATGTCTCAATCTTTCTGGTATTGCAACCTCACTAATCCGCTATAGTTATTGTTTATGTTTCTACGGAGGCCTAGGGTTTGTACCCTAATCATGCTCTTACCAATGCTTCTGTTGTTTTTTATTAGGGCTCTCTCAATGTTGAGGGCCCTAGGGATAAGCTCGTCATAAGAAGTGACACATTGCATCTTTAACTAAAAGGATAAATCCATATTGACATTAGCAATGATGATTCTGACTTGTTGCTCCTTAGGAATGGGGCACTTGCTCTTACTAGCTCGCTACCTCCATTGTTGTAGGAATTTTGTGATCAAGTTCAATATTCTAATTTTAGGAGTCTTAACGGTTGGAAATCATAGTAAAATCAGAATTTAATAAGTTTTGGAATTAGCATTGTAAAGTGTGTTTTGGGTCATTAACTTCAGACTATCTTCTCTTTTGTAGGGTGGTTGCATGCCAAATTTTTTTGGTGTAAAATATCAAAATTATTAGATTATGTTACCTGTCTATGAATAAAAATTATTGGAGTGTGAGTTTGATATTTTTTGAAGATCTAAATAGTCAAGCTTGGTAAAGAAAAATCATGTCAGATAATATTAGTCCAGAACAAAATGAAGAGACACTTGATAGATTGTGGGCTAGATTGAAAAGAAAGGGTGATGGGAAATGTTATTGTCCTTCCAATAATTGCAAGGGCTTAAAGATGAGATGACTTTTAATCACAACAGCTGAGAAACATTGTAGGCAGCATGGTCACGTTGAAGGGGGTGATTATCGTCCATTGGTAAGTTGTTCATTATATGTGTTTATATTGATTGAATTTGTAAATGTTTATATTGTTTTAACATTTATATATATATATAATCACTTGATCATGATCATGGTTTATTTGTGTTTATCATTATTATAAAGGTGGGGCCCCCTAGGGCAAATGATATGGATTATCATGGCTCAGAGAATGTGGTTTTGCAAGCGACGAACATGGAGCTATGAATATCGAAGATGAAGTTAATGATCCTATGGAAGAAGATGATCATGCACCAGAAAACATAGTTGAAGATGATGGTACGAATACATTGATCCTTGACACATTTAGTGGTAGAGCTGATCATGATGATCAAGATGACTTTGATGATGTTCATGATTTACCTGTACTTGAGAAGGCATACGAGCCCCTTTATGAAGGCTCCCAAACAACTCTTCTCTATGTTGTATTGTTGTTGTTGAACTTGAAGGTTATGAATGGTTTATCAAACATAGAAATCTCACGGATGTTAAGGTATGTCATATATGTCATCTTTTTTTCATCTATTTTAATTGTTGTTAGTTCATCACTAGTAAATAAAGGATGAAATATGTACCATTAATATTCTTTATATGAACAAATTATTTTTTGTTGTAGATTGATTGATGAATTGTTGTTACCACCATCAAATATTTTACCTTGCTCATATTGATATTTATGTGCCATTATGAAAGATATCGAAATGTAGTATCAAGCAATAGATGCATTTCCCAATGATCATATTATATATCATAAACAACAAGAATTTGTAACAGAATGCCCATAATGTCATATCAGTAGATATCAAACAAATCAACTAACAAAAAAGGTGCCTCGCAAGGTTCTTCGCTATATTCTGATTATTCCACGTATGCAACAATTATTTTGGTGTGAAAGCTTAGCGCAATTGATGGATTACCATGCACAGAATAGAAGTGGAGATGACATTCTTCGAATTCCTGTGGATGGTTTTGCATTTAGGGACATGGAGGAAAAATGGACACACTTTAAAGAAGAACCTCGTAATCTCAAGCTTTCATTGGGAGCGGATGGTGTCAATCCATTTGGAGAGCTGAGATCTATTTACTCAGTGTGGCCTATTTTTGTTATCAATAATAACATTCCTCCATGGATGTCAATAAAGAGGGAGCACATAATGTTTTCAATGATTGTTCCAGGTATTTGTTTACATCAATTTTCTTTAACGTAGTAGCATCTCATTTGTCTTATTTGTTGCATAATGACTTATATTTTTTTCATTCAATAGTCATGTACATTAATTTATATATATTGCAGTAAAATGGTTATAATAATTATGTAATGTTTATGTTTCATTCAACTAGGTAAGTACCAAGTTAAAAAAATATGAATGTATATACTCGAGCCTCTTATGTCCAGTTACTAAAGTTATGGAATGGCATCACTATGTATGCGTCTCGGACCAATAGGACAAATACAATTTCAATTCCATGCAATGCTTGTATCACAATTCGATGCCCTAGGGCTAACACATTTTTGTGGTATGTTATAACATTGATTTTGCACTTTAACAATATTTAATTTGATGAAGTAGATATCATGAATGTTTTTAAAATAATCTATTCAATTACTCTCATAGAGTACCAAAGATGGAGCACTGTTTAATCCAATTATATATGTCTTGCAGAGATATTTAAACAGGAGAATTTGCATGTCCAATTTGTGTATTGGTCCAAAGATGAAATCTAAGTCATTCAACAAGTTTGGGAAAGGTGTTTGATGGTGCCGAGGAACTTCCTCCATAGAAATCATAAGTATCGAACTACTGAAAAACATATTTTCAATGGGAAGGAGGAGACTACATGAAAACTACGAAGAATGAAACCTCACCTATGGAAGTTGGAATATAATAGAATTAATCATCAAGGTTATACTTGTTTATCTATCATATATGATATGCTTTGAATTTATATTTTATATTATTGTTGTGTTCACTCATGTTGTAATTGACAATGATTGTAAAGATTTGTTAATTTTAATATGCTTCATGAAGATCGTCAAGGCATTAATGGTCGACTTCCACAGGGACTGAAAAGTTATCCCAGACAATTTAGTAGGTTGTCCTACTATGAGCAGCTACAAATTGTGCATTTGTTTGATACAATGCATATCATAAAGAATATAATAGAAACGTTATGGAAAATATTGGATGGAAGGCATGACAAGGAAAAGTATTATCAAAATTTGTAGTGACATTCGAGTATGATAACAATGAAAAGAAATGTCATTCAAATGATGATGGAGACCAAATTATTATGAAACCCTTCCTTGGTTATTAGGCAACAAAGCAATGTTATAAAAAGTCACTTACGAAAATTTGAATTTAGAGTTTGTTGCAAACATAAACAATATAACTAACAAAGAAAGGTGAATTTGGGTCAGGGATGAAAATGCATGATTGGCGTGCTTTTCATTAAAGGTAATTATTACGATATATTATATATATATAATGCGTAATACTTTTACAACTTTTAGAAAAATAATGAAAGAGATCATTTTATAATTGTGATGCGTTCTACCTTATCTCTCCCAAAACAACGACAACAATGTCAAGCAGAAGTTATATATGATCTTGAAAAATACATGAGGAGTAGCTTAGTGAGATTTGTTCAATTTTTTGTATACATCTTATAATTTCCATTTTTTACTTGTTATATATTATACTGTATATTTTTGATAAAATCTCATTAATATATTTACTGAATCCTTGTATGGCTATCATCTAAAGAAATCCATAAAAGAAGATATATAGGAGAATTATTGGAAGAGAAAACATTCCTCATCTATTGTGTGAGAAATGAAAAGTGTTTACCTTCAACGTGTGCACAAGAACACTACCTCTATACCAAGAGTTGAGGAGATTGAATTGTGTGGACACAGTACACCTGAGGTCAATGGATGGTTGAGAGGCACTTGAAATTTTTGAAGGCTTTAGTTAGACAAAGAGCACATCCTGAGGGTTCTATGGTGGAGGGATATATGGTATACCAGACCACGGTGTACATTAGTGAATATCTTCCTAAGTTTGCATCAAAGATCCATGTAGATCGCATTTGGGATCCCAACTCCATTAACAAATTTGAAGGAGAGTACTTGATGGGGAAAGGTAGATTGAGGAAAGTGAGAGGTAATTATAAGATGGTCATGGAGATTAATTGGAATACATTTTACATATGGTTTTATGTATATTGTACTTATTTAATTTTTAATCTTCAATATACATTGAAATTATAAATTAAGGTTGTATACTGTGGTATTTAACTAATTATACATCATTTGTGAATTTTTAATTTTTTTGGAGTAGGTTAATTAGGAAGTGGGATGCACTACATTTATGCATTAAGCCAAAATCTTGATTGGATGGTATGGATTAAATGATGTCAACAATGCGGTGGGTGCATTAACATGGGAAGGTGTACAATTTCATTAGTTTGAAATGTCGTATAGATTCAATACTAGGGAAATTGATTTAGCATATGGTTTAAAGAGATAAAAATATGCGTATAAAATATATTAATCACCCATATTATTTAATTATTTTCAAGTATATTGATGTATATATATCTTGAAGTTATTTTCTTTGCATATATTGAAGGCCAAGAATAAATATGTTTTATCAACTAACGATATTGCAATAATTTTACATGTTTGACATATTACGGTGAAACACCACAAGGCTATGTGGTGCAATGGTTGTAAATTTTGAATCAAAATGTTGGATGACATGAAGAAAACTTGTAGCGGAAATTATGGTATAAGCGCGATCTTCCAGTGACTAATGTTTCATCTAAGTGACATACATCAGTATTAAAGAATTGATACTAAACAGGATTTTGGATGATATACTTGAAGTGTAACTTTAAGATCCTTCAAATTAGTTATGTTTGTTGTCCTATGGTATAGGATATGATTGAATGAAAATGATCTCGAGATAAATGTTATTGAACATGATAATGGATATACCATGGTTAATAAAGGTTGATCGAGCGAGCTGGAAATGAGCCCTATGTTCTTCCAAGCCAATGTGAGCAGGTATTTTACTCGAGAGGTTCCAGGTAAACCGGGTTGGTCATTTGTTGTTAGACATGATCCAAAGAAGGCGATAAAGTATAATGTGGTGGAAGAAGAAGATACGAAGAACTAGAAGATGATGTAGATGATGACCAGGATCAATGGTTAGTTGATGATGTCCTGACAAAGATGTAGAAGGAGGAACTAGATGATGATGATGTAGGAGTTAATGTTTCATGAAGATGACATCCGTGTGGATGATGACATTATCAAACTGATATCGATGGCGATGATGATGATATGCCCAATCCTTACAATGTCGAATCTAGATCAGATGATACAGACAAAGAGTTGGATGAAGAAGAAGATCAATGACATTAAAATGTATAAGTTATGCGATTATATTATCTATTTGATATTAATTTCTTGATAGAATTATATTTGACTTATGTGGTTACATAATTAATTCATGATGTTTTTAATTTTTATGCCATTACATAATTAATTTAATGGTGTACTTTTTAATGTTTGAAATGTCAAAAAATTAAAACATTTCAATAGTGATGTTAACAACATTGAAATTAGTGTGTTTTATGTTTCATGTTATCATAAAAGATTAAAAAGTCAGTTGTAGAGGTGGTTGTTCAGTGGTTGACATGTATGTTGGTTCTATTTACAATGTAATCGGGTTTGTCTTCTAATATACCTATGGAATTTCCAATTCCAATCAAAGGCAGCTCGAAGGACCTAGACCAATTGATGAGGACTTTAAAAGCCTTGTGTTAGCTCCCAAAAACACAGGTAAGAATACCTCAAGAGGTTGCCAATCTCTTGGAACAATTTAGGGTAACAGACAAAGCCAAATGGTTTAAGCTTTCTACTCTTTAGGTGTTGCTAGACCTAGGCGGGTGTACCTATGTGAATTGAGGAGACTTGACTTTTGATCTTCTCTCTTGTAGTGATTTGTCCATGATGGCAGATGGAAGTGGACAAATGAAATAAAATTTGGTATAGATCGTATAGCAATATTCAAAACTAAATCCTAATATGCTCAGTTAACAAATGTAAAGAAAAATGAATGAATCTTAATGATGAAAATGCAGAGACTAGTGCCTTATTGGGTATGCGGAGTCAAGAGAAATATGAAACAAGTACTTCATTCTGGTAGACATTCAAGTTGTTTAGCACTTGATTTAGTTTATAACTTGTATAAACATGCAAGTTTATGATTACCGAGTTCTTCTTAGTGATCCAATTAACATTCTCTAATTACTACGATCAATTTAAAGGGTTTAATCTTTACTGGAAAGAACCAATCAATTGACCATACAGATGCAGCAAATGTGCACTGAAAAACCGAATGTAAACTTGTTACACCAATTTAAATAACCAGAAAATACCATATTGGAGACAACTTTAATAATACTTTCAACAAACACCATAAACAACTGATACCAGAAACAAATGCACCATATTATTAGATTTCAATTGATATCTCCATGATTCGAAACATGCAGCATAGTCTCATATTGGAAAAAAATTGCATTACACTCTATATTTTCTATCCTATAAACTATTCTACTTATCGCTCCTTCATTTCATTTTCAAAACGGATATTTATACATTGAGAATACAAAAGGACGCGTCCTTTCGGAAATTGAAATGTCACATTTTTACAAAACAAAAGATTAGAGGATAATTAAGCTCTATTAAGCAACAAGTGAGTTTTAGCAAGATGATCCAAATAATCTCGGTGCTCGTATGTATCCGTATCTCCAACCACATTCTGGATCGTGATTTCCATCTTGAAAATATTCTCATTCTGCTCACTCACTTCTTCTAACGTTGTATTCTTCGTAGAAGCTATCCTCATGACTTCATTTAACAATGATTCAATTTCATCCTTCCATCTGGCAGCTTCTTTCAGTTCCCCTTTGTCATCAGAGAATGCAATCAATGTTTTCTTGGTAGCATTTATCAAACCCTGTTGGTCCCCTTGCAACTCATTGTAGAAGTTTCGATGTCAATTTATAATATGATTTGCAGCTTCAATTGTTGCACTGTTAGAAGCATCTCTTTGATCTATCTCATGAAACTTCTTCGTAATCCGTCCATCCATCCTTTCATGCTCCTTTAATGCAGCAAGAGTATGTGAATGTTTTCCCCAAAGTTTATTCAACCAAGGTGTTAAACTATCTTTCCTTTTCTTGATTATTGCAACAATTGCATCATGCTTTCCTTGGGAATAAGCACTTGATCCAACCCAATGATCCTTTGTCTGAGAGATTTCTCCTTGAGTGAGCATCCTGGGTGTTTTCATTGTAACACCAACTAAATCCTTTAGTCTGTCATTTTCTCTCAACATTCTTTCATTATTTGCTTTGTACATCTCCCTTTCCTTTATCAACATTTGAATTTGGGCCTTGTTCAGCTTTGCAATATTCACTCCAATTTCTGTAGTAGCCATAGGATTAGCTTCCCCAACCTTTAGGTTCATGACATGGCCAAATTCCTTTTTAGTTTCAATGACCACTGATTTCCTGTGGGGTGGGTATAAGGCCCAGACCATCAATGACCCTTCATCAATATTGTATTTTGATCGAGCATACACCTCCATTAAACTTTCTTTGTCAAGCTTATGTGTAGCATTGTTGTCCCTCAAGAAACTATCAAAAACAAGGGATAAATTGAGATCTAGCCTGGGAAAGATCATGACACCAGCATCTTGCAACATTTTCCTCCCCTTTTCAAGGATCATATTTGTCATTTCATTATCCACACATTTCCTCAATTCATTCAGTGATTTTTCTTCATTTCCTGTAGTGACATCATCAAACTTTTCTCTTATTTCCTTCCCCTTCTGTTTATACAAAAATGCTTTGAATTCTGGGGAGTTTATGAACTCATCATCTGAAACAAATGATCTATACTCAATATGCCTTGCATCTGCATCACCACTCTCAACACTTAGCTCTCTAGTTGGGAAAACATACTATTGAGTTCTCAATCTGGATACCTTTTCTGGTTGGCTTTGTGGCACATTATCTTGTGGTGTCTCTTCCCCTGAAGACAATTGCTCTGCATCATGCAGCCCTTGGTTATATCTTTCAACCACCATCTCAGCTTCATCTTCCTCCAGATTCTGAATCATATCATCAAAGGGATAGGGCACATGCTGATACTTTCCAAAGTGTATCTTCTCTTTGGCAGAATTGATCTATCCTTCTAGGTCAAAGCTCTTCCTTGGTGATCCTCTCTTCATGTTGTACTGAAGCAGTTTGTCAAGGATCAAATTGTATCCTTCCTTGGCCAACATAGTGAAATCGCCAAAGCATAATGAGCTAGGCATAAAAGCTTGCTTCCCAAAAGAACTTAAATTCATTACACTACAATAATCCATCTACCTGACAATCTCCAAATATGCAATCCTGTTTGGAACTGTCTTTTGCAGAATGAAAGGGGCCTCTTCAAACCCATAGACTCTGATCATTGTAGCTCCCTCCAAACAATACCAATCTCCCCAATTATGATCAATTGGCCCATTGAAATCTTTTGGCTGAAGAAATCTCTTAATCTCATTTGATAATGAATAATTACAGGGATATTTATACACTTTGTACAATGTTTTCACAAAATATTCTTCAAAATGAATGAAACTAGCATTAGCAAACCTGCTATCCCAAATAGTAGTCCACAATTGAACAGGTAATGCTTCACCATCTTTACCAACCTGAGAAATTCTCATTTCTAGAGGCCATACTCCCAACTCCTGTCCAAAATATAGTACCAGGTGCATCAACAATGAATAATTCCCAAGATAAAAAGTAGATGATCCACCTTTTATAGCCATCAGTCCTAAATCAAGCCCCCTAGAAATGTATGAGGCATAGTCAAATGGCCGAGTATTATGATACTGGATATCTGTTGTGATAATCATGGGCACAATTGACATATACTTTGGGGCATCCATTCCCAATACCTGACACATTGAAAAATAGGTGTATTTCATATAGGGTTCAAACAATTCCACATGATAAGGGGGGCCCTCACTATCCTATAGAGGATCTGGCTTGCTGCCTTGTTTAACTCTATGAATTGGAAACCTACAACCCTTATAGATTGTATCCATTCTCAAGAATTCCTTCTCCAATTCCTCGTGTATGATCTACTCAAAACCCTTCTAAATTGAAAACCTTCCCAATTGCCTCTTTTGACAGATATATTTGTGGCTTTCTAGATGGGTCACATATAGCTTTATGCTTCAGGTCATAGTTATCAGCCAACAATTTTACTAATTCAGCATTCACAAACAAGTTAGGGCACACCAGTTTTCCCAAATTCAGCTTCCATGGGTTGCAAACTGGTTGAAAATGACTTCTTCTATGATAATGGAAATTGAACAATTCATACCCCCTTATGGTAGTCTAGACCTCTCCTATGAATTTGCATTTGTCATCTAGTTTATCAATCTCTACCCTAAGTTGTGTAGACCTTCTGGCTCTAGGCCTTGAACCAAGCAACTGATCAATGAGATCCTGGTTTAATCTTCATTCAATGCCCTCATGTTCTGTATCAATTTTTTTGTTTCTTCCCTTTTGATTGACTACTTTCACCTTGTTTTCTACTTTTGACTTTTCCAAAACCAAGGGACTCCATTCTTCAAGATTTCAAAAGTTAAAATTTAGAAGGCTAAGATGCAGTCACTTACAGTGTATTTCTCAAGCTCCTCGGGCTGGAAGATGTCCTAGTTCTCTGTTCGCACTACTGACTCTTCTGCAATCAATTCAACACAAATGCATTTGATTACACTTACCCTTTTATATCCCGTCGCGCCATTAATATGTTAGCTGAAGCATGAATGAAGAGTTATTTGAAACTTGCACTGTCACATCAAATGTCTTGTCGGTGAGAGATTTTCAAATCTGAGGTGAAATATTTTTTGCAATGTTCATTAGATCTTTTTCCGAAACATCTTGTAGTCACACTGAAGGCCAATGTCTCATCGACATCATCCTTTAGTTCTTTGTGTTTCATCGTGACCTTTAGAGTCGGGGAGTAGTCTCACAGAAAATACTATCTCATCAAAATGTATTCTTTTGTCTCATGTGGGTCGCTATAACATTCTGTTGTTGGGGAGACATCCCATAGATATCCTATGTCTCACCGAAAAATCTCCTTAAGTTTACTTCTTGTTGCCATGACAATATCATTCTCTTACCGATGAAAACAATCTTACCGATGATATAAATTTCATCGACAAGACTTATGAATCTTCAAAAAGACTCATACCGATGCCAAATGTCTCACCGAACCCATTCCTCTAAATTACTTTATTCAGTGAGACTCTCCCTAAAGTATTCTTTTGGTGTAACCTTCAATTTTTGACGAAACTTATGCCGAAGACTTATTCTCTCGTCAATGCAATTCTCTATCAGTGTGACATTTGAGTCAGCAAGACTACATAGCTTCTTCTCAATAGCTTTTTGATGAAACCCCCCTTGCACCTTATTGGCAAGACCCAACACCTTCGGTAAGACATCATTTCAATAACCTTTTGTTTGGCTGATACATCATTCCCCACGCTGGTCAGTGAGACATACATGAGTTCATTATGACTCATCTCGATAACAATTCTCTTGTCGATATGACTTTCCTGTCACCAAAACAATAGATGTTTCCCACCGATAATCTGCAACAAGCATACATTAGTGAAAAATATAGGTCGAGGAGACCTTCACCCTATCTTGCCGATATGGGTAATACAATGAAATATCAAAGACTAGTTGGATTCAAATGAATCATATGACAAAATACAAGCAAGATGCCATAAGGAGGGAACTTTATGCTTATGATGAGGACTCAATTTGGAAACTCATGAATGCAATTGATTGTGAAAAATTCAAAATTTTACAGTTCTAACACCTCGTACACTTCGAGCTCTGCAAGACCCGGGAGGGTGATTCCTTAATGTGTTTACAACCTCTGCACCATTATTATAAACAACATTAACAATAGCAGATGATCTCACTTAATAACTCAACACGATAAGATAATATCAACTAGAATTGGCTGTTCATAGACAATATCAACTATTTGGAGCATGAGATAACTAAACACAATCCATTGTACAAGATAGTCAATGATTTGCAATTTTTAGCAAGCTCTAGGCAAAGACAAACAAATACTAAACTACATGAATAATTACAACTTAGATCAGTGTCATATATCCATTGCAGGAGTCAAATTCATAAGCATCTAGAGGTTTATAACAGATTTAATACATCACATATAAGATCCCTGACAATATTGCATTACAATTTCATCGGTGTGCATTCTAACCAGACTACTTATCAAATCCTTATACAACACATATCCGCCTATAATCCCATTCAAGCATTTTGATTAATTCCTTGAATTAAAACTAAAATAGAATCATACACACCACAACAGTGAGATGGATAAAACAACCCTTAGTTATTTCATTGAAAGTTCAGATATGCATGTACAATGGAGAGACATGAGCTCGAATTTTTATTTCAACTCAAATGCTATTGCTGTTATGCAACATTAAATCTATGAACTCAAAACCTGTTACATAATGACTCAAAACCACAAATTGCATTTCTCTAAAATTCATCGGACTTTGAATTTGCTCTGCAACTTCACTAGACTCGAAAAAATTATCTAACTTGCTAACGTGCTTTTGGCCTTGAAATCCTTCTTATAGAAAATGGAAGGAGCAAACTGGCACCGGGGCCAAAAGTACCTATCTACGATCAATTGGAGCACCTGGTGATATTCTAAAATTTGTTACAACAGCCACCACCTTGAAAAATATTCTTGTTCCAAAATCGTTACAACAGCAATCATCTTGAAGCATATTCTCGTTCATCGTGTTGGTGGAGGAAGGTTGATGCAATAACAAAAAACCACGTGAAACCCATGCCAAGAAAGTCATCCATACAAAACTGGAAACGTTGTAACCACAACATCTGATTTGCCACCTATCGGTAGCCCACTCTTTTTACTCATCATCATTCAAATACTTAGCCACCCACCTCTAGTATTCTTCGTCACTTGGCCAGTCAAAATCAATCACCTCTTTTACCTTTGTACGTACTATAAGGAAAATACTTTGCATGCGATTAACATCTCTTCAAAGATTCCAAAAATGAGCGGTACCAATAATCTTATCGGTACGGAAATTTACCAAAAATCATCATCGAGTCATCACAAATTATTTTAATTTGATTATTGATGACTTCACTTTATATAAATCACGCCATTTGTTGGAGTGTTACGATTCCCCACAGCATCGAGTTATATCGATTATGATTATTATTTACCCCAATCATCCCGAGAAGTTCTTTACCAATTACCTAATCTTCCTACTTAGATCCCGTAATACGGTAAAAGATTAGAAAACCTTGCAATGATTTAATATTAATATATAAAAAGTGAGCTTCAATGATTGGAGACTTGTTATTTACATCAAACCTTGAGGCTTTATTCATAACATCTAGATTATTTTCCCTAAGGATCAATTTTTGAATTATTGAATCATATCCACACGATCCCTATCAATATTATTTATTGCTTCAAATAGCAAAGAATACAAATAATGTATAGAGGGTATTTTATTATCCACCTTTTCATTTAAATGCTCCAAAATAAGAGTAATAATTTCTTTTTTTTTTGAAAGAAAACCCTCCTTTTTTACTCTTAGTGATGTCTATAATTGATCAATTTTCTCCATGAGCTACCTCTTTGTTGGATCAATAGAGCACTCTATTTCTTCATCAACTTGTTCTAGAGGAGGGGTAAGAGCAATATTTTGAATGGGAGACCCTAGTGTAGAAACATTTGGAGAAGCAGGAGGCATTGACCTTGTTGTGGGAGGTGATGTGCTGGTTCCTGGAGCATTGGATGTTTCCCCAGTATGTCTATACTTGAACCTTTCTACTTCAGTTTGTAGCTCAATATTCCTCTTTTGCATTTTACTATATTCTTCAATTAAAATGTTATACTTCTCCATTAGGCTCATTCTTCTAGCCTCCTCCCTTTCAGCAGTCTTTTGGGCCAACTTGGCCACATTCACAGTTAAACTAGTGGCTTCGGTTGTTGTAGTCTCTGAAGCCCTCTTTATTATTAATCCTCCTTTGAAATTTGGATTAATATTAGCAATGTCTAGCTTTCTTCCTTGTGGAGTCAATGCCCAAATTACTGAGTCTCATATTCTTCAGCGAAGGCGAGTTTTGTAATTCTACCTTAACTTGTTCAGAATCGAAAAGGATTCTTGGACTTCCTCAATGGAATTGAAAACCATTGCATCGATGTCCCATTAGACGAAATCAAAACACACCAACATGATGATTCACTAGTTGTCTTCCTTCTTGAGAATTGTTGATGTTTTGAACTCTTCATTAGTTGACTTTCACTTCTTCATCATTCCTCCTGATCTGACACAGCCGAACTAGTTCTCTTCTCTCCCTTGCATTTATTTTGATATTCCTCAAATTTCATCCTCCATGCCAATTGCAAGAATATAGGAGTCTTTTTACAAATGCATTGTCATCTAAGAACTCCTTGCAAGCCTCCATTCACTTGCATCACATGCACTCTTACCCTTCATATCCAAATCAGATGTCCTTCGAGTACCTAGGAGGGGATGGCATACCAACCTGCACGTCTTGATCAGTAACAATAATTTCATCTGTGAGATCCTTAGGTAGGTGATTAGTTCTTTGCCTCTTAGGGCTTGGCTCAGGTGGTGGTGATGGGGGACTGCACTCTGGTGAAGATTTTAATTCAATGATTTTGATAGCCCCAGGTACTTTGAATTTTGGGCCTAGTCGTGAAGGTGCCTTCATTATTTTCTTCCATTTTCTATCTACTTCTTCCTCATCACTGCTAGTATCCCTTTTCCTCCTATAGATGGGTCGCCTTTCTATAGGCTAACATACTGGCCTTGTTTCAATTGGCATATCACTTTGTCCTTGCATATCTAGACTTAGCCTTAAATTTATCTTTTTGGTTGTCAAGGTGTCCATTATCTCCTTGAAATTCTTCATTAAAAAATCAATTCTCTTGTGGTATGGAGTGAATTCCATCAATGGACCATACGTCGGATCCATTTCATGCACAATATCCAGTAGCTTACTATAAGCTATCCACTTTTCCTTGTTCAATTCCTACCTATTTAAATCAAATTCATTCTTGATCGAGTCCTTAGGGAAATTGAACTCATATGCAAATTTCCCACCTTTTATTCTTTGTCTGAAAAGAGCAAAGAAACCTTCAGGATCATGTTGTCGCCTTGGACCAAATCTCAAATGGGAATCAACAAAGAATTTGTCAAAATGTGTCCAGCCTCCCTTTGAAAATGTAAAGTCAGACACTGCTGTATAATCAGGGAATAATGTTCCCTTCCCCTTTCTAGCTAGGTTGTCTTCATGAATACACCCCATCTACCACATAACTTCTACAAACCCTAGTATTGGTGGCACATTGTATGGCAATATGTGAGGGGTTCCTCGAAATCCACATATTCTCAGGATAGTGCTGACTGGATATGGGATAATGTCACCATAGTTATGTAAAACCCTCAATTTTGGTTTCCTCTACTTCGGCCTAAGGAAATCATGCACTTCTTGAGGGATCCTAGGTACATTTTCCATCAATCTAGCCCTCAATCTTGCAGTAAAACAATTATCAAATTACACATAACTGGTGCTTTCCTTATTATAGGACAAATCTGAAGCCCATATCTATACTGAAAATCTTTCTCTATTAATTGATTGTATTAAGTTCATCTTCTCAACAAAAGAAATCAGCATTCCTAAACAAAAACATATGCATCAACATGGAATACCAAAAGAATTGAGTACCAGTATCACCATTTTGTAGCTTCGACAGTCCTTCATCTATCCTCTCCACTAAAAAAGAAGCAAAGTCATATGTTAAAGAGAAGTTAGGGTGTTTTATTTGCACCCCCATGAACATGTATGCAATCAAAATTACTGCACCAGGGCTGAAACCCAAAATATGACATAGTGAATAGAAAGTAGCTAGGAAAGGCTTTCCAAAACAATTCAATTTGAAGGGCTCCTAGTCACTAGGGCTGATGTAGAAGTGTAGACCCCTTACCTTAACTTAGGATAAGGGTTGAGTAGCTTAACCCTAAAAGAGATTTCAATTTTGTATACTCCTACTTCATTTTCTTCAAGATTAATAGGAATTAAGTCATCACTTGGCTCACTCAAATCAAAAGTCGTTAGATAACATCTACATTAATTTCTAATAGAACCCCTCAATCATTATCTCTGATTACCCGTGTGATAGGGTCATATCTTTTGGCCATTGCTCTAAGTAAGTCCACATCAGGGAACACATTTGGAACAACCAGCTTTCCCATGTCGTACATCCATCCATTTGAAAAAGGATGAGGCAAATTCCTCTGTCCATACCATAATTTGAACATTTTTAAGACTGTGAGTGGAACCCTAGCATCAACAATGTTGGAATTATTACACACCAACCCCTCCCCTAGGATTTTCCCTCGCATCAACACCAAACCTTTCCTTCTGTCATTTGTTGATAATGGAAATTGATCTAGGAAATCATCGTACAAGTTTATTTTCAAATACTCAATGTGGCCAGAGTGCTGCTTGGTTGGCACCATTTTAGACAAACTAGGGCCTCACTACAATGTTACACTTGAAGTGGCTATGACTAAGTAGAGATAGGAAATTACAGAGTAAAAATACCGCAATTCCTCACAATTTATGATTAAACAATAGCCCTAACAAAATAGTTTAATGAACTCAGTGACAAGCATAGCAGACCCCCCCGCTTTCCCAAATTTAGGTGTAGAATGGTAGGAAACAAGAAAGGTGGCTTTTCACAAGCTCCAATTTTAGAGCTGCGGTACGTAATTTCACCTTTGGCTTTGAAACTATTTTCACGAAATACTTGGATGCTTTGTGATACAAATGAGACGAGTAAATTGATTTTATGTCGATCAAATCCTACCATTAGATGTCTCATCCACCATTAAAGCCCACTTGCAGGCTGCATGAAGGGCTCCAACCATAATTTGATACATATTTAAATTTGAGTCGTTGATCCTTCAATTTGATCAATTCATCCACGACCATCTTCAAAACAGGCTGACATAATCGCCAACACGGCAATAAAGGGGCCCACTATGTCATACGCCACAAAGGAATGCCATGTGGTGGTTTCCCATGATATCACAATCCTTTTATTTACCATCATGGGATGGCAAGCATCGTCAATCTTTTTACCATAAATCCTTCTCCTTCAAAAATGGTCGCCCCTTTAACTGTTGAGCAACTTTTCCCTTCAAATCATAACATCTGCATTGAAATAAAACACGTGCATCTTACAAGCGCATTAGTAGTCCACCCCGTAATATATTTAAAACCGGCGAATGCTTTCTTCACTCCTTAGGCTTCATTGGATGAGACACGTGGTAGGCACCCGCGACATTGCGAACCCAAAATTCTTAATCGCGGGATGGCGGGCACTGTCAATTTTGAAGAGATAGCTCATAAATGGTCACATAGATTTCATCCTTTATGAAGGGCACATGACACCTGCCCATGATATCGTGATCCCTATAATCCCTGATCACAGGATAGCGGGCATCATTAATCATTTGTTCTTTGTTAGGGTTGGGATAAGAATTTAACAGGGCCAACTGAGACTTAGGAAATAAAACCCTATAGAGGAAATAAAATATTAAAATCAAAGTTGGGTTTTAATTTTAATCCGGTGACGTAAGCCTAAGCCATTAACTGTAGTGGTCATGTCACTGATAGCTTAGCCAAAGCCTTTCATTAAATATTAACCGTGCAATGTGTAGGTTTTCCAGATTCGAAGATATAGGAGAAGATCTCGATCGTACCCCGCCAACTCGCAAACCTAAGGTGTTGCCTTGTTATTTGGCACGAGGTCAACAAAAGGAAGATGTATGTCCTATATGGAATGTGGGGCCCAATCTCCACTATTGAGCTCATAACCTATGGTTTTAAATCGACAGCCAAGATCAAAAGCTAATGTAAATCTTTGTTGTTCCCTACTAGCTCATAGGAGGAAGATTAAGGTTGGTGAAGCATTAATGAATTATTCCTTGCTTGTGTAGTCACATCGATCTCAATCTATGTGAAGATGTTGTTGTTGGAAATCATGAAGGGTGATCTTTGGATTCTCATCTAGCTCTAGTTAAATGGTGATAGTACATATGCTGCCAAATTTCCATGTTTGCACATGCATATTTACTAAGCACTGATGAAGGTTGCCATTACCTCGCACAATAAATACAAGAGGAATTAACTACTAATAGTGTCATTCTTGTAGCAATTAGAGCTCTTTGTGGGCTAAGCCTAATCAAGTTTGAGTGCTTGTCTGAGAAGAGAAAATGAGTAAGTCAGTAAGGAGGTTTGTTCGTTTGAGCTCACAAAAGCTCGGTCCTGCTATTCAGGAAGGTGCTTTGGTTGAGCAACAACGTCCTGGAATTGCAACCTTCTACTACTTTGGTTGCAATAGAAGGTTGGAATTCCAGGAAATTGTTGCTCAACTGGTAGATGACAAAGGCAAGCAGTCGGTGTGCTCTGGATGTGGCCAACACTTGCCCATTGACCTTACGAGCAACATTTCTGATGATGTAACTGAGACTGACTCAGACTACTATCGGTATTTAAGTCGCTTCAATCACAGTATTCCCTATGATGAGGAAATGATATATGTGGGCACATCAACTATTAAAACCCCAATTAGGATGGACTACAGAACCATGATGGGCAAAGGACAAGAAAGAAGAGGAAGTTGAGGGTCTACCTGCATATTGGGCAGCAACAACTAAGCGAGCGTGTATACAAGGGTCTGAGTGTTGGTAAGGGTAGGGTGGTGGGTAAATAAGAAGTTGTTATGGTGCCTTCGTGGCAATTTGGTTGCCTGGTTTTTTTGCGTGGATAGCGACAAGGGGATTTTGATGACAATTTGTGTTCCCTATTCTTTTATGCTACCCTAATTCATGCACTATATATGTTTTGCAGATTCAACGTGTTGGAATTTGTGTAATGAAAGTCAAATTCAATGGAGATTTTGTTCAAATGAAGAATTTGTGGTGAAATTACATTTGGGCAGGCTTTATTTAACTCTCTTGTCATATAAAGGGGAATTCAAAGGCTCATTTATAGGAGAGAAGCCCATTAGAAAGCTCCAGCTAGGTTTTGAGTTGAATATATGGGTGAAATATATGTCCTCCTATTGAAGTGATATTTGTGGTGCCATTGGCAATTAAAACCCCAATGAGGATGGAATAGAATAGATAACTTTGTTTTGAGTTTTGGATGAATATATGCAAATTATCTTAAATTGTATGCATATACTTGACATAAGAAACATGAATAAGCATTATAATTTTAAATTATTTTCTCTCTCCTTATGTGGTTGAGTGAATTTTGAATGAAATGTTAATGAAGTTGTCATTCTTGTTTTGAAATTTGTTCAATTGTGGTAGTCTATGTTTTGCTTTTTCATTCAAGAAAATCAATAAATGCTTAAAATGTCTAATATTAAATAGAATGAAATGCTCAATTAATCATAATTATATGATGATCTAATATATTAATTCTTAAGATCAATAGTAAAAATGGGTAACTAAATGTTTAATACATTAGCCGAAGAATAATATGTAAATGGGTCACTCACTCACTCCTCTATCTCTACTATAGCAGCTAAACCCTTAACCTTAAACTCTAAGCCCTTAATATTAGGTGTGTATTAAAAACATTATAAAAGTATAAATTTTTGGAGTTCTATTAGGAATTGAATGATAAATGACGATGAATGGGAAAATCTAAGGCACTTTAATATTTTCAACTAAAAAGTTAAGAGTTCAATTAGGATGAGTGTTCACTTAGGGTTAGGTTTAGGGTTCAATTAATTTTCAATTTGGGTTAGGATTGACGATGAGGTTGGGGTTTAATTAAGGTTATGAATTCAATAAGAGTTCAAATAGGGTCAAGGTTAAGATTAGGGTTGGGGTTAAGTTTTAATTAGGATAAGAATTAGTGCTAGGATTATGATTAGAGTTCAACTATAGTTCAAGGTTAGGGTTATGGTACAATTAGGACTACTATTCAATAAGTGTTCCCTTAGGGTTATGATTAGAGTTATGAATCTACAATTGGGTTCAATTAATGAAATATTCACTTAGGGTTTCTTTCTTGGGAGAAGTTTATTGTATGGTACAAGTGTATTTTATAAATTAATATGTCAAGAATTAGTTGTAGATAATACTACATGTTATTTTTCATATGGTATTAAATTTTAGATTAAAATTGATAATAGGTTTCCTTCCTTCTTTTGCATTGTAAGCTACCATAATATATGGCCTTAAAATCCTATTCATATTTTGAGCTTTTCTAAACTATACAACACGACATCCAACAAAAAAAATTGTTATGCATTTTCCAAGCACAAATCCTTAGGGTGCCAATGTGTTACTTAGGTTAATTGTTTATTGCAATAAATAAACACACTATTATATATATTATGGATTTGAGGGGAAAATATTAAAATATTTATATATATAGAAAAGAATTTAAATGCAAGGGATTCAGAGTGATACATGGATTTTTCTTGTTGTGTTGGCGAAGATACAAATGTTGATGAAGTGCCAAATTTGATGACATGATGATATAAAAAACTGGAATATATTTGCTCTATGTGGCACTTGAAATTTTCTACAAAACTATAACTAACTCTACATCAAATTTGTGACTTTGGACCTATTTTGCATCAATAAATATGAGCTTTGACACATGCCTCCTAATCTAGCATACAATATGTACTTAAATGCTCAAAATAGTTGGGAGTAGTGTTGAGATTGGTGGATCTTTAGGAAGGTCCAATGCTTCACCTTTGTATCTCTCCCTATAGATAGAGGTAGAGATGAATATAGAATGAGAGAGGCAAAGGGATAAAAATAGATAGAGATATAGAGAGAGATAGAGGGAGAAATAAATATATAGAGAGATAGGGAGATAGAGGGGGGATATATATATATAGAGAGAGAGATGGCAGATAGAGATATGAGGAGATATAGATCGAGGGGAGAGAGAGAGAGAGAGATAAGTAGAGAAAGATATTAATATTTTATTTTTTTTTGAAAAATATGTAATTTTTTAACCATTTTCCTATATGTTAGTATTAAGATTTTTTACATCTTAACAATTCAATATATAATACAAATGAAATATAGTTAATAATTTAATTAACTAGCATACCTATATTAATTAATAATATATGTAAAACATGCTGAGAGTTATCTTTATCAAGATGCCTATTGACTTGAAAAATTGCTTACATTTCCATGAATATGAATTTGGAAAGCAATCAATTTGATTTCATTATTGTTTGTGTCATTGTTTATCTCAATTCCCATATAAGGGTACACATTCAAATTTAAAATCATACCAACTTGTTTATAACAACAATCAACCAAGAACAATAAATTTAAAAGCAGAAATGTTCATCAATCATTAGATTTAGTATTGACAGCATCAAAGAAGTATATCATGACAAAATGGCATTAACTAACTTAGATATATCTATTGAAAAGGACCTTTTGTATAATGTGTGAAAACTTAACATCATCTTGTTTTCCATGCTTCAAAATGTTCAATTCTTTTGTTGTTACACCCATAATTTCTTCTTCCACTTCTTCAAAAGTTGCAATCCAAGTGAATGAAGTATGATCTTCCACTTTGCATTGAAGTATATATTTGTAATCACATTCAGGGAAAGTTTTATCACATCTTCCACAATACCACTAACCATTTTCATTAGTGTTTACCTTCTTCTTGCAGTGCCTATCTCCAATTTTCAAGGGGCATGTTGTATAACAAAAAATTTCTACCTTAATGAAAGATGAGGTAGCTTTTATCACTATCCAATAAGGTTTACCAGAGTTGGCAAGGTCTTGATCCTATATTTGTGAGATACTAGGGTTAGGAACAAATAGGGTTAGGGTTGGGGTTTAATTATGGCTAGAGTTTAATTAGGGTTAGATTTCAATTAGGGCTAGAGTTTAATTATGGTTAGGGTTCAATTAGGGTTAGGGTTAAGGTTGAATTAGGATAAGTGTTCACTTAGGGTTATTGTTAGGCTTAAGATTAGGCTTAAGATTTACTTACTTATATAGTATTTTGGATAATAAAACAATTTTGATTGATTTAATATTTTCTAATTTCATTATTGAATTTAAATCTTATAATTTATTCTATAAATTCATTATAGAAACAATGTATGAGAATTTATTCTCTTGATTTTGAGGGTGAAAGTGTGGCTACATGGGGTTTCTATACATAGTATTTGTAGGAGAATGGTATCTCTATTTTGAATTATTCTAAATCTTGTTTCTATGTAGTAGTTTTTAAATTCATTTTGTTGTTATACTCTATAATTGGTAGTTTATATATTTTACTTTCTCTATACATGATATTTAGCAAGATTAGGGACACTAATAGAACCTTCATTTATTTTTTTAAAAAGACTAAGAAATGTATGAAAATTTGACAACATGAAAACCATGAAAATAAAAGTGAAAATAAAAATTTAACATAGTAAAATGGCCAATCATGTGCCAAAAATGAAAAGAACCATTTGTTGTTACTCTAATATTTCAACCACATACTAAATTACCAAGTACATTTTATAAATGTATCATGCAATTGGAGCACAATATTGGGAATCAATGTGAATGATTCTCATCAAGAAATTAGACAAGCTTTGAGATTGAAGGACCCAAGCTCTTTGTAGGTTTTCAATGAAGATTTAATTAGCCACTAATATGAACAATAAGAAAATAGATAAATGTGAAAATAAATCATAATCTCTAAGAGTGTTGTGCTAAGAATTACATACACATCTCATAAATTTCAATAGAGACATGAGACACATTTATAGAAATAAAGGAAAGAAATAGCTATTTAGATAGTTGTTAATCTACAAAAGATTAGGACCTATGTACTTCAAGAGATTAATAAAAATAAGTTTTATTTATAATTTTAAATTTGATAATTTTGGGATTATCATGAGATGTAATAAAATTAAAAGATAAAATAGTTTTCAACAAAACAAATAAAAATGATAAAAAACAAATGTGTGATGATTAATTGAAAGGAAATAAAAAAGAGCAATGGAAAGTACTAATAAAGAGCAATTGTTTGAAGGAAAGAGATTACCAAATAAGTTGAAGTAGCCAAACCAAGCATCACCAAAGCAAGAGAGACACAAGAATTTGTTAAGGGGAAAAAACAAGAAAAAACCCCAATATTATGAATGGAGGCAAAATTCCTAAAGAATAATACAAAGAGAGAGAGCTTCAGCCTTAGCTTGCTTGCATGAGTCTTGAAGAATGAGAGGAGAGGCACCTCAATAAGTAGAGGTGAGAATGAGGAGTTAGAATGTAACTCCCAACTCAATGAATGCCACCATTCATCTATGTGTGTGCAAAGTGTCACCTCTTAAGGAGGTGGTTACAAATATTCCTTAATAAAAGAATTAAAAAATAAGCCATCCTCACACATGTGTGAGATGACAAAAAGATAAAAGACTTGTAGGGATTCCTTTGGAATATTCCTACAAGTTAATAAATAATTACAATTAAAGAATAACCTTTACCAAGTAAAGATTAATCTTCTAACATCCCCCCTTAAGCTTTACTTGGGGAAGTTACATCAAACCCTTCAATGGGTTGTAATCCAAGATTTTTACAATGGAAGAGAAATTTATCTTTACAAAGAGCTTTGGTGAGAATATTTGCAACTTGATCTTCACCTTTACAATACAAAAGAGAAATTTGCTTGTCTTCAATTTGCTCTCTAATGAAATGATGTTGAAGAGCAATGTGTTTGGAAAAAAAAAAAAAAATTGGATTCTTTGCCAAAGCAATAGCACTTTGATTATCACAATATAAAGGAGTAGGATCTTTTGGAGGTAGACCCAAGTCTTCAAGTAATCTTCTTAACCATAATGCTTCTTTAGATGCATTTGTACAACCTTTATATTCAGCTTCTGTAGAACAAAGAGAAGTAGATTGTTGTTTCTTACTATTCCATGAGATTGCACCTGATCCAACAAAGAAACAATGACCACAAGTGGATCTCCCATCATTGGGATCACCTCCTAAATCTGAATCAGTATAACCCTTTAAAGAAAAATCACAATTTGCATCATAAAAAAGACCAAGATTAAGAGTACCTTTAACATATCTTAAAATTCTTTTTTTTTTTTTAAAATGAGTTTGTTGTGGTTTAGACATAAATCTAGAAACCAATCCAACACTATAAGAAATATCAGGTCTAGTAAGAGTTAGATAATTTAAACTTCCTACTAATTGCCTATATAAAGTAGGATCAACAAAAGGAGTTTCCATATCAACCATTAATTTAGTTCCGAATTCACAAGGAGTAGAAACACACTTTGCATCATTCATTTTAAATCTATCTAAGAGATCTTGAGCATATTTATGTTGAGAAATAAAAATACCTTTAGGTGTTTGCCAAATTTGCATACCCAAAAAATAATGTAATAGGCCTAAATCAGTCATTTGAAATTGTTGATTGAGTTGAGACTTAACATCACAAATCAAATTGTTAGAACTAGAAGTAATAATTAAATCATCAACATATAAAATAATAATCACAATATCATCTTCACTATGCTTAATATATAAATTTGGATCATTTTTACTTCTAATGAAACCTTGAGATAAAAAGAAAGCATTGATCTTTGAATACCATTCTCTAGGAGATTGCTTTAAACCATATATTGACTTCTTCAATTTGCAAACAAGATTTTCATTACCTTCCTTAATGAAACCCAAAGGTTGAGACATATAAATTTCTTCATGTAAATCACCATTTAAAAATGCACTTTTAACATCCATTTGATGAATAGGCCAATGCATGTGAGAAGCTAAAGCAAGAACTAATTTAATGGTTGGCATCTTAGCTACTGGAGCAAATGTTTCATTATAATCTAATCCTTCAACTTGAGAGAAGCCCCTAGCAACTAATCTAGCTTTAAACTTGCTAATTTCATTATTTGCATTAACCTTAGTTTTATACAACCATTTGCATGAAACAAGATTCTTACCTTGAGGTAATTGAACTAAATCCCAAGTATTATTAGCAATTAAAGTATCATATTCTTCTTGCATAGCCTTTTGCCAATGAGGTTGATCTTTAGCTTGTTCATAAGTTTGAGGATCATTTGAATTCATAATGTTAGACATCAAAGCATGATTACAATAATTTTCCTTTCTTCTTTTAGGTGGATTTTTAGTTAAATAATCCTCACTTTCTTGCAACAAATTTTTAAACCATTTTGGCATTCTTTTAGATGTAGGAGTATCATCACTAGAAGAAGAATCATGACGAGAAATTTCAACATTTTCATCATCACTATCACTATGAGTAAGAGATGCATTAGGAGGGTTAAGAGGAGTTTCAACTTGAGGAGTACCCTCCACAACAATAACTTTATTTTGAGAAGAATCAATATTATGCACTTTAGAACAATCATGAACACCATTTTCAGCAATGCATACATCTCTAGCAACTTTAACTTTGTTAGTAAGAGGATTATAAACTCTATAAGCTTTAGAATGCTCATCATAACCAACAAAAATATGATAAGAAGATTTAGCATCTAATTTTTGCCTCTTTTGTTTAGGTTTGTGAACATAAGCAATTGAACCAAAAATCCTTAAATGCTTAAGATTGGGCTTCCTACCAGACCAAGCTTCTTCAGGAGTTATATCCTTTAAAGCTTTAGTAGGAGTCCTATTAATAATGTAAGTAGCACAAAACATAGCTTCTGCCCAAAATTTATAAGACATATTTTTAGCATGTAACATACATCTAGCCATTTCAACAATAGTTCTATGCGTCCTTTCCGCTACACCATTTTGTTGAGGTGTATAGGGAATAGTTAGCTCATGCTTAATACCAAATGTTTTCAAATAACTATTAAAAGCATTGTTCACATATTCTTTTCCATTATCAGTTCTAAGAATTTTAAGTTTAAAACCAGATTGCCTTTCAAAAAATTTATGAAATTCAGAAAATATATCAAGAACTTGATCCTTACTATGAAGAAAATAGATCCAAGCTCTTCTAGAAAAATCATCAACAAAAGTAAGTGCATACCTTGATCCTTGGATGGAGTTATTCTCCATGGGTCCCAAAAGGTCACTATGAACTAGGTGCAACTTATGAGTTGCCCTCCATGATTGACCATGTGGAAAGGGCTCCCTATGCAGCTTACCACTCATGCATCCTGTGCATACAATTTTAGATGGAACAATACTAGGCAATCCATCTGCCATATTAAGCTTTTGCATTAAAGCAATATTGTTAGCATTTATATGACCAAGTCTTTCATGCCAAACATTAAAATCAATGGTAGATATTAAAGAGCATCTAGATTGAGCAAACTCATAAAATTGGAACAAATTATCATTGTCTAATTTAGCATTAGCAATGACCTTGTTTTGTTTTGGATCAATAACATAGCACATATCTTTGTAAAATTCTATTTTATAATCTTGACAAAGCTTAGCAATTGAAAGCAAGTTAGTCTTTAATTCGGGAACATATAAAACATCATGCAATTTACCATTAGGAACATTCACATCTCCAATTTCTTCTACTTTACAAGTATGATTATTAGCAAGTTGAAGAGGAACATTTGATATATCAGGTTGCATAGACTCAAAAACTTCTTTATGTGAAGTAACATGTTGAGATGCACCTGAATCAATAACCCATTCAAGAGGTTGAGAAACATTAGAACTACAAGTAAAAGCACGTCTAGATTGATTTGCATTATTTTGAAACTTATTATTATTAGGTCTATTTTGTTGTTGATTATTTTGCTTCATAGGCTTTTTCTCATTTTGCTTTTTAAAACAAGTGTTTTGCCAATGACCATCCTTATTACAATAAGTGCAATGTGGTTTCTTAGAAGAGTTAAACTTTCTAGGATCATTGCCATTATTATAATGAGGTTTGGAATTATAATGTTGTTGTTTATAATGAGGTTTAAAATTTTGCTTATGATTAGATAAGAAAGCATGTTCATTAGACTTAAGAGTACCAAACTGAATTAACTTAGCCACTTCTTGTCTTAATAAATCACGAAAAATATCATAAGTTAATTGTTTAGCTAAAGAAGGAATAGCTAATTGAGCATGAATATTAGTAATGAATTGTTGAAATTGTCTAGGAAGACACCTTTTAAGAATAAGATGAATTAATCTAAGATTATCTAATTTAACTCCTAAACCATCCAATTGACTATTTAAAGCATCAAATCTCAATAAAAATTCATCCATAGATTTAAAATCAGAATACCTCAAATCTTCAAGTTGATCTTGAATTTGATTTTTTCTTGATTCATTTATACTATCATAAATTGTTTTGAGTTTGTCCCATGCTTCATAGGCAGTTGTGCATGTCCCAATATGAACATAAAATTTGGGTGACATGGAGATACCTATGAGGCCAAGGGCTTCCTCATTTTTGAGATTCCATTTTTCGATTTCATCTTTGGATGCATATGAACCTGGTTTAGATTTAGGATCTGTTGCTACATCCAAAAGATGTTTAAAACGAAAAATAAAAGAAATATGAGTTTTCCAAGAATGATAGTTAGAACTAGTTAATTTAATTTCAGGAATTAAAGTTGACATTGTAAAATATTTAAGTGCACAAAAATCTTACTAAAAGAAATACTTTACAATTTGAGAAAGGAAATAACACTAATTAAGCTTAACAAAAAAAAAATGAGTCCTTTTTAACTACAATTAACCTCTTAAAAAAATAGGCCCCCTTAAATTAAATTCACTTAGAAAAAAAACTTCTTTAAAAATTGAAACAAATTACTAAAAACACTCTTTAATAAAAAACAATATTGATTTGATATTACAAAATAAATATCTAAAAATAAATAATTAATTAATATTTAATATTAAAAAAACTTAATTTAAAAATAAAATAAAATTACTATATAACTAATTCTTAAAAGAATTAGTTAAAAGGCCTTAACTTCTTATGCCCTTAAAAAAAGGCATGGGAAAAAACCTTTAAAGATTTTATTTAAAAGTAAAATATATAAAAACTTTATAAAGACTTATTAGAAATCTACGTAGCTTAAAAATTTCCTTCTTATTTTAAAACTTTTGTTAACATCACTTTAAAAATAGTAAAAAGCGGGCAAAGATTTTTTAAAGATAACTTTGAAAAAGAGTATTAAAGGTAATGGGCGGGTAAAGCAAAATGACGGCAGAAATGTTTTAGAAAGAGAATGTGAAATGCAGGGGAGGCGAGGGTTTGGCTTTAAAGTTGGGATGTACAATGAACGGTAAGAGTTGTGAGCAGGGCTGAGGAGCAACAGAGGGCTACGGATTGTAGAGGTCACTGGAATCACCAGAGGAAGGCTGCAACAAAGGAAAGAAAGGCAATGGCCAAGGAATGAACCAAACCCTGAAGAGAAGTTTTTTTTTTGTTTGTATTATTATTATTTATAAAAAAAACTTTAAATACTATTTTGAAATAAAATTCCTGTCAAAAAAGTTAGGGTTTAAGATTTTTTTGAGATTTAAGAATTAAAAATTCTAAAAAAGCCCAAAAGAAATTTCAACATGCAAATAATAACATGCAGATTTTTTCTACAGATTTTTTAAAGAAATTTCAACATGCAAATAATAACATGCAGATTTTTTCATTTTTTTTTTAAATTTCAACATGCAAATAATAACATGCAGATTTTTTCTACAGATTTTTAAAAAGCAGATTAGTTTTTTTTTTAAAAAGAGTATTTGAACTAGGGTTAGATCCCTAAAAAAAATTGATTTTTTTTTGACAAAATGTAAAATAAAGTAATTTTTCTTTTTAGAGATTTAGCCTAATATTCAAAAAAAAATTTATACAGAATTAATGAATTGTTTTTAATTTTTTTTGAAAAAATAACCCTTTTATTAGAGGGTTTTTAAATTTTTATGCAAAAATAAAACATGCATGTAAAATATATTGCATAGATTTGAAATTTGAAAAACTTAGAAATTTTTAGATAAGAAATCCTGCACAAGAGTTAGAAGACAAAAAACAACCAAGATTAGACACTTGCTCTTCTTCTCCTCCTTGAGAGTGTCTCCAATGGTGTGCTAAAAAATCTGGTAAACCTTCAACAATGTAGCTCAAAAGATATTAGTAATACCAAGCTCTGATACCATGAAAGGAAATAAAAAGAGCAATGGAAAGTACTAATAAAGAGCAATTGTTTGAAGGAAAGAGATTACCAAATAAGTTGAAGTAGCCAAACCAAGCACCACCAAAGCAAGAGAGACACAAGAATTTGTTAAGGGGAAAAAACAAGAACAAACCCCAATATTATGAATGGAGGCATAATGCCTAAAGAATAATACAAAGAGAGAGAGCTTCAGCCTTAGCTTGCTTGCATGAGTCTTAAAGAATGAGAGGAGAGGCACCTCAATAAGTAGAGGTGAGAATGAGGAGTTAGAATGTAACTCCCAACTCAATGAATGCCACCATTCATCTATGTGTGTGCAGAGTGTCACCTCTTAAGGAGATGGTTACAAATATTCCTTAATAAAGGAATTAAAAAATAAGCCATCCTCACACATGTGTGAGATGACAAAAAGATAAAAGACTTGTAGGGATTCCTTTGGAATATTCCTACAAGTTAATAAAAAAATTACAATTAAAGAATAACCTTTACCAAGTAAAGATTAATCTTCTAACAGGTGTCTTTCACACTTCCTACTGTTCAAATTGACCTCTGCATTTTATTTGATCCTTTTACTCTGCCAAGGCTCAACTCCCTTCTTGAAGTGTGGCCTCTCCTTGTATTTGTTACCTTGAATTGAGGGCACCTTTCTTTATGGTGTTCAACCTTGGTGCAACCTCCTTTTTACTCCTTGCACTAACTTCTTTCTCTCCTTCTTGTCCCACCTATCAAATCTTTGCAACCTCCCATTAATACGCTGCCTTCTCACTCTTATGCAGACTGGCTTCTTTATTTGGCAGCCACAAAAAAAAATCATCCAAAATGCTAAAACTCTCTTGCTAACTGAATATGGTAACTCCCTTTGCTTCCTTCCTACGTCGGCCCTTAACTGCCTAATATCCATCCTCTTTAAACCATCGATCCTTTGTTCTCTATGCCCACGTTCTCCTCCTTTTTCTGTGCCCATTTCTATTTCCAATCTTTTCCAATAACTATCTTTTCATAACTGCATTTTCTTCCTCTCCAATGTGGGTCTACTCTCTCAATCGTGATTCCCTTGCATCAATAACAATATTATCATACATGTGTTCTAAAATTTACAAAGATGCCTTGCAAATGATTTCAAGATAAGCAGGTGGGAAGGTAGGATTAGAATTTTGACTACCCCTTTAAAGGTGATACACATGTGGACACACTTGGGATAAGTGTGAGGAAACATGTAGAGTCTACATTAGGTGAGATAAAAATAAATGTCTCTCTAAGTGAGATAAAGTGTAGTGTGAATAAGACCTAGTCAAGCTAAAGAGGTAAGACATTTTTCATACTAACACTAAAGTGATACTTAGGAAGAAAGCTAAAGACTAAAAAAGTGAGTCCAACACCAAGGTTTGATTAGTAATCATGTCAATAAAGTCTCTTCCAAATAGAGAAAATGAAGAAATCTTATAGAAAAAAACTCCTCCCCAAAAGAGAGAAAGAGAAGGTTTAATAAACCTCCTCAAAAAGTGTCCCTAAAATATAGGAACATGAAAAAATCCTATAGCACATAAAACTTATAAAACCTGACAAAGAAGATCTAGTTTATTCTAGAATCAAAGAACTCTACAATGAATGTAGATATGAATAAGAGAGGCACAAAAGATTGCACAAGTGTCCTCAATTACACTACTCAACCTCATATGCACAAATGCCACCAAAAACAATATATTAAGTTAAATATTGATGATACTACAATTAGAGAGACATAAATATATTGGTCAACACTACTGTATGTGCATGTGGTGCTCTACATAAGTACCAATCTCACAAATATTGGTCAATTGAAAAGTTGATGGTTACCTCCATTGCTCCATTAAACAAAGAAGCATTAACATAATCATGTGATGATACCCCCCATAATGCTAACAAGGGAGAGGTATTGGTAGATCCATTGACAATGTAGTGCAAAGGAATGAAAAAAAACAACAACTACAATATCATGTACATGCAATTGAAAAGGGTGTGCAATAACAAGACACAAATGCATGAGACTAGAATGTTAAATTCTTTGTTGCGTGGAGGAACTCACCAGATAAAGTTGTGATGAAAAATAACTAGGCACATACGCAATCCCCCATGGAAAATTATAAAATAGTGCGAATACAAAAATACACTTTATTATTTGCAAAATCCCCCCAAAGGAACACACAATATTATTTTGAACTTAATCTTAGTGTGTTTACAAATAAATATTATTGTAGAGTTCTTAAAAGTGTCTAAAAATGGGACTATGACATAATACAATGAGACTCAATATGTCCCATTTATCATAAAATATGTACTTATACCTTATTTTTTTCTTTATCATGGAGGGAGGCTCACTTGATTTGGAAGAGGGAGTGAATTGTTGATCTTCAAGTGGGAGAGATTCTCATAACTTGAAGTTGATTTTTCCTTAAATTGTTATGAATTAAAGGTTATTTTCTCTTAGTTAGAGTCATTATGAACTACACTAAAGATATAAATGGGCACTAAAAGTATGCCTTAACTCCCCATAATAGGAGATTGTTGAAAGTAGAGCATTCCTCCCCGCCAAAACAAATTTAGGTGTTTGTAGTACAAAATTATACAAAAATAAAGTTTGAATAAATAATTTATAACACACTATAACTTTACAAATTTTGAAAAAATAAGCTACCCAAACTAAATTTTTTATGCTAAAATCAAAATCCTTGCATTTTTTTGATAATTTAAAAAAAATTCTTCGTTTTGATATCTTGGATGAAAGATATGTCCTATCAAAAAGTATAATAAATAAGGAGGTTCATATTGTAATTACATTCAAACATATCACAATCACAAAAAATTCCAATACCATGGCAAAGTTCTCAAAAAGAGTTTTTAACCCCTATAAGAAGTTGAAAATATAACTTCATATGCTTAAGTTATGCAAAAAAGAAAAAAACCCCTTTTAGGAGTATTCCATAGGCTCTAGTGGCTTTATGGTGGCCCTAGGGTGGCGTTGCATGTCTGGTAGTGTTGTGGTAGCAACTACATAGTGTTATGATGAAACTTGGTAGTTGTGTGTGTTATGCTCTGCATACACCCCCCCAACTTTTTGCTTGTACAAGCCGAGGACTCCCTTTCTTCTCCTTTAGTTGATTTTTTGTTGTTTTATTTTTTATTGTCTTTTCCTCTTTGGTATTTTCTCCATTTCCTTCATTTTTTTGATCTTTGCCTTGTATTTTTTCCCTTTTTTGGTCTTGTCACAGAATTCTTTGAAACCCCGAAATCATGGGTCTGTGGGTTCTTTTTGGGTCCTGATCATGGTTTTTATTTTCGTGTCCCGATAGAGTCACGGGTCCTAGAGGGACATTAAGATTTTATCCCAAATTTTGTTTTTCTCCCATGATCTCGATCCTTGCTTTTTCCTTTCTTTTCTTTTTTTCTAGTCCTAGGGGATTTTACTTCCCTGAGCTATTTTCAGTCTTCTTTTTCAGGTTTAAGAAATCTAGAAGGTTTTTGTACTTTTTCCCAAAAGTTTAAGTTCCTACTAGATCTTTGATCTTGACTTGTCTCTTATTTTTTGGGTTTCAGAACTCTAGAAAGATTTTAGAATTTTCCAAAAGTTTGAGTTCTCCTGGAACCCCGATCCTAACTCCTCCTCTCCTTATTGGGCATTGCGAATTGAATCAACTTTTACACTTTGAGATTTCATCTTAGGGTGGGCCGAAGTCTGATTTTAGTTTTTGCTTTTGACCTTTTTTTTTTCTCCCTTCAAGGATTCGATTAGAGTTTGAAGTTCTGAATGGATTTTTGACCTTTCTATTTTGGTTCCAAAATTTATTTACCTCCTGGATCCCCAATCTCGCTCTTTTCTTTCTTTCCTTTTTATTTTTTTTCTCCGTGTTTTTCATGTTCGTTTGTAGATCTTAGGTTTTAAATTTTTAAAAAAATGAAAAAATTAATATTAAAATCCAAAAAAATTTAAAAATTTAAAAATTTAAAAATTTAAAAATTTAAAAAATTGGAAAGATAATAAAATATCTTTTCGGGACTTTGGATCCAGAAAGGATTTTGGAACCAAGTTCAAAAGGTCTTTTTTCCCCTGAAATATCGAACCCCAAAATTTCCAAGTCCTCAAAGTTAAAAAGACCCCAAAAATCCTAAAAGCCTGATCACTCTATTGCCTATACATCCCTTTAGGTTCTTAATTCCTATTGAGACATATTTGAGTGAAGTCCAAAGTCCCTCATCCATTTATGAATTTGGCATCCATCCCAAAAGGTTTGAGCGAGACTTTTAGCCCTGATTGATCCTTTCATAAAAGATATTTCACCGTAAAATTTTCCAATGCCCACTTAGAGTTTCTAACCCCAAACAAACATTCTGAGTAAAGATTCGATGTTCGATTTTGATTCCAATCCTCGAGGAAACAAAATATAATGCACTAGATGATCTCTACGGTACTTTTACTCCTAATCAAACTTTTGCTTAAAAGGTTTAAAAGACCTGTATCCACCCACAATTCCGCTTCCCAAATCGTGATGATTGATGTCCTATTGGAGTTTCAAACACCAATTGGACCTCTCTAGGAAAGATCCTTGGTCTGTTTCTAGACCCAAACTCCCACTCTCAATGAACTAATAGAGCCCAAAAATTTTTATGAGCTCAAGACCCTTTTTTTTTGGAAACTTCTAAATTAGTGAAGTTGGAAAATATTTATGAATTCTAAATGTATTAATTAATTATAATTAATTATACATTTTTATGATTTACAAGTACTTTCAATGGTTAAAAAGATGAAGGATCAAAGTAGTCAATACTCATGGACCTGGAGTGACGAGGTGATTGCAAAGGCTATATGGTCATGGTGTTTAAACTTTACAAAGATAGTGTGCAAACATGGATAACATTATTAAATGTGGAATTCTTTTGAAATTCAAAAGGGATATTTCATAAGAAGATTATCAAAGTTGGATCAATATGAAGACATGATGGTGCCACTTGGCAATATTTGCTAAAAGGAGAAAAATGAAGCAAAATAGGAGTTAAATTAAAACTAAAGCCTTCCAACTAAAGTTTTAAATAGTTAACTGGAGTCAAGTTGGAGTTGAAAATAGAATATTTCTTTATGGAGTAATTTCATGCATGCAAAGCTTTAGTTTTGCATGTATTCTTTTGGTGGGAGAGATTTTTCAGGGTCTATTTAATGTAAAAATTTGCTCATTTGAAAGGGGTTAGGTTTTAAAAAATAGATGATGGATAGATTAAAGAATTTTGCCTTTGGCCATTCTTAGTTTCTAGTTAGTTTTGTATTTAGTTTTAGATCATTTTAGTGTAGTTGGAGACAAGTATGGATAGAAAAAACTAGAAATTCCAGTGTATGTATTTGCTGGATTGTGATTGAATTGAAGAAGAACGAATTGTAATATAAATGTGGTTTTTGCTACTTCATAATTATTTTTCGCATATGATGTGTTGCTCAAATATTTTTTTTTGTTCATTGATTACTTAAGAGATAGATGTTCTCTATGAAATTAGTCAAATTTATTTATGATTTACATGTGAGATATGGTAGTTAAAAATAGATTACATCTTAACATTATTGAATTCCATTGGATCTTGCACAATTAGTGTAAAGGATTGTGTTTAGTCGGATCCTAATACCACACTATTAGGTTTTCCATTTTGAACGAATATTTGGGTAGAGTATTCACATAATTCTCTTGCAATCCCTTAATATTTTTATTTTTCTTTATCCTTTGGTTAGAGTAGGGTGTAGAATAGAGTTTGATCCAACATTTAATCAAGAAACACTAGTAGGCTCCTTGAACAAACAACCATATCGACCACTTAGCCAAACAACAAGGTTGTGACCCAAGTCCTAGGACCTTGGGAGGTGATTTATTTTATGATCCTTTACCTTTTTCAGGAGAGGTAAGGTGAATTATACCCTGCCTATTTTGCATGTGTTAATTTGGCCATCAACAGTGTGTTCAATGATGCCCATGCGATGCATGGCACAAGTGGTAGAGAGAATTGGTGGTTGGAAAATAGAGGTGCAATGGATGGTGAGGAGATAGTACATATTTGGGTTAATCCACCTAACTAGGAAAAAATAGGGGCTAGGACCTATATGAATTTTCCCAAATGCCTAATCAATTGTACATCCTTGTGCAACCCATAGTACAACTTTTTACCCCAAAAATTAATTAAAAAATCTTTAAAAAATTGACCTATGATTGCACCAAAGGAATGTGATCCACTTGTATGGATTGTATGGTTGTGTAAAACCATACATGCAAAAATTCCATATGAACTCCAATGGGTTCCCTCCAAAAATACCAAATTATGTCTCCAAAACCTATAAAAACTTATATAAAAATATAGGTTTTTGGACCTTCTAAGTGCAACTGTGAGATTCATTTTTCTCTAGGACATACCATATGAATGTAGGTTCTAAAAACCTTACAATTTGAGACAATTTGAGAAGGGATTTGCAAGCTTGCTCTGATACCATGTCGGTGCAGTCAAAATCAACTTGTAAGATCAAACCGTTCCATAAAATAATCTATAATATAATAATATTATCATACAAGTGTTCTAAAATAAACAAAAAATACTTGGAACACTATAGAGGTGAGTGTTGGGATATGGTGTTGTACACCATTGCATAAAATGATTTATTATAATGTTGTAATTAAATAATTATTTAGTTGTGATGCACCTTGGTGGTGTGGATAATCACACTAGGTAATTATTTGGGGATCCACTTGTGTTGTATTATAACATTGTATTATTATTTAATGTGTGGGAGACAAGTGATAATAATTTATTATTGGGGAAATATTAAATAATGTGATGTTGTAGTACCAAATATTAAATAAGGGGTTAGTGGTTTTGTATTCACATGGTTTAATTTGTGGTACATGGTTTCACCTTATCACTAGTTGTATTTTGTGTGAGCTTGTGTCTATAAAAGCAAACACATGTGTAGTGGTTTAGGTTGGCTAAGTGGTTTGGCTATCATTATTGAGTCTTCTTGAGAGTGCATTTGTGAAGCATGGCATGAGATGTGTTGATTCATGCTTGGACACATGGGAATGCATCAGAGGGCTTGATGCTTCAGAAGTGTTCATTGTAAGTCTTGTATTTGCTTCATGGCTGATTAATATGATGCAATATGGATGCTTTTGGAGGTTGGGTTTTTCCCTCTTGAGGGTTTTCCGAAGGTACATCTTGTGTCATCTTTGATGGGTATTTTTTCTATTCTCTTGCATGTGGATTCTAAGTACTTATTTGAATGAATATCTCTTTTGGGTTATGTGTAAATCGTCATACAATGGCTACAAGTTTCCTTACAAGTGGTATCAAAGCTTTCATGGTTGAAGATTTTTTGTTATAACCCTAGGTTGAGAAAATATTGCTTGAAGTTTGAATCTATGCAATGCATGAGAGAATGAAGGACATGGCAAGATATGAGGGTTTTGCAGGTTGTTCATTGCAGATCTAAGGGTTTTGGGTTTGTTGTTATGATGGGTTGTTTGCAGATTTGGGGTGTGAAAAATTAGGGCAAAAAAGGGTTTATTGGTTGTGCATTCAAATGGGGGGTTTGTGGGGGAAATTTTACAAATGATCTCCTGGGACAAAATGAACCTCATGGTTGGATTCAGGTTGGCCAAGAGATGAATTATGATATATAATTTGATATATTTTGGTTACTGAAAAAAATGCAATTTTTTTTTGTAAAAGTCCCATTTTGTAGTTGTACGACCGTCAAATTTATTATTCAGAAAATAAAATCAAAAAATAAAATGTCATGTCGGTATTTTTTTAAAATCATCCTACAAAATATAAAATGAAAAAAAAATTAAAATAGTGAAAAGGGCCGAAAAAGTTTTCATATTGAAAAAAACTTAAGAAAATATATATATAATAATTTTGGGGTTAGAGCTCCCATTACCCGTGCCTCATGTTGTAGGGTACTTGACGGTACCACTATTAGCGGTACCGATTGCAATAGCGATCAACTACTAGTTGGTAGGGCCAAGCTAATGATGGTTAACTCCCCCGGCTTCGGCGGCTGGTCTGGCAATGCAGATTGGATTTTTTTAAAAAACTTTTAAATTTAATACTACTACCTATTAATTTAAAAAGCCAGCTATTAATATAAAATATTTTCCATAGAAATTAAAAATGCCGACCCATTTTTGAATATGAAAATTTAATTAAAATAAAATATAAAATTGGGTCCAGCTGAGAAAGAGTGGCGCCACTCGAGTGGCTCCGCTACCACTGGCGGGCCACCGCCCCACCACCAGGGGCTTAAATTTTTTTGCCTCATACTCTAACTAGGCAACTTTTTTTCGAGGGGTATAAATTTCACCCAGGTGCTTCATTTTTTGACTTCTTAGACTCGTTGGAAAGCTTAATCAACGCTCTATGTTGTGGTGCCAGATATTTTTGCATATTTTTCCATTTTGACAGTTTTTTGCTAGCTGGAAGTCAGATGTTTGTTTTGAGATTCGAGAGGTCATATCGGGTGCATACAGAGTCAAATTTGGACTTTGAATAGTCGAGGAAAGCTTGTTTAGAGCACTACACAGTGGATCAAGTTTAGAATTGTTTTGACATGATTTATTTGTTGATATTCTATCGTAAGCTGTTTATGGGTTACTTTGACTATGGTGATACTATGAGCTTATGGATTGTCGGATCTAGAATATTTGATCTTGGATTGATTGTATGCTCAGTTGTACATCTTAGATTATTCTCTTTTTGACACGGTTATTAGTATTTGGTTGGATTTGTATGCTTCATTGTTGTATCTGCAAGTTGTGTAGCATTGTAGGTGGTCTATACTTACTTGTTACACCTATGACTTGGACATGGGTTGTCTATGCCCATAGATATTTCAGTGTTGATGCATTTTTCAGTTTTGGTGGCTTGGTTTAGTCACTTGGTTTGTTGGTTTTGTTTTCATGTTGAGGAGGTGAGATAGTATTACCAGGTACAGTCATGATATGAGACCTATGTAGTTGACTATGTTATGCAGATATGTGGAAATGGTTGGGTTGAGTTGTTGGTACATTTGGTGGTGATCATGATGTCATAGATGTTTCTTGTGCTTTAGAGACTTTGGCATGTCATGATGGTTTATGCAGGTGCATTGTTGGTGGTGTTGGATCGGTTCCTGATTCAGGTTGTGGCAGTGTATCTTCTTGGTATGAGGATCATGGTTTTACTTTTCCTTCTTTATTGGGGAGCTCATGTGGCATTTGAGTTCTTTGATTGTGTGAGGACACTCTTGGTTGATCTTCATTAGGAGATTGTTATCACTGTGTCATGATAGCTTGTTACATTCATTGGTTATAAACTTTCTATGAGAGATTTTGACAGTGATGGTTTGGAAATGATGGATATGTTTATGATGGTTTGGTGGTTGTATGTTTCTTCTTGGCTTGGAGATCTTGGTTTCACTTGTATGTTACTAATATTGTAGTTGAGTGTGTGCAGACCTGGATGATCTTCATGGAGAGGATGGTTGTCATGATGCCATGTGTAGCTCGTATCACAGTTCAATGGGAGTTGTTGGCAGTGACGTGGATGAATCATTGGTATGATTATCTTCATGTGATTGAATATATGGTTTCTTGGTTTAGATTGTTTGGCATGGTACTTGTTCTCTTGAGACCAAGATGTATATATGTTATGGTGCATGTGATCTCCTAGGAGGAGATGGTTAGATCATGTTGTCATGTTTATGTTCCTAATTCATGATTGGAGCTTTGACATTGATTGTGTGTGGTTCTCTTGGTATTGGGTACATTGATCATTTGCTTGATTACTTCATGATGGTGCTATGTTGCATTTGGATTTGGGCATGGATTGATTGGTTACAAGTACTCATGGATACTTGGAGACTTAGGTGATGGTTGTCGTTCTCTTGTGATTAGAGACATTTGCTTGAGACGATTACTCTTTGGAGGTTTCAGCAGGAAGACCAAGGATATTTCACCTAGATATGGATGTAAGTTCATGTTAGAATGATAGAGGAGATTGTTCTTGGAGTGAGTCATGATGACTTGGTTATCTTGGAGGAGCATTCTCATTCCCCACTCTTGTTCTACTCGACAACTTATTATTTGAGAGGAATTTTCCCATTATATCTTTCAAATGTTTTATGTTTTGTGCTTTGACTTCTCATGGGATTGAGTTGATTCATGGTGATTGATTATGGATACTCATTTGAGTATGGTTTAGAATGAGTTTATATGATTTATCTTTCATAGATATGGATCTTGAGCTATGGATAGTTAGTTCTAAAGGATTCACTTTGAGAGATGTTATGGCATGGTTATCTCCTTGTGCATTTGAGTTTATGATATCATTCTTTGATGAGGATTTTTATGAGATGGTTTATGGGCTGATTTCCAATATTGGGGATGGTTACCTTGACTTTGATCTTCTTGATTAGAGATACTTGCATCCATGTTGGCATTGTTACATTGATTCATTTGTTGTACTTGATCTATGAGGTTGAGTGTTATGGATGTTGTTGAGGCTTTTCATTTGGGGTTGTTAGGAGATCATACTTGACATAGTAGTACACTTTTGAGGTGTTGGTAGAAGGACATTATGGTTTACAGGTTTCTCTCTTCATGGTTTCTTCCTAGATGTTCATTTGGGGAGGATGGTGGAAATATGTTATGAGAGATTATACAGCTTCTTGGTTTGTATGTGTGGATCATTGATATTGTTCTTGGTACTTCTTGCTTTGATTTACTTATCACACCTTGATGTATAGTGTTGATTGGTAGACTTGATATTCTTTGAAATTACCTATGCAGTGGGAGTTCTTGGATATGTATGTTCTTCATTGACAGGTTTGATACAGGGAGCTTGATTGTAGTTTACAGGTTGCATATGTTCTTGGCATAAGTTTGTTGATGTATTGATACCTTGGAGGTATGGACGGTTGGATGTATTAGCATGTGTTGTGGATGCTATTTCTGATCATGTGGATTTTTTAGTTGACAACAACTTGGTTAGAGCCTTTGTTAACACTTGGATTTTATGCTTGTGCTTGTGGATTGGTGCATCTTCACCTTGGCATGTTCCTTTTCTTCCATAGGTGGCATGTTGGAGGATGAGAGGAGTTCTTGCTTGATATGGTGGTCACTTTGTTCTTATTGCAGTTATCTTGATGGAGCACGCGAGCATGTTGAAGATTCATGTGGTTTTATGTATGACTATGATGATTTATTTCATGTATTAATCCCTTATGCAATGTATACAACAAGTGGGAGAATGTTGGGATATGGTGTTGTACACCATTGCATAAAATGATTTATTATAATGTTGTAATTAAATAATTATTTAGTTGTGATGCACCTTGGTGGTGTGGATAATCACACTAGGTAATTATTTGGGGACCCACTTGTGTTGTATTGTAACATTGTACTATTATTTAATGTGTGGGATACAAGTGATAATAATTTATTATTGGGGAAATATTAAATAATGTGATGTCTTAGTACCCACTATTAAATAAGGGGTTAGTGGTCTTGAATTCACATGGTTTTGTGGTACATGGTTTCACCTTACCACTATTTGTATTTTGTGTGAGCTTGTATCTATAAAAGTAAACACATGTGTAGTGGTTTAGGTTGGATGAGTGGTTTGGATGTCATTATTGAGTCTTCTTGAGAGTGCATTTGTGAAGCATGGAATGGGATGTGTGGATTCATGCTTGGACACGTGGGAATGCATTGGAGGGATTGATGCTTCAGAAGTGTTCTTTATAACTCTTGTATTTACTTCATGGCTGATTAATATGATGGAGTATGGATGCTTTTGGAGGTTGGGTTTTTCCCTCGTGAGGGTTTTCCTAGGGTATATCTTGTGTCATCTTTGATGGGTATGTTGTCTATTCTCTTGCATGTGGATTATGAGTACTTATTTTCATGAATATCTCTTTTGGGTTATGTGAAAATTGTCATACAATGGTTGCAAGTTTCCTTACAGTGAGAAGGTGGGATTGAAATTCTAACTAACCCTCAAAATGTGGGACAAATTTAAGAATACATATAGATTCCACATGAGGTGGGACACAAAGCAAAAAGGGTCTAAGTGAGATTAAGTGTAGTTTGAATATGACCTAGTCAAGTTAGATAGGTAAAAAAATCACACTAACATTAAGGATTCCCTTAGTCAATATTTGTTTAGGCCTAGATCAATAATTTATTGGTTTTTTGTAACTTTTGATGCATTGATAAGTGTCTATCCTTAGGAAGTTACTCATTACGTATCTCTGCTAACAAAATAATGGGCTATGGGTATAGTCCTAATCCTCTATAGTTGGTACTTTGAGATATTGGGTTGAAACTAGTTATGACCAAATTCGATATATTGGTAGAATCACAAGCCAAACACCCACTCAAATAATATAGGTTGTTGTTGTGTCTTAATTTTCTTCCATTTTCTATGAAAATGCAAAATTAAAATGAAAGTAATGATAAATTTTTTTATGCCATGTATAACTAGAATTCAAGTAAAACTTAACGTACATCTCAAGGAAGAGAATAATGTTCTCCAAGAATTACCATGTAGAAAAAATCCCAATCCTATTAGGGGTCCTCTTAAAATCCACATTGAAACCAAGATGATAGTGATAATGATGGTGAATATTCCTAGGACTATCACGATTTTATTAACTCTAAACAAGGATGTGCTCTAATAGGTTGATACATACATCACAACAAGGACGACATGCTTAGGAACCTTATAGATTAGGAACTAGGTTACCCTTAAACTACAACCTTGACTATCTCAATACTATCACAAATCAAGAACCCCCAAGAATAAACCATATCACCACTAACAACAATATTGACTAAAATAATGGTGAATAAAATAAAAAATAAGAAGAAATCCTCACAACGTGTCTCTCAAACTTAGAACAAAACAAGGCCCCATCACCCAAACTTCCATAGAAAACCTATCAACAATATCAAATCATTTGAAACAATCAAACCTATTAGTCACATCAACACAATTTCATTATACCACCAACATTACCTAGTGATAATATGTTTTACCAAGATTTATAATCCATGAAAGCTACAAAAAATTCCCAAAAGCATGAACAAAAAATTAAAACAAAGATATGAGTTTTAAGATTTATTTTGATTAATAGGGAAAAATAAATTTTGAAGGGACTTGAAACCCTTTACATCAAAATGTTGTTGATATGAAACATGACAGTTAAAACAATAGCTAGCCAACAACCAAAATACAATGAAACAATAGATAATCGCAAAAAAAAACAGACCACAGACAAAGAAACTATTTTAGATTTTTTAAGGTGTTAGCCACCTCCAACCCTTGATTGTAGTGAAGATTTACCATAGAAATCAATTAATTTTTCTCTTCTTCAAAGGTTTTTCTCATAGTGCCCCTAGTCCTAGCACTTGGGCCTTTGTCCTCATCCTTGGTTGGATTTTTTACCTTCTCCTTGGTGGATGGACCTTTCACCTGCACCCCAACAACATATATCTGATCCTTCTTGAGCTGACTGAGATTATCCAGTAATACCTTAAGAGAATCAACACTGTTTTTAATAAACATGTGGCTGATTTGCAATAGCTTATGGATATCACCTTGGATCTCCTTTACTTTTCTATGCATCGCTTGGAGGTGATTCTCACATTCTAATTTGAAATCAGAGAATGAGCTTTCCAATTCAACCAATCTCTCAATGAGCAAGTCAAAGGCTTCCCCTTTGGGTTGATTTGTATAATTTTCCTTTAAACTTTTGATCGTAATATTAACTTTATTAAATTATTTCATCACCCATTTTTCCAGTTTAAAGTTACATGTTGCACCATTCTTGGCCATATCGAGAATCTCTAGCATAGAAGTGTTATCCTCGTCAAGGTAGAAGTCCTCAGAGAGGGGATGAATATTAGCAACACACTTTATCTTACCTGAATCAACCTCCTTGACTATAGTATCCATGACTTTCTCTTTTCCCTTGCTGACCAAATTAGCTTGTTGAGAAAGTTGTTGGGAAGGGGAATCCTCCACCACCATGGGGACATCTCTACTATGGTGCAAACTAGGACCTTCACCTGCTGGGAACAATGTAGGGTATCTCCCTCCTCACCAATATCGAATCCACCAGACCTCAACCCTTGCTTCTTTGTCCCCTTTTCTACTACACATCATCCTCCTCACCAGTCTCAGAACCGTCATACCCCAACCCCTGTTTCTTCAGCCTCTTGTTGGGAACTTTTCTTTTATGAGCCCCTTTCTTCCTCTTGATATGGGGAGATTCATAAGAAGAAGATGAAACTTCAAAAACATCCTCCCTATTCATCTCCTCCACATTCCAGTCCTCATCCCCTACATCCTCGTATTTGAGCTTGATTTTGAGGTTTCAATCACCATAAAAGGTTGATCCTTCTCATTTTATTTGACATTTTTGGCCAAGGAATTAGCCTTAACATACTCCATGACGAGCATAATGAACCCTCATGAAGAACTGAGGTGTGATGATTTTTAAGGTGTGCATAAACAAAAACCTTCAGTGAAGTTAAGAGAAAGAAAGGAAAGGAGACCAAGAGATTGTGTCTGAAGTGATTTAGAAGGGTAAAATGGTACCCCAAAATAGTAGGAAAATGGTTGTTGAGGGTGACATACCTCATTAATACTTCAACAACTTCAACACAAATTCATTTGATTGAAATCCTTTCGTAACCCTAGGACGAGAGCTTGACTAGGTTCTCCTTCTCACCGCCCTTGAAGAATTGGTCCATTGCATCCTCATTGCCTTTTCTCTCCTTAAAAAACTTATGCCCTTGAGTCTACAGACCAGTAATGTGGGTAATGAAATCTTCGGTGATAGGGAATTTAGCGCCATTAACCTTCAGACTCCTATTGTTTCAGCTTCAAACAAATAGGTTGGATGCTTCATGTTAAAAGACATGAAGCCTTTCCATGAATAACATAAAGTTACCCTTCTCCAGAATCCTCCACACCTTAGGATTATTTTTCCATTTATCGCAAGAAATGGGCTAGATCCTACTCCTATCTCCACCCATGTATGCACTAATAAAACTTCTCAACACAAACCAAAACTTTCTAGAGATGCAGATGACTTTGGGAATGGGCACAAAACAAACCATTAAATGTGTAAAGAGGGGGGTAAAAATCATAACCAGATCACCCCCATCCAAATTATCATAACTAGTAGTCATGTCACAATAATGATTTATCCCTCTTAGGAAGAGAAGAGTACCCTTCCCATATCTTGGTATTCAATAGATTTACTACCTCATTGGATAAGAAATCTGTGATGGAATTTCCTTCCCTAAAAATATGAGAGAAGCGTACTTCAAAATATCTCACCATCATAAGGGAGTCATTGATAAGTGAATCAATTGTCCAACTCAACTTATGAAAACCTTGCAAACAACTCACTATATTAAGTGAATCACCCTCAATCTAGACTTTTTTGAATCCCATATCAAAAGCAACTTTAATGCCAATATAAGTAGCTTTGGTAGTTTTAAGATTTTTTGTTGTCACTTTGATAAAGAAATATTATAAATACCTTTCTATCCTTATTTTTAAATACCCAAATTTGATAATTATAAAGGGAAGGGAGATTCATGAGACCATGTGAACAATTTTTAGATGGCATACCAAGAGGTTTCTTATAGTGACATATCTTATTAGAATCCTTCCTATAATCTTAGGGGGACAAGCTCTTCAATTGTTCTTATACTTACCCAAAGGCTCTATTAATTTTTTTATTAATTTAGTGAGAATATTTTTGAATATTTTTAAAAATGTGGATCATGAATTAGCTATTATGGACATATTCAATACAAAACAAAATAACGAGGAGAGACTCTATTTTTATATTAAACAATGGAGAAGCCTAGAAAATAGATTTCCATTGCCCATTCTTGAAAATAATTGGTCGACATCATCAATAATCTAAATTAAGAGATGGGACTTTATTAGAAAGATCATTGTGTTACTACCTAAATGAGATCATGGAGAAATGATTGCAAATTAAATGAGGCCTCATAGACGAAGGGCTAGTGAAGATATTCTCTAGAAGGCTAAACAAATTAGATAAACCCAAGTTATTTAATAATAAAAATCATGGTTGATGATAGAGTTGCAAACTCAAAACACATTCAAGCTATAAAAATCCACCATTCCAATTAGACAACCAAAGAAAGAGACAAAATGAATACAACACACATCCCTACTATTAGAAATAGTGTTTCAAAAATGAGCTAATGTAAATATTATAGTCTTTCCATATACTAAACATTTTTAATGAAACAAACTTAAGCCAACATGGTATAAGATATGAATATTGAAAATACCACAAGATTAAAGACCACTCCACTAACGAGTGCATAAAATTAAAAAAATTATGTTTAAGATTTGATTGATAATATGGATATTGATATAAAAGGAGGTACATCATCATCACCAAACAATAAATTAGGGATAAATTAAGACCCTTTTCCAAAGAATGACCTATTGCATCCATCATCTAATCAAATTCAAAATCAACACACATATGATGCCATTGTTGGTCATGTTGAGCACTCTAACAACCAAATAACCACTATAAAAAGAAAATCCCCTAAATGTGTTATTACCATGAGACATAATGATATCACTATTCAAAGGATTCCATTGCTTAATTCTAACGGTCAATACAACCTTATCAAACAAATATTCCAAAGCATAAATTTCATTCATGAAACTTCTCAAAACATCTAATGTATACAAGGATATGTTGTAGAAATTCCTATCGAAATTAAGAGTCACACACAATATTGATCCATCATAATTTCAAGAGCTCATGGGTCACTTATCCTTAGACCACTACCTTAAATTTAGTCAACATAACATGACTCCATAGGCCATCACATATCCTTAGGCCCTATACATTGAAGCATTCATCACTAAAAAAAGCGAAGAAAGTGCTTGTAAATAATGGATCATGTTTGAACATTGACACTTTGAGATTGATACATCTTGGTTACTCAAAAAATCATGATAATCAAGGCTTATGATAATGTAGAATAAGAGTTAACAAGAAAAATACAACTAAAAATTGAAGTTGGGTCTATTATATAGCAAACTTTATTACATGTCATTGATCTTGATCACCCCTAGATCCATGTAATAACTTTCCACTTTCCATCAATGCATCAAATACACTCATTTAGGAATTAAAATTATTAATTTCTAATCCTCAAACTTTTAAATATTATAAAATTTTGGAATGGTATTATTGTAAAACCAATAAGTGCCCCATTATTAAAGAATATCCAATACTTAAAGCAAAAAAATGATCATCCTACATAGATCTTAATGACCTTGCGTCCACATCCACCAACCTCATCACGAAACACATATCAGGATCACTAACAAGTGTTGTGGATAACATGAGATCCAAGATGCCTTTCATATTGGCTATAAGGCCTTTCTAATGCTCAGTTAACTTGGTGTTAGACACACAATTCAAAGGAGTTCCTAGTTGAACAGTTCACTAAACCCTCACAAAGACTTAATTTAATTATCAACCAAGGCTTCGTAAGATTTTGATGATGAAGGAAATGTATGTGCATTCACGAACTCTACATGGCCTATATCAGCAAGTATAGGTGGTTTACACATGTATAGGAAAACTGTAAAGGCTAGAAAAGGAAATAAAGAGTTAACTTGCAAAATAGGGGAAAATAACTTAATTTTTTTACTGATGTTATGGTTACCTTCGGCTTAACACTGTAGTTGTTAACTACTAAACATGAACTCTGTTATTCATTAACGCTGCTAACACTTACTTCTAACTACTCGACTGCTCCGAAGAATGACTCAAAGACACATTACAAAGCATAATTTATGATATAAGATATCATTCATGTGCATGTAATTAAGAGTTTACTATAAATGAATGAAACATTATAATAATCTAATCTAATGAAAAAAATCAAGGTGGGTAAATAGTATCTCGAGTTGCCCTTGCTCAAGTTGTTGTACCCACAGGGGAAAATAAAATGCACATAACTTGAATCAGCCAATCATAATGGTAAATTGAAATTCCTTTATTGCATAGAACTAAAATCTTACAAGATGACAAGAATCTCTACAGATATCTCATTCATGAGTGCATATCCATTGCAACTAAATAATAGAAAACTAATAAATGAAGTATTATCTTTGAAAAAAATTTGGAACTATTAACTATATATTTTCTAACTAGATTTGCTTCTCAACCACCGATCCAAATATATAGGCTTAGGAGGAGTTTTATTCACACAAGGACTAAAAATAGAAAACTAAATGCAGATGTCCACTCTCCTTCAAAATATGGAGAGGAATAGTCTTTGCAACTGAAACCATAGTTGAAAAATATAGAAGGAAAATAGAATTGAAACTTTTCCCTAATGGTTTGACATATGTGCTTTGTGAAAATTGTCACGTTGACTTCTTGATCAATACAGACTTCTTATTCCTTATGTTGCCTTATTAGATGATATGGTGACTCACTATTGATCACTTCAATGATTGCTTCCATCATTTTTATGTAACTATCACGTTCTCAGTGTTCTAGACTCTCCCCTACAATCTTCCTAGAATCCTTTGGCTACAGGTTGAGCTCTTTAGTTGTTGTTGGTTACAATTCTTCTGGATGCAAGAGATTAATTTCATCTAAAGTATACACATCATTAACAACCATGAATAAAACATAGAATCATATTGAATTTTATACACATTCACACATTTATCCATGCAAACATCATCATATCATAATTATGTTTCCACATATCAAAGTTTGGTTTAGTTTACATAAAAGATATATAAGTCTCACGAATGTCTATAAAATAAGCAACTTGAAATGTTAAAAGATATGAACTAAATGGAAGAAAACTAGCTATTAACCAAGCCCGTCATTCCCCCCAACTAGATTATTTGCTTTTCCTCAAGCAACTTTTAAGGATAGATGTTATATTGCAGAGTTATTTCCTTAAAATATGCTACAACATCAACTCCCTTTTCCTACCTTAGATAGTAGCCTCGATAACATGAAAGCTTTTCCAATTTGATATTCTCCGCCTCTTCCTCTTCCACACGCTTCTTCCCTTTCCAATATGGCACTAGATAAAGGAGAGTGGGTGGATGAAAAGTAATTGGAAACCATTTAAGTCCATTATCCTTGGCAATATCTATGTATGTGTGAGACCTTCCGATAATAGCTACAAAATTATAGAGGGAGTGTGGTTCATTTTTCTTTAATTCAGGAGTTAACTCTTCCCATCTTTTTTGTACAAACTTAAAGGCTCGATAGAGAGTTCATGTTGCTAGTTGCTTCTTCATGATATAATCATTTTCTCTGATGCTCATTATCTTTCTTCCTACACCTTTATAATTTAGGAGATTTGACCACTATTCTATAACTGCACTGGGATCCTTTGATTCTTTCTAGAGTTGCAAAGCAATGGATTTTTCCTTTTCATTGTATTCTTGTAAGATCTTGTCCCTTTGTTGTCTATTCCTGATGTAAGAAACCAATATTCTAATTTGTAGGTCTCCCACAAACATCAATGCATTCCATTCTATTTCATCTAAGAGAACAAAGTTATGCAAGTAAAACTTACATAACTGGTCTTGCATGTCTGTTGTAGAAGCAAACAAATTTTCTAAAAACACAAATTTCTTATTCATGGAGATTGGTAAATCATTAATTAATTGAGTGAATTGAAAACACAAATACTTTTCCTGTAAAAATAATGCATAGATCTTGGCAGGTGGTTTGTATTTGAGCAACTGAATAACTTTATCTGCTATCTCTCCAATTCGTATTGTCATTCTTTTCACTTCTCTCTCTTGTTGTTCAAGTGCCCTATTGTGGTTAGATATCATTTCAACTTTTTCATTATCCCAATCTTTCTTTTTCTGAGAGAAATCTTGGGTTCTCTTCCAAAATTCCACACCCAAAGACACTATGGTAGGACCAGTGGGGGTTCTATCATGAGGAATTGGTCCTTGAGACACAAGTCCTTTATTTCCTACCTCAACCATAGCAAGTTGTGCAAGGATCTCCAATTTGGATCAATGCTCAAATTTATACAACTTTTCCTCTAATTCTTTCATCTTTGCATCCCTTTCACTATCTCTCTACTGGTGTGACCTTACCAATTCTTCCAATTGGTTTATTCTCTTCAGGGCTTCCTATAATTCTTTACCAATATTTCTTTCTTCTATAAATAGATCCTTATCCTTTTCCAGGAACTAATCATCATCCCTCATTGTGTTGGTATATTTACAACCCTCTGAATCAGGGCTCTTTAGGGATCTTCTTCTCATTTTCCCTGCTACAAATGCATCCTCTGAATCAAATTTAGAGGTACTTGTAAATTACCATGTTTTTTTAACCAGTGTATTTATATTTCCAAGATAGTTCCCCTTCAATTATGAGTCTGTCTCAACCATCACAACATCCTCATCTTCTTGCTTTTTAATTGGCCCTCTCATGGCCCCCTTTCTCTTCAGGTGGTGTGATCACCTCTTAGGTTGTGTGGGTCTCTTCTTCCCTCTTGTAGGTGCAAAAGAAGATTCACCTTTCCTTTTCTTGGTTTTTTATGTTTTTCTAGAAATAGGGGTTTCTTCCTTATCCTCTACTGCGGGTTTCTTAGTAGAGGCTATAGGCTGAGTATCCTACAAACCCTACTCCTCTGGCTCTCTCGTGCTATGAGTAGGTGATGCATTAGGGGAGTCAGAGGGAATTTCCCTTTCTGATACAATCCTCTTCTATTTCTGGGACAACAAGTTCTTCAAGGATATTGTTAATATTGTTACAATTAAGGAAACTTTTCCAAGAAACATATGGAAATTGAGTCCTCAAACTCCTTTTTTATTAGTAATGTGACCAAGCAGAAATGAGATAGTGTTGTATTATTCCCTTTATACTTAGATGTCATTCTTTTCAACAAATTATATAAGAAATTTGAGACATTCACACGCCTATCATGGCAAAGATGACTCAATAGTTTAAAATGAATTGTATATAACAAGGATTGTCTACCATCATAGGTTAAATACTTGAATATGTAAGAAGCAACTGAATCCCAAACCCAAGGTAAAGATAAATGTTTAGTAACTTGAGAAGATGAGTCTAGGTTTTCTCTTGGCTATCTAAATTCATTTATAGTAGCAATATTTTATGCTCTCGCTGGAAACTCTTCTCTTTGCCATGGCAGTCCTAATACTTCAACAATGGAAACCTCTGAAGCATCTACCCTTAAGCCTCTCACAATTGCTTCATAATTTTGTAATGTGGAAACAAATTATTGTCTCATGACCTAATTGAACTCTAAGTTTCAAGAAATACTCCAACCAACTAGCTTGTTGAAAAATGGGTAATAATAGCCTGTCTTCTAATGGCTAGGTGTGTGTTGTTGGTTCCCTACGAATAATATCACCACCCATGATGATGTTATGTTGTTCTATAGTTCCTTAATTCTCAATTCTTCTCTATTCTTGTTCAAATTTTGTCACTTCAACTACACCACTTCCACTATATCTATATGTTGTAACCTCTCAATTCAACTACCTTCAACCCTTTTCCCTCCTTTAAGAGCTTGTATTGTTTGAAGGTGGAGGAAAATAAAATGGAAAAAATGTTGCAAAGAGTTTGTGGTTTTTGAAAATGAAGAAAATAAATAATACCCCTCCCCCCAACTAAAGATACTAAGTGTCTTCACTTAGTGGTATAGTTTTGGAAGAGGATTAAATGAAATGTAGTGGAATATCAGTTAAGATATGAAACATGCTTGAATTAATGTATAATCATTCAGAAAATCAATTATCATATATGTAAATTATGATAAGTTAATGTGTGTACTTGTAGAATGTTGTTGAAGTGAAACTTAACTCGTGCGAAGTGATTGATGACTACATGTAGCGGGATGTGAAATGACTTGCCTTAATTGCATTGAATTTCATGTAGATGCAATTTGAAATGAATGACAATGTATACATGACGTGTGGTGAATGACGGAAGGAAAAAGGTTGCAAAGTGTACAAAATAGGTGAGGTGAAATGAATTGCATGGTATGTGGTAATTGAGAAAGGTGGTGGAAATGATATGTGTGAATGGATGAAAGAAACAATATGTGATTAAATGAAATGTGTGTGGCTGCATGTATGGAGAAATAGGATATGAAAGGATAGATATGTAATGAATTTGGGCGGTAATGTGAAATTATTGTCAAAAAAGTGATACAAATGCTTGTAGTAAGAGGCCCCTTCTAAAATTTTGTCACCTTCAGATGTGATGCTATAGGTCCCTATTGCTTCTTTGTTTTTTTAAGAAAATGAATGTTGCCATTTGTCACCTATGTAGTGTGTGCATGTGAATGATGTGGTGGAATTATACCTATGAAACATCAGTGGGTGAGTTGTGTAGCTCATCGACTGATTCATTTGTAGAACTTGTAGATTCTATTACTAAATTCTCAAATGTAGGTTCAAACTGTTGGATTAATGAAAGAAGGAATTCATCCTTCTGCAATGGTTTCTTGTAAAGCTTCAATCTATGTGCATTAACCAGTAATGAGAACTTGACTTCATCAATTATTTGTAGCTACACTAATCCATTTGGAAACACTTTTTTTTATCTCATATGGACCAAGCCATATAGTTTGTAATTTCCCTTTGTAGTCTTTGTATCTAGAGTCATAAAGGAGAGCCCACTCACCTGCATTGAATTCCTTTTTCTTTATGAACTAATCATGTCAATGGATTATTTTATTTTGGACAACTTCAGTGTGGTGTATGGCTTCCATTTTGATTCCATCAAGTGCATTTAGGTTGTGTAATCTCTCTTGTTGTGTTGTGGACAATTCCATGCCTAATAAAACTATTGTCCTCAATATTTTGTATTTAAATTTAATAGGAAGTACCACTCTCTTTCCATACACTAGTTCATATGGTGTAAATCTTGTTGTAGTCTTCCAAGTTTTTCTATAAGCCTAAACAGCCTCAGGTAATCTAGTTTCCCAATCCTTCCTACGAATTTGCACTATCTTTGTTAGAATGTTTTCAATTTCCCTTTTTGTGAATTCCACCTATCCATTATCTTGAGGGTGGTAAGGTGTGGGCTTTCTATTTTTGAAGTGATGTTATTGCTAATTGTGGTTGCAATGGAATTTCATCTATTTTTGTTGGAATTCCCATTCTTTGACACCTATCACGGCCCCTAGTATACTTCACTGCATCTTTATGAAGAGTTGGCCAATAGTAGCCAATGTGAGAATCTTAAGAGTTGTACTCTTTGTTGTAAAGTGCCCCCCACAAGGTTTATCATGGCATGCTCTGAGGATATCATATACTTCACCTTGGATGTAAGAAGGGGATGGAATCTTCTTAACAACTCAACTATAACAAGTTCCAAACAACTTCAAAACCTTATCTTTCAATCTCACCAAATATCCACCTTTCAACTACTCTTTTCTAGTAGATAAGCAAGCCCTATTTTTTGGACTTTACTCTCAATCCTTCCAAAATAATTTACAAACAGATCAG
>VDFB02281492.1:876805311-876835173 GCA_007258455.2 Sequoia sempervirens | reverse complement strand
GCTTGTTTGTCTTCAATTGCACAATTTGGTTATCATACTGTTGCTGCCACTTTTGTTGGTTTCCATATGCAAACTCAGCTTCAGCAATTAAAAAATTTACAATTTGCTCATCGTTGTCAAAAACCTGCCAACCCACATTATTGTCAGGAACAGAAGGTTTGACCACTATTTTTACATATTGGTATGCCTCTACTTTGTGAATTTTGTTTGGAATATCAAACTGGGCTCCTATGGCAGCAAGCCTATCAGCATGCTTATTTTCATTTCTAGGAACTGAAACAATATTAAAAGCATCAAAATATTCCATTAAATCCCATACACTATGCTTATATTTCTTAAGCAAGTCATTTTTTGCAGCATTTAAATTTCTGACCTGATTTACTATTAACTTTGAATCACCATAAACTTGCAAGCATTTGATACCTCTCTTCCGAGCCTATTCTAGGCCATGCACTAACACTTCGTATTCAACTGTATTGTTTGATCAGCTAAAAGAAAATCTGCAAGCCAAAAAATATTTATCACCCTATGGTGAAATCAACATAGCTCCACCTGTAGCACCTATACTACTTCTTGAACCATTGAAGTAAAGCTTCCAAAGCTCATCTTCTATTTCTGCAGACTGTTCCTCCTCTTTGCAAAGATTAGGCATATCAAAATCAAGTTCGCGAATCATATAGACTCCTAATCCCATCTCATCTATGTGTTGAAATGGATCAAGCTTGTGATCTTCAGCTTCCCATTCATCTAGATTCATATTTTCTATAGGGGTGTTGCAGTCTGAGGTCATGATTTTTTCCTCTAGTACAGGGGTGGCATAGAGGTTAGCGTTTATAGGATTCGAGGAATATGGTTCGATATGGTCTTTGGCTAGAGGCTTAGACTTTATAGTCACTTTTGTACCATACCTTGTTCTAAAAAATAGATGAGACCAATCAAAGGACAAAAACCCACCCAACTTGGCTGCAAAATCCCTCAAGGGACAAATGGCAATGTGTGGTGGTAAATCGATAACATGTGTATCCTGATGAATAGCAAAACTCAGGGATGCATGCAAGATAAGTGCCAAGTTCTTGATTATACCAACAATTTTAACAACATACCCATCTAGCTGAACTACACCCTTCAAGGGGTTAGGCTCATAAACAAGACCTAGCTTGTCGGCCAAACTCTTAGGAATAACTGAGCTACTGGCACCAGAATCAACCATACAATTGTGTACTATCTTATCACTGATAATCAGACTTAAATAAAATGGGGGAGGATTTACCTCTTTAGTTTTTTTCTTATCTTTAACCTCCAGATCATTTGCAAGCACCACTTTAGCAACTCCTTGATTAGTATCATCAGAAATGGACAGCTCTACTAAAGCATCTTGCAACAAACATTTTTGACCTAGTATGTGTAAAGCATCTAATACAAACATGTTGATAGTAGCCTTTTTGAGGTGTTCAAAAATATTGAAAGAAGTGGGATTTACCTTCTATTGTTTTTTTGTGATAGCAGCATATCTTGCCTCTTTGAAGGTTGCAAATGCGTCTTTGACTACTCCTTGCTAGGTATTTCTTGGCCTCTTTGCAGAATCTGCATCTTAGGTTACACTGCAGCGTTGAAATTCGATGAAGTAATGGGCTACTTAGTGTTTGCAGGATGTTGTGAATTTCCAGCTTGCTGCCCCAAATCCATAGCTCTTTTTTTTTATCTGGTATTGGCCGAAATGGGAGAATTTTGTTGATCTTGGCCATTCACACCACATAACTCAAAACTCTACCAATTTGGCAAGGCAACTTCAATGTTATCTTGTTGTTCTTGGTTTATATAAGCAACACTTTTTGAACCAGCATAGCTGTTTTGGACCATTAAGGCCTGATTTCTCATGCCATTAGCACATGTTGATTGGTTATGGGGCTGATTGCATGTATAACACCAATCACAACCCTGGGCAATGTTATTTTGAGGCATGAGTTCCTTTGATGAACTAGTTGTGTTTGGGTTGTATGGTTGGAATGGTCTTAGGTTAAAACTCTTCATTTGGCCTTGATCCACTAATACATTTGACTGCAAAATATGACAAAACTGTCCAACAAAATATGTAAAATTCGATGTTCATCAGGAGCTTGTAAAATTTGATGTGTAATTTCCAATTTTTTGAAAGTTTATCCCTAACGTTCGTCGAAATGTCGGCTATCATTTTTGTCGAATTTTTGACAAACATGAAAAATTAAAAAAAATCAAATTGTGGCCGACATAAAGAAAAGTGAGTTCACGCCTGATTTATTGCGACAGTGTTTTGCTCTACTTGAGATAGTTTGTGGAGAACTAAGGATGATTTTCTTGAGAAAAATCAGAAAAAATTCAAGAAGATATCACCAGGTTGAGGGTAGTCATTGTCTTTTTGCAGAATTCAATTGTGAAGTTAGATTTGTAGTTACAGGTTTGAAAATCATATTTTAAAGCAACATCTCATCAGATTTCATTTTTAGAGGTTAAGGGTTTTGAGAATTTCATGTCCAGATTTTGTTGTGTGGAATCACCATAAGATCACAACCGAGGAACAAATTCTTGTGATTGTAATTATGTGATCCATAACTCTATTGTTCATGTGGTACAATTGTGCTATAACAAATACAAGATGCATTCATGTGTGACCTAAGTTTAATGTGGCTATGTTGTGATAGAAATGGAGGCACTCATATAATGTAGTTAATTTGGGTTGTATAATGTAGGTGTCAATCATCATTGGGTGCATTCAAGTTGTTTCAAGTTTAACAGGTTAGGATGTAATTATAGCATGATCGAAGAGTGTTTACCTCTTGCTGCAATAAAGAGCCTATAACTCTGGTTGATATGCAGAGTGGTTGTGTTATATCAATTATGTAGTGCATTCAAGCACAACCCATGTTTAATGGGCTATTCTAGAGAGTGATCAAGATTTTCTAAACTTTATGAATGTTACTTGACATATATTTGCATAATCTCAAATTCCTTCAGAGCCTTTTGAAGTATCAATTTATCCTATATAGGGTTTAGAATGATTTCTTTTAATTAAAAAAATAAATAAATGATGTATTTTCTTGTAATTAGATAATGTAGAGATCTCCTAAATCTACCCCTCGCACACTTTATCCTCTTGGCATTGTATTCATTACTCCAAATTTTACTGATTTTTGCATGTGACATCTTTAATATCTTCATGACCATGTGGATTTTAAATAGATCTCACTTTTCTTTTTAATCCTTTTCATGGTAACCCTTGAGTTCCATAATCCACCTTCAATCTCTTCTAAGAACGAAGTGTCTTAAGCTAGACTGATAGTATGCATATAAAGCAAGTCCTTCATACCTACCATTGTTCCAAACCACCACTCACTGCCTTGCTTAAAATGTTTCCTCCATAAGCAAAATAGCATGTTTCAAAATCATGGTTGCCAGTGATTGACTATTAAGGTCCCTACTTTCATCAAGATACAATGAGATTTTGTCTTCAAACTCACATTATGGAAGATAACATTGTAAATTGTTTGTTGTGTATGATTCGATTTTCTTGCACATTTACTGCTTTGCTAACTTCCTTTAAGATTGGGTATTGCACCCTCAGCTATAATCTCAAACAACTCACTCACTATCACTTGAAGATTCCTTTCATGAGCATCCTTCTATAAAATCAAACCATGCCCTATAGATTGCCTACTTACTACAAGGACTCATTGTTTCATGGTATTGTAGTTCTTAAGATCCTTCAACCTTTTTATTGACACTACCAATAATCCACAAGGTATTATTCACTATTCTCCCATCTTTGGTGAGTCTCAACACACTGCTCAAACATGCAATCCACTACCTCCATTATACAATATTAATGGCTAAGAAGAAACATTGAACCTATGATTACCACTGTTACTTCATTTGGATAGTCATTCCCTGATTTCATTTGCCTTGTCTAACACTACCAAAAGCATTTGAAAAACCCTTAAGGTCAGCAAGGGGGTAAGGAAATGCACTGTTAAAATCTCCACTTTACTATGCAAGGTTTGAGCTTTATTATCTTGTCACTGCTTAGCCTGTTTTTGACTATCACATCTCAAGTGATTGTCATTCTTCTTACCGTAGATTGCATTTACAAATATCACTAAGCTACATAGTGTGCTTGTTATTGGCTACAATCTTTAGATTGCAATATTTTGAAATTACCTACAATGTCTCAATCTTTCTGGTATTGCAACCTCACTAATCCGCTATAGTTATTGTTTATGTTTCTACGGAGGCCTAGGTTTTGTACCCTAATCATGCTCTTACCAATGCTTCTATTGTTTTTTATTAGGGCTCTCTCAATGTTGAGGGCCCTAGGGATAAGCTCGTCATAAGAAGTGACACATTGCATCTTTAACTAAAAGGATAAATCCATATTGACATTAGCAATGATGATTCTGACTTGTTGCTCCTTAGGAATGGGGCACTTGCTCTTACTAGCTCGCTACCTCCATTGTTGTAGGAATTTTGTGATCAAGTTCAATATTCTAATTTTAGGAGTCTTAACGGTTGGAAATCATAGTAAAAGCAGAATTTAATAAGTTTTGGAATTAGCATTGTAAAGTGTGTTTTGGGTCATTAACTTCAGACTATCTTCTCTTTTGTACGGGTGGTTGCATGCCAAATTTTTTTGGTGTAAAATATCAAAATTATTAGATTATGTTACCTGTCTATGAATAAAAATTATTAGAGTGCGAGTTTGATATTTTTTGAAGATCTAAATAGTCAAGCTTGGTAAAGAAAAATCATGTCAGATAATATTAGTCCAGAACAAAATGAAGAGGCACTTGATAGATTGTGGGCTAGATTGAAAAGAAAGGGTGATGGGAAATGTTATTGTCCTTCCAATAATTGCAAGGGCTTAAAGATGAGATGACTTTTAATCACAACAGCTGAGAAACATTGTAGGCAGCATGGTCACGTTGAAGGGGGGAGTGATTATCGTCCATTGGTAAGTTGTTCATTATATGTGTTTATATTGATTGAATTTGTAAATGTTTATATTTTTTTAACATTTTATATATATATATAATCACTTGATCATGATCATGGTTTATTTTTGTTTATCATTATTATAAAGGTGGGGCCCCCTAGGGCAAATGATATGGATTATCATGGCTCAGAGAATGTGGTTTTGCAAGTAGACGAACATGGAGCTATGAATATCGAAGATGAAGTTAATGATACTATGGAAGAAGATGATCATGCACCAGAAAACATAGTTGAAGATGATGGTACGAATACATTGATCCTTGACACATTTAGTGGTAGAGCTGATCATGATGATCAAGATGACTTTGATGATGTTCATGATTTACCTGTACTTGACAAGGCATACGAGCCCCTTTATGAAGGCTCTGAAACAACTCTTCTCTATGTTGTATTGTTGCTGTTGAACTTGAAGGTTATGAATGGTTTATCAAACATAGAAATCTCATGGATGTTAAGGTATGTCATATATGTCATTTTTTTTCATCTATTTTAATTGTTGTTAGTTCATCACTAGTAAATAAAGGATGAAATATGTACCATTAATATTCTTTATATGAACAAATTATTTTTTGTTGTAGATTGATTGATGAATTGTTGTTACCACCATCAAATATTTTACCTTGCTCATATTGATATTTATGTGCCATTATGAAAGATATCGAAATGTAGTATCAAGCAATAGATGCATTTCCCAATGATCATATTATATATCATAAACAACAAGAATTTGTAACAGAATGCCCATAATGTCATATCAGTAGATATCAAACAAATCAACTAACAAAAAAGGTGCCTCGCAAGGTTCTTCGCTATATTCTGATTATTCCACGTATGCAACAATTATTTTGGTGTGAAAGCTTAGCGCAATTGATGGATTACCATGCACAGAATAGAAGTGGAGATGACATTCTTCGAATTCCTGTGGATGGTTTTGCATTTAGGGACATGGAGGAAAAATGGACACACTTTAAAGAAGAACCTCGTAATCTCAAGCTTTCATTGGGAGCGGATGGTGTCAATCCATTTGGAGAGCTGAGATCTATTTACTCAGTGTGGCCTATTTTTGTTATCAATAATAACATTCCTCCATGGATGTCAATAAAGAGGGAGCACATAATGTTTTCAATGATTGTTCCAGGTATTTGTTTACATCAATTTTCTTTAATGTAGTAGCATCTCATTTGTCTTATTTGTTGCATAATGACTTTTTTTTTTCATTCAATAGTCATGTACAGTAATTTATATATATTGCAAGAAATGGCTATAATACCATGTAATGTTTATGTTCATTCAACTAGGTAAGTACCAAGTTAAAGATATGAATTTATATATCGAGCCTCTTATTGATGAGTTACTAAAGCTATGGAATGGCATCACTATGTATGACGTCTCTAGACCAATAGGACAAAGACAATTTCAATTACATGCAATGCTTGTATCGACAATTCATGATGCCCCAGGGCTAACACATTTTTGTAGTATGTTATAACATTCGACTGCACTTTAACAATATTTAATTTGATGAAGTAGATATCATGCATGTTTTTAAAATAATCTATTCACTATATATGATTATAAAAATTGGCATATTTAATCCAATTATATATGATCTTGCAGGTCTTCAAACAAAGGGAAAAATTGCATGTCCAATTTGTGGTCCAAGATGAAATCTCGTCATTCAACAAGTTTATGAAAGCATCCATAGAAATCATAAGTATCTAACTACTGAAAAATATCCTTTCAATGGGAAAGAAGAGACTACATCAAAACCATGAAGAATGACACCTCGCCTATGGAAGTTGGAATATAATAGAATTAATCATCAAAGTTATACATCGGATCAAATTGTTTATCTATCATATATGATATGCTTTGAATTTATATTTTTATATTGTGTTGTGTTTACTCATGTTGTAATTGACAATGATTGTTGTTAATTTTTTTAACTTATATGCTTCATGAAGGTCGTCAAGGCATTAATGGCCGGCTTCCTCAGGGACTAAAAAGTTATCGTAGATAATTTAGTAGGTTGTCCTACTATGAGCAGCTACAAATTGTGCATTTGTTTGATACAATGCATATCAGAAAGAATATAATAGAAATGTTATGGAAAATATTGGATGGAAGGCATGACAAAGAAAAAAATGTCAAAATTTGTAGTGACATTCAGGAAGCCAACCATGCAATGAAAAATGTCATTCAATTAAATAGTGATGGAGACCAAATTAATATAATTGCCCTTCCTTGGTTATTAACAGAGCAGTAAAGCAATGTTATAAAAGAAGTCATACAAAAATTTTGATTTCCCACAGGATTTGTTGCAAACATAAACAATATAATAACAAAGAAAGCTGAATTTGGGTTAGGGATGAAAATGCATGATTGGCGTACCTTCATTAAGGTAATTATTCTGGTATATTATATACACTTGTATAATGCATGTACTTTTCAGTGTATTGGGTTTACAACTTTTGGAAAAATAATGAAAAGATCATTTTATAATTGTTGTAGTATGTTCTACCTCTATCTCTCCCAAACAACTTTGACAACAATGTCAAGCAAGTTATATATGATCTTGAAAAATACATGAGGTAACTAGTGAGATTTGTTCAATTTTTTTTATACATCTTATAATTTCCATTTGTTTTACTTGTTATGCAATCTACTATATATTTTTGTTAAATCTCGTTAATATATTTGCACCTTGAATCACTTGTAGATGGCTATCATCTAAAGAAATCCATAAAGAAGATATAAATTATTGGAAGAGAAAAATTCCTCCTCTAATGTGTGAAATGAAAAAATGTTTACCTTCAACATTTTTCAATGCACAAGAACACTACCTCATATACCAAGTTGAGGAGATTGAATTGTGTGGACCTGTACACACAAGGTCAATGTGGATGGTTGAGAGGCACTTGAAATTTTTGAAGACTTTGGTTAGACAAAGAGCACATCTTGAGAGTTCTATGGTGGAGGGATATATGGTATACCAGACCATGGTGTACATTAGTGAATATCTTCATAAGTTTGCAGCAAATATCCATGTAGATCGCATTTGGGATCCCAACTCCATTAACAAATTTGAAGGGGAGTACTTGTTGGGGAAAGGTAGATTGAGGAAAGCGAGAGGTAATTATAAGATGGTCATGGAGATTAATTGGAATGCATTTTACATATGGTTTTTATGTATATTGTACTTATTTAATTTTTAATCTTCAATATACATCAATTATAAATTAAGGTCGTATACTGTGGTATTTAACTAATTATACATCATTTGTGAATTTTAATTTTTTTTGGTACAGTTGGTCGAGAGTGGGATGCACTACATTTGTCCGTCGCCAAAAATATTGATTGGATGACGATATGGATTAAACGATGTCAACAATCTGGTCGTGCATTAACATGGGAAGGTGTGGCTTCATTGGTTAAAGAAGCTCATCGTAATGGAGATTCCAATGTTACACAAAGGGAAATTGATTTAGCATATGGTTTAAGAGATAAACATATATGTATAAATATATTAATCACCCATATTATTTAATTATTTTCAAGTATATTGATGTATATATATCTTGAGATTGTTTTCTTTGCATATATTCACCAAGAATAAATATGTTTATCAACCCACATATTGCAAATAATTTTACATGTTTGACATATTGTAGAAACACCACAAGGCTATGTGGTGCAATGGTCGTAAATTTTGAATCAAAATGTTGGATGACATGAAGAAAACTTGTGATTCTGGTATAATTGCAGCTTCTTGTGACTAATGTTTCATCTAGAAGCGACATACATCCAAATATTAGAAAATTGATACTATGGGATTTTGGATGATATACTTGAGTGTGACTTTAAGTCCTTCAGATTAATTTTGTTCGTCGTCCTATGGTATAGGCTACAATTGAATGAAAATGATCCTAAGAGAACTATTATTGAACATGATAATGGATTTACCATGGGTTGATCGAGTGAGATCGGCGAAAAATGAGCCCTATGTTCTTCCAAGCCAATGTGAGCAGGTATTTTACTAGAGGTTCCAGGTAAACCGGGTTGGTCATTTGTTGTTAGACATGATCCAAGAGGAAGGCCGTAAAGTATAATGTGGTGGAAGAAGAAGATACCAAAGAACTAGAAGATGATGTAGATGATGATCAGGATCAATGGTTAGTTGATGATGTCCCCACAAGATGTCGAAGAGGAGGAACTAGATGATGATGATGTAGGAGTTAATGTTCATGAAGATGACATCCATGGATGATGACATTATCAAAACTGATATCGATGATGATGATGATGATATGACCAATCCTTACAATGTCAATCTAGATCAGATGATACAGACAAAGAGTTAGATGAAGAAGAAGATCAATGACATTGAAATGTATAAGTTATGCGATTATATTATCTATTTGATATTAATTTCTTGATAGAATTATATTTGACTTATGTGGTTACATAATTAATTCATGATGTTTTTAATTTTTATGCCATTACATAATTAATTTAATGGTGTACTTTTTAATGTTTGAAATGTCAAAAAATTAAAACATTTCAATAGTGATGTTAACAACATTGAAATTAGTGTGTTTTATGTTTCATGTTATCATAAAAGATTAAAAAGTCAGTTGTAGAGGTGGTTGTTCAGTGGTTGACATGTATGTTGGTTCTATTTACAATGTAATCGGGTTTGTCTTCTAATATACCTATGGAATTTCCAATTCCAATCAAAGGCAGCTCGAAGGACCTAGACCAATTGATGAGGACTTTAAAAGCCTTGTGTTAGCTCCCAAAAACACAGGTAAGAATACCTCAAGAGGTTGCCAATCTCTTGGAACAATTTAGGGTAACAGACAAAGCCAAATGGTTTAAGCTTTCTACTCTTTAGGTGTTGCTAGACCTAGGCGGGTGTACCTATGTGAATTGAGGAGACTTGACTTTTGATCTTCTCTCTTGTAGTGATTTGTCCATGATGGCAGATGGAAGTGGACAAATGAAATAAAATTTGGTATAGATCGTATAGCAATATTCAAAACTAAATCCTAATATGCTCAGTTAACAAATGTAAAGAAAAATGAATGAATCTTAATGATGAAAATGCAGAGACTAGTGCCTTATTGGGTATGCGGAGTCAAGAGAAATATGAAACAAGTACTTCATTCTGGTAGACATTCAAGTTGTTTAGCACTTGATTTAGTTTATAACTTGTATAAACATGCAAGTTTATGATTACCGAGTTCTTCTTAGTGATCCAATTAACATTCTCTAATTACTACGATCAATTTAAAGGGTTTAATCTTTACTGGAAAGAACCAATCAATTGACCATACAGATGCAGCAAATGTGCACTGAAAAACCGAATGTAAACTTGTTACACCAATTTAAATAACCAGAAAATACCATATTGGAGACAAATTTAATAATACTTTCAAAAAACACCATAAACAACTGATACCAGAAACAAATGCACCATATTATTAGATTTCAATTGATATCTCCATGATTCGAAACATGCAGCATAGTCTCATATTGGAAAAAAATTGCATTACACTCTATATTTTCTATCCTATAAACTATTCTACTTATCGCTCCTTCATTTCATTTTCAAAACGGATATTTATACATTGAGAATACAAAAGGACGCGTCCTTTCGGAAATTGAAATGTCACATTTTTACAAAACAAAAGATTAGAGGATAATTAAGCTCTATTAAGCAACAAGTGAGTTTTAGCAAGATGATCCAAATAATCTCGGTGCTCGTATGTATCCGTATCTCCAACCACATTCTGGATCGTGATTTCCATCTTGAAAATATTCTCATTCTGCTCACTCACTTCTTCTAACGTTGTATTCTTCGTAGAAGCTATCCTCATGACTTCATTTAACAATGATTCAATTTCATCCTTCCATCTGGCAGCTTCTTTCAGTTCCCCTTTGTCATCAGAGAATGCAATCAATGTTTTCTTGGTAGCATTTATCAAACCCTGTTGGTCCCCTTGCAACTCATTGTAGAAGTTTCGATGTCAATTTATAATATGATTTGCAGCTTCAATTGTTGCACTGTTAGAAGCATCTCTTTGATCTATCTCATGAAACTTCTTCGTAATCCGTCCATCCATCCTTTCATGCTCCTTTAATGCAGCAAGAGTATGTGAATGTTTTCCCCAAAGTTTATTCAACCAAGGTGTTAAACTATCTTTCCTTTTCTTGATTATTGCAACAATTGCATCATGCTTTCCTTGGGAATAAGCACTTGATCCAACCCAATGATCCTTTGTCTGAGAGATTTCTCCTTGAGTGAGCATCCTGGGTGTTTTCATTGTAACACCAACTAAATCCTTTAGTCTGTCATTTTCTCTCAACATTCTTTCATTATTTGCTTTGTACATCTCCCTTTCCTTTATCAACATTTGAATTTGGGCCTTGTTCAGCTTTGCAATATTCACTCCAATTTCTGTAGTAGCCATAGGATTAGCTTCCCCAACCTTTAGGTTCATGACATGGCCAAATTCCTTTTTAGTTTCAATGACCACTGATTTCCTGTGGGGTGGGTATAAGGCCCAGACCATCAATGACCCTTCATCAATATTGTATTTTGATCGAGCATACACCTCCATTAAACTTTCTTTGTCAAGCTTATGTGTAGCATTGTTGTCCCTCAAGAAACTATCAAAAACAAGGGATAAATTGAGATCTAGCCTGGGAAAGATCATGACACCAGCATCTTGCAACATTTTCCTCCCCTTTTCAAGGATCATATTTGTCATTTCATTATCCACACATTTCCTCAATTCATTCAGTGATTTTTCTTCATTTCCTGTAGTGACATCATCAAACTTTTCTCTTATTTCCTTCCCCTTCTGTTTATACAAAAATGCTTTGAATTCTGGGGAGTTTATGAACTCATCATCTGAAACAAATGATCTATACTCAATATGCCTTGCATCTGCATCACCACTCTCAACACTTAGCTCTCTAGTTGGGAAAACATACTATTGAGTTCTCAATCTGGATACCTTTTCTGGTTGGCTTTGTGGCACATTATCTTGTGGTGTCTCTTCCCCTGAAGACAATTGCTCTGCATCATGCAGCCCTTGGTTATATCTTTCAACCACCATCTCAGCTTCATCTTCCTCCAGATTCTGAATCATATCATCAAAGGGATAGGGCACATGCTGATACTTTCCAAAGTGTATCTTCTCTATGGCAGAATTGATATATCCTTCTAGGTCAAAGCTCTTCCTTGGTGATCCTCTCTTCATGTTGTACTGAAGCAGTTTGTCAAGGATCAAATTGTATCCTTCCTTGGCCAACATAGTGAAATCGCCAAAGCATAATGAGCTAGGCATAAAAGCTTGCTTCCCAAAAGAACTTAAATTCATTACACTACAATAATCCATCTACCTGACAATCTCCAAATATGCAATCCTGTTTGGAACTGTCTTTTGCAGAATGAAAGGGGCCTCTTCAAACCCATAGACTCTGATCATTGTAGCTCCCTCCAAACAATACCAATCTCCCCAATTATGATCAATTGGCCCATTGAAATCTTTTGGCTGAAGAAATCTCTTAATCTCATTTGATAATGAATAATTACAGGGATATTTATACACTTTGTACAATGTTTTCACAAAATATTCTTCAAAATGAATGAAACTAGCATTAGCAAACCTGCTATCCCAAATAGTAGTCCACAATTGAACAGGTAATGCTTCACCATCTTTACCAACCTGAGAAATTCTCATTTCTAGAGGCCATACTCCCAACTCCTGTCCAAAATATAGTACCAGGTGCATCAACAATGAATAATTCCCAAGATAAAAAGTAGATGATCCACCTTTTATAGCCATCAGTCCTAAATCAAGCCCCCTAGAAATGTATGAGGCATAGTCAAATGGCCGAGTATTATGATACTGGATATCTGTTGTGATAATCATGGGCACAATTGACATATACTTTGGGGCATCCATTCCCAATACCTGACACATTGAAAAATAGGTGTATTTCATATAGGGTTCAAACAATTCCACATGATAAGGGGGGCCCTCACTATCCTATAGAGGATCTGGCTTGCTGCCTTGTTTAACTCTATGAATTGGAAACCTACAACCCTTATAGATTGTATCCATTCTCAAGAATTCCTTCTCCAATTCCTCGTGTATGATCTACTCAAAACCCTTCTAAATTGAAAACCTTCCCAATTGCCTCTTTTGACAGATATATTTGTGGCTTTCTAGATGGGTCACATATAGCTTTATGCTTCAGGTCATAGTTATCAGCCAACAATTTTACTAATTCAGCATTCACAAACAAGTTAGGGCACACCAGTTTTCCCAAATTCAGCTTCCATGGGTTGCAAACTGGTTGAAAATGACTTCTTCTATGATAATGGAAATTGAACAATTCATACCCCCTTATGGTAGTCTAGACCTCTCCTATGAATTTGCATTTGTCATCTAGTTTATCAATCTCTACCCTAAGTTGTGTAGACCTTCTGGCTCTAGGCCTTGAACCAAGCAACTGATCAATGAGATCCTGGTTTAATCTTCATTCAATGCCCTCATGTTCTGTATCAATTTTTTTGTTTCTTCCCTTTTGATTGACTACTTTCACCTTGTTTTCTACTTTTGACTTTTCCAAAACCAAGGGACTCCATTCTTCAAGATTTCAAAAGTTAAAATTTAGAAGGCTAAGATGCAGTCACTTACAGTGTATTTCTCAAGCTCCTCGGGCTGGAAGATGTCCTAGTTCTCTGTTCGCACTACTGACTCTTCTGCAATCAATTCAACACAAATGCATTTGATTACACTTACCCTTTTATATCCCGTCGCGCCATTAATATGTTAGCTGAAGCATGAATGAAGAGTTATTTGAAACTTGCACTGTCACATCAAATGTCTTGTCGGTGAGAGATTTTCAAATCTGAGGTGAAATATTTTTTGCAATGTTCATTAGATCTTTTTCCGAAACATCTTGTAGTCACACTGAAGGCCAATGTCTCATCGACATCATCCTTTAGTTCTTTGTGTTTCATCGTGACCTTTAGAGTCGGGGAGTAGTCTCACAGAAAATACTATCTCATCAAAATGTATTCTTTTGTCTCATGTGGGTCGCTATAACATTCTGTTGTTGGGGAGACATCCCATAGATATCCTATGTCTCACCGAAAAATCTCCTTAAGTTTACTTCTTGTTGCCATGACAATATCATTCTCTTACCGATGAAAACAATCTTACCGATGATATAAATTTCATCGACAAGACTTATGAATCTTCAAAAAGACTCATACCGATGCCAAATGTCTCACCGAACCCATTCCTCTAAATTACTTTATTCAGTGAGACTCTCCCTAAAGTATTCTTTTGGTGTAACCTTCAATTTTTGACGAAACTTATGCCGAAGACTTATTCTCTCGTCAATGCAATTCTCTATCAGTGTGACATTTGAGTCAGCAAGACTACATAGCTTCTTCTCAATAGCTTTTTGATGAAACCCCCCTTGCACCTTATTGGCAAGACCCAACACCTTCGGTAAGACATCATTTCAATAACCTTTTGTTTGGCTGATACATCATTCCCCACGCTGGTCAGTGAGACATACATGAGTTCATTATGACTCATCTCGATAACAATTCTCTTGTCGATATGACTTTCCTGTCACCAAAACAATAGATGTTTCCCACCGATAATCTGCAACAAGCATACATTAGTGAAAAATATAGGTCGAGGAGACCTTCACCCTATCTTGCCGATATGGGTAATACAATGAAATATCAAAGACTAGTTGGATTCAAATGAATCATATGACAAAATACAAGCAAGATGCCATAAGGAGGGAACTTTATGCTTATGATGAGGACTCAATTTGGAAACTCATGAATGCAATTGATTGTGAAAAATTCAAAATTTTACAGTTCTAACACCTCGTACACTTCGAGCTCTGCAAGACCCGGGAGGGTGATTCCTTAATGTGTTTACAACCTCTGCACCATTATTATAAACAACATTAACAATAGCAGATGATCTCACTTAATAACTCAACACGATAAGATAATATCAACTAGAATTGGCTGTTCATAGACAATATCAACTATTTGGAGCATGAGATAACTAAACACAATCCATTGTACAAGATAGTCAATGATTTGCAATTTTTAGCAAGCTCTAGGCAAAGACAAACAAATACTAAACTACATGAATAATTACAACTTAGATCAGTGTCATATATCCATTGCAGGAGTCAAATTCATAAGCATCTAGAGGTTTATAACAGATTTAATACATCACATATAAGATCCTTGACAATATTGCATTACAATTTCATCAGTGTGCATTCTAACCTAGGACTACTTATCAAATCCTTATACAACACATATCCGCCTATAATCCCATTCAAACATTTTGATTAATTCCTTGAATTAAAACTAAAATAGAATCATACACACCACAACAGTGAGATGGATAAAATAACCCTTAGTTATTTCATTGAAAGTTCAGATATGCATGTACAATGGAGAGACATGAGCTCAAATTTTTATTTCAACTCAAATGCTAGTACTGTTATACAACATTAAATCTCTATGAACTCAAAACCTATTACATAATGACTCAAAACCTAAATTGCATTTCTCTAAAACCATCAGACTTTACAATTTTATCTGCAACTTCACCTAGACTCAAAAAAAATTATCTAACTTGCTAAGCCGTACTTTTGGCCTTGAAATCCTTCTTATAGAAAATGAAGGAGCAAACAAGCACCGGGCCAAAAAGTACACTTATCACCAGTCAATTGGAGCACCTAGTGATATTCCAAAATTTGTTACAACAACCACCACCTTGAAAAATATTCTTGTTCAAAAATCGTTACAACAGCAATCATCTTCGAGCATATTCCCGTTCATCATGTCGATAGAGGAAGGTTGATGCAATAACAAAAAACCACGTGAAACCCATGCCAAGAAATTCATCCACAAAACTGGAAATGTTGTAACCACAACATCTGATTTTCCACCTGTTGGTAGCCCACTCTTTTTACTCATCATCATTCAAATACTTAGCCACCCACCTTTAGTATTCTTCGTTAGTTGGCCAGTCAAAATTAATCACCTCTTTTACCTTTGTACTATAAGGAAAATACTTTACCACTACCTGATTAGCATCTCTTTCAAAAGATTCCAAAAATGAGCTAGTACCAATAATCTTATCCATACAATTTACCAAAAAATCATCATCTGAGTCATCACAAATTATTTTAATTTGATTATTGATGACTTCACTTGCTTCATCCTGCCATTGTTGGAGTGTTCTAATTCCCCCTACTTATCAGTTAATCATTGAAGTTCTTTACCAATTACCTAATCTTCCTACTTAGATCATCTGGTAAGGTCTGAAAACCTTGCAATGATTTAACTAATACATAAGTAGGCTTCAATGATTGGGGCCTATTATTTACATCAAACCTTGAGGCTTTATTCATAAAATCTAGATTATTTTCCCTAGGGATCCAATTTTGAATTATTGGAATCACTATCCCCTGATCCCTATCAATATTATTTATTGCTTCAAATAGCAAAGAATACAAATAATGTATAGAGGGTATTTTATTATCCACCTTTTCATTTAAATGCTCCAAAACAAGAGTAACAATTTCTTTTTTTTTTGAAAGAAAACCCTCCTTTTTTACTCTTAGTGATGTCTATAATTGATCAATTTTCTCCATGAGCTACCTCTTTGTTGGATCAACAGAGCACTCTGTTTCTTCATCAACTTGTTCTAGAGGAGAGGTAAGAGCAATATTTTGAATGGGAGACCCTGGTGTACAAACATTTGGAGAAGCAGGAGGCATTGACCTTGTTGTGGGAGGTGATGTGCTGGTTCCTAGAGCATTGGATGTTTCCCCAGTATGTCTATACTTGAACCTTTCTACTTCAGTTTGCAGCTCAATATTCCTCTTTTGCATTTTACTATATTCTTCAATTAAAATGTTATACTTCTCCATTAGGCTCATTCTTCCAGCCTCCTCCCTTTCAGCAGTCTTTTGGGCCAACTTGGCCACATTCACAGTTAAACTAGTGGCTTTGGTTTTTCTAGTCTCTGAAGCCCTCTTTATCATTAATCCTCCTTTGAAATTTGGATTAATATCAGCAATGTCTAGCTTTCTTCCTTGTGGAGCCAATGCCCAAATTGCTAAGGTCTCATATTCTTCACTAAAGGCAGAGTTTTGTAATGCTGCCTTAACTTCTTCAGAATCCCAAAAAAGGATTCTTGGACTTCATAATGGAATTGAAAGCCATTGCATCTGTGATGTCCCATTCAGGCAAAATCAAAACACCAGCATGATTCACTAGTTGTCTTCCTTCTTCAGGAGTGATGTTTTTGAACTCTTCCATTAGTTTAGCTTTCACTTCTTCATCATTCTCCTGATCTGACCTGTCAGGCCTTAGTTCTCTTCTCTCCTTGCATTTATTTTGATATTCCTCAAATTTCATCCTCCATGCCAATTGCAAGAATATAGGAGTCTTTACAAATGCATTGTCATCTAAGAACTCCTTGCAAGCCTCCATTCTTGCATCCTACAAACTCTTACCCTTCATATCCAAATCAGATAGAACCAATTCAGCTAACCTAGGAGGGGACGACATACCAACCTACATGTCTTGATCAGTAACAATAAGTTCATCTTTGAGATCCTTAGGTAGGTGATCAATTATTTGCCTCTTAGGGCTTGGCTCAGGTGGTGGTGATGGGGGACTATGCTTTGGTGAAGATTTTAATTCAATGATTTTGATAGCCCCAGGTACTTTGAATTTTGGGTCTGGTCGTGAAGGTACCTTCATTATTTTCTTCCCTTTTTTGTCTACTTCTTCCTCGTCACTGCCAGTATCCCTTTTCCTCCTATAGATGGGCCGCCTTTCTGTAGGCTAACATACTGACCTTGTTTCAATTGGCATATCACTTTGTCCTTGCATATCCAGACTTAGCCTTAAATTTATCTTTTTGGTTGTCAAGGTGTCCATTATCTCCTTGAAATTCTTCATTAAAAAATCAATTCTTTTGTGGTATGGAGTGAATTCCATCAATGGACCATACATCGGATCCATTTCATGCACAATATCCAGTAGCTTACTATAAGCTATCCACTTTTCCTTGTTCAATTCTTACCTATTTAAATCAAATTCATTCTTGATCGGGTCCTTAGGGAAATTGAACTCATATCCAAATTTCCCACCTTTTATTCTTTGTCTGAAAAGAGAAAAGAAACCTTCAGGATCAGGTTGTCGCCTGGACCAAATCTCAAATGGGAATCAACAAAGAATTTGTCAAAATGTGTCTAGCCTCCCTTTGAAAATGTAAAGTCAGACACTACTGTATAATCAGGGAATAATGTTCCCTTCCCCTTTCCAGTTAGGTTGTCTTCATGAATACACCCCATCTACCACATAACTTCTACAAACCCTAGTATTGGTGGCACATTGTATGGCAGTATGTGAGGGGTTCCTCGAAATCCACATATTCTCAGGATAGTGCTGACTGGATATGGGATAATGTCACCCTAGTTATGTAAAACCCTCAATTTTGGTTTCCTCTACTTCGGCCTAAGGAAATCATGCACTTCCTGAGGGATCCTAGGTACATTTTCCATCAATCTAGCCCTCAATCTTGCAGCAAAACAATTATCAAATTACACATAACTGGTGCTTTCCTTATTATAGGAAAAATCTGAAGCCCATATCTATACTGGAAATCTTTCTCTATTAATTGATTGTATTAAGTTCATCTTCTCAGCAAAGAAATCAGCATTCCTAAACAAAAACATATGCATCAACATGGAATACCAAAAAAATTGAGTACCAGTATCACCATTTTGTAGCTTCGACAGTCCTTCATCTATCCTCTCCACCAAAAAAGAAGCAAAGTCATATGTTAAAGAGAAGTTAGGGTGTTGTATTTGCACCCCCATGAACATGTATGCAATCAAAATTACTGCACCAGGGCTGAAACCCAAAATATGACATAGTGAATAGAAAGTAGCTAGGAAAGGCTTTCCAAAACAATTCAATTTGAAGGGCTTCTGGTCACTAGGGCTGATGTGAAATTGTGAACCCCTTGCCTTAACCAGATGAGGTGGAAGCAGCTTAACCCTAAAAAGAGATTTCAATTTTGTATACTCCTGCTTCATTTCTTCAAGATTAATAGGAACCAAGTCATCACTTGGCTCACTCAAATCAAAAGTCTGTTAGATAACATCTCTGTTAATTTCTAATAGAACCCCTCCATCATTATCTTTGATTACCCATGTGATAGGGTCATATCTTTTGGCCACTGCTCTAAGTAAGTCCACATCAGGGAGCACATTTGGAACAACCAACTTTCCCATGTCGTACATCCATCCATTTGAAAAAGGATGAGGAAAATTCCTCTGTCCATACCATAATTTGAACATTTCTAAGCCTGTGAGTGGAACCCTAGCATCAGTAATGTTGGAATTATTACACACCAACCCCTCCCCTAGGATTTTCCCTCGCATCAACACCAAACCTTTCCTTCTCTCATTTGTTGATAATGGAAATTGACCTAGGAAATCATTGTACAAGTTTATTTTCAAATACTCAATGTGGCCAGAGTGCTACTTGGTTGGCACCATTTTAGACAAACTAGGGACTACAATGTTACACTTCAAGTGGCTATGACTAAGCAGAGATAGGAAATTACAGAGTAAAAATACCGTAATTCCTCACAATTTATGATTAAACAATAGCCCTAACAAAATATTTTAATGAACTTAGTGGCAAGCATAGCAGACCCCCCTTTCCAAAATTTAGGTGTAGAATGACCAGGAAACAAAGAAAATTAACTCATGGCTTTTTTCACACAAACTCCAATTTCTAGCTGCAGCTGCTCGTAATTTCACCTTTGGCTCTGAAACTGTTTTCACAAAATACTTGGATGCTTTGTGATACAAATGAGACGAGTAAATTGATTTTATGTCTATCAAATCCTACCAGTAGATGTCTCATCCACCATTAAAGCCCACTTGTAGGCTGCATGAAGGGCTCCAACCATAATTTGATACATATTTAAATTTGAGCCGTTGATCCTTCAATTTGATCAATTCATCGACGACCATCTTCAAAACAGGCTGACATAATCGCCAACACGACAATAAAGGGGCCCACTATGTCATACGCCACAAAGGAATGCCATGTGGTGGTTTCCCATGATATCACAATCCTTTGATTTACCATCATGGGATGGCAAGCATCATCAATCTTTTTACCATAAATCCTTCTCCTTCAAAAATGGTCGCCGTCCTTTTCCTTTAACTGTTGAGCAACTTTTCCCTTCAAATCATAACATCTGCGTTGAAATAAAACACATGCATCTTACAAGTGCATTAGTAATCCACCCCGTAATACATTTAAAACCGGCAAACACTTTCTTCACTCCTTAGGCTTCATTGGATGAGACACGTGGCAGGCACCCGCGACATTGCGAACCCAAAATTCTTAATCGCAGGATGGCGGGCACCATCAATTTTGAAGAGATAGCTCATAAATGGTCACACAGATTTCATCCTTTACGAATGGCACATGACACCCGCTCGTGATATCGTGATCCCTATAATCCTTGATCGCAGGATAGCGGGCATCATTAATCATTTGTTCTTTGTTAGGGTTGGGATAAGAATTTAACAGGGCCAACTGAGACTTAAGAAATAAAACCCTACGGAGGAAATAAAATATTAAAATCAAAGTTGGGTTTTAATTTTAACCCGGTGACGTAAGCCTAAGCCATTAACTGTAGTGGTCATGTCACTGACAGCTTAGCCAAAGCCTTTCATTAAATACTAACCGTGCAATGTGTAGGTTTTCCAGATTCAAAGATATGGGAGAAGATCTCGATCGTACCCCGCCAACTCGCAGACCTAAGGTGTTGCCTTATTATTTGGCACGAGGTCAACAAAAGGAAAATGTATGTCCTATATGGAATTTGGGGCCCAATCTCTACTATTGAGCTCATAACCTATGGTTTTAAATCAACAACCAAGATCAAAAGCCAATGTAAATCTTTGTTGTTCCCTATTAGCTCATAGGAGGAAGATTAAGGTTGGTGAAGCATTAATGAATTATTCCTTGCTTGTGTAGTCACATCGATCTCAATCTGTGTGAAGATGTTGTTGTTGGCAATCATGAAGGGTGATCTTTGGATTCTCATCTAGCTCTAGTTAAATGGTGATAGTACATATGCCGCCAAATTGCCATGTTTGCACATGCATATTTACTAAGCATTGATGAAGGTTGCCATTACCTCGCACAATAAATACAAGAGGAATTAACTACTAATAGTGTCATTCTTGTAGCAATTAGAGCTCTTTGTGGGCTGAGCCTAATCAAGTTTGAATGCTTGTCGGAGAAGAGAAAATGAGTAAGTAAGTAAGGAGGTTTGTTCATTTGAGCTCACAAAAGCTTGGTCCTGCTATTCAGGAAGGTGCTTTGGTTGAGCAACAACGTCCTGGAATTGCAACCTTCTACTACTTTGGTTGCAATAGAAGGTTGGAATTCCAGGAAATTGCTGCTCAACTGGTAGATGACAAAGGCAAGCAGTCGGTGTGCTCTGGATGTGGCCAACACTTGCCCATTGACCTTACGAGCAACATTTCTGATGATGTAACTGAGACCAACTCAGACTACTATCGGTATTTAAGTCGCTTCAATCACAGTCTGCCCTATGATGAGGAAATGATATATGTGGGCACATCAACTATTAAAACCCCAAGCGGATGGACTAGAACCATATTGGGCAAGGACAAGAAAGAAGAGGAGGTTGAGGGTCTACTGTATTGGGCAATAACTAGAAGCGGGCGTGTATACAAGGGTCTAAGTGTTGGTAAGGGTAGGGTGGTGGGTAAATAAGAAGTTGTTATGGTGCCTTCGTGGCAATTTGGTTGCCGGGTTTTTTTGCATGGATAGCGACAAGGGGATTTTGATGACAATTTGTGTTCCCTATTCTTTTATGCTACCCCAGTTCATGCACTATATATGTTTTGCAGATTCAACGTGTGGGAAGTTTTGTAATGAAAGTCAAATGTAATGGATATTTTGTTCAAATGAAAATTTGTGGTGAAATTACATTTGAGCCCGAAGCTTGTTGCTCTCTTATCATATAAAAGGGAATTCAAGGCTCATTTGTAGGGAGAGAACTGATGAAAGCTCTAGCTAGGTTTTGAGTTGAATATATGGGTAGAAAGATATATGTCCTCTAATGAGGAAGTGATATTTGTGGTGCCATTGGCAATTAAAACCCCAAGCGGACGGAATAGAATAGATAGCCTGTTTTGAGTTTTGGATGAATATATACAAATTATCTTAAATTGTATGCAGATATGACTTATAAGCATGAATAAACATATAATTTTAAATTATTTTCTCTCCTTATGTGGATTTGAGTGAATTTTGAATGAAATGTTAATGAAGTTGTCATTCTTGTTTTGAGAATTTGTTCAATTGTGTGTCTATGTTTTTGCTTTCATTCAAGAAAATCAATTAAATGCTTAAATGGAGTCATAAGTTTACAATTATTTACAAAGGATTTGATAATTAGTAATATATCAGAGAATTGAGCTCCATAATGCAAGGTATTATATGAGTAGTCTATTCTATTGAATTCTTGGGTCATTTCTGCTAATAGTAAATGGGTAACTAAATATTTAACTGATGAAGAATAAAAGAATAATATGTAAATGGGTCACTCACTCACTCCCTCTATCTCTCTCCCCTTAACGCTAAACCCCTAACCCTTAAACTCTAAACCCTTAATATTAGGTGTGTATTAAAAACATTATAAAAGTATAAATTTTTGGAGTTCTATTAGGAATTGAATGATAAATGACGATGAATGGGAAAATCTAAGGCACTTTAATATTTTCAACTAAAAAGTTAAGAGTTCAATTAGGATGAGTGTTCACTTAGGGTTAGGTTTAGGGTTCAATTAATTTTCAATTTGGGTTAGGATTGACGATGAGGTTGGGGTTTAATTAAGGTTATGAATTCAATAAGAGTTCAAATAGGGTCAAGGTTAAGATTAGGGTTGGGGTTAAGTTTTAATTAGGATAAGAATTAGTGCTAGGATTATGATTAGAGTTCAACTATAGTTCAAGGTTAGGGTTATGGTACAATTAGGACTATTGTTCAATAAGTGTTCCCTTAGGGTTATGATTAGAGTTATGAATCTACAATTAGGGTTCAATTAATGTTCACGTAGGGTTTCTTTCTTGGGAGAAGTTTATTGTATGGTAAGTGTATTTTATAAAATTAATATGTCAAGAATTAGTTGTAGATAATACTACATGTGATTTTCATATGGTATTAAATTGTAGATTAAAATTGATAATAGATTTCCTTCCTTCTTTTGCATTGTAAGCTACCATAATATATGGCCTTAAAATCCTATTCATATTTTGAGCTTTTCTAAACTATACAACACGACATCCAACAAAAAAAATTGTTATGCATTTTTTCCAAGAACAAATCCTTAGAATTCTTAATGTGTTACTTAGGTTAATTGTTTATTGCAATAAATAAACACACTAATATATATATTATGGATTTGAGGGAAAATATTAAAATATTTATATATATAGAAAAATTTAAATGCAAGGCATTCAAGTACATACTTTTTCTTTTGTTAATGTTGACAAAGATACAAATGTTGATGAAGTGCCAAATTTGATGACATGATGATATAAAAAACTGGAATATCTTTGCTCTATGTGGCACTTGAAATTTTCTACAACACTATAACTAACTCTACATCAAATTTGTGACTTTGGACCTATTTTGCATCAATAAATATGAGCTTTGACACATGCCTCCTAATCTAGTTTACAATATGTACTTAAATGCTCAAAATAGTTGGGAGTAGTGTTGAGATTGGTGGATCTTTGGGAAGGTCCAATGCTTCACCTTTGTATCTCTCCCTATAGATAGAGGTAGACATGAATATAGAATGAGAGAGGCAAAGGGATAAAAATAGATAGAGATATAGAGAGAGATAGATGGAGAAATAAATATATAGAGAGATAGGGAGATAGAGAAATAAATATATAGAGAGATAGAGAGAGAGAAACATGGCAAGATAGAGATATAAGGAGATATAGAGAGAGGGGGGAGAGAGAGAGATAAGTAGAGAAAGATATTAATATTTTATTTTAAAAAAATATGTAATTTTTTAACCATTTTCCTATATATTTAGTATTAAGATTTTTACATCTTTTAACAATTCAATATATAATACAAATAAAATATAGTTAATAATTTAATTAAATAGCATACCTATATTAATTAATAATATATGTAAAACACGCCGAGAGTTATATTTATCAAGATGCCTATTGACTTGAAAAAATGCTTACATTTTCATGAAAATAAATTTGGAAAGCAATCAATTTGATTTCATTATTGTTTGTGTCATTTTTTATCTCAATTCCCATATATAAGGGTACACATTCAAATTTGAAATCATACCAACTTTTTTATAACAACAATCAACCAAGAACAATAAATTTAAAAGCAAAAATGTTCATCAATCATTAGATTTAGTATTGACAGCATCAAAGAAGTATATCATGACAAAATGGCATTAACTAACTTAGATATATCTATTGAAAAGGACCTTTTGTATAATGTGTGAAAACTTAACATCATCTTGTTTTCCATGCTTCAAAATGTTCAATTCTTTTGTTGTTACACCCATAATTTCTTCTTCCACTTCTTCAAAAGTTGCAATCCAAGTGAATGAAGTATGATCTTCCACTTTGCATTGAAGTATATATTTGTAATCACATTCAGGGAAAGTTTTATCACATCTTCCACAATACCACTAACCATTTTCATTAGTGTTTACCTTCTTCTTGCAGTGCCTATCTCCAATTTTCAAGGGGCATGTTGTATAACAAAAAATTTCTACCTTAATGAAAGATGAGGTAGCTTTTATCACTATCCAATAAGGTTTACCAGAGTTGGCAAGGTCTTGATCCTATATTTGTGAGATACTAGGGTTAGGAACAAATAGGGTTAGGGTTGGGGTTCAATTACGGCTAGAGTTTTAAATTAGGGTTAGATTTCCAATTAGGGCTAGGTTTAATTATGGTTAGGGTTCAATTAGGGTTAGGGTTAAGGTTGAGATGGGATAAGTGTTCACTTAGGGTTATTGTTGGAAGCTTAAGATTAGGCTTAAGATTTACTTATATAGTATTTTGGATAATAGAAGATTTTGATTGATTTAATATTTTCTAATTTCATTATTAGTTTCAAATTTTATAATTTATTCTCTAAATTCATTATAGAAACAATGTATGAGAATTTATTCTATTGATTTTGAGGGTGAAAGTGTGGCTACTAGGGTTTCTATACATAGTATTTGTAGGAGAATGGTATCTCTATTTTTGAATTATTCTAAGCCTTGTTTCTATGTAGTAGTTTTTAAAATTCATTTGTTGTTATACTCTATAATTAATAGTTTATATATTGTACTCTCTCTATACATGATTTTTAGCAAGATTGGGGACACTAATAGAACCTTCGTTTTTTTTTTTTTTAAAGACTAAGAAATGTATGAAAATTTGACAACATGAAAACCATGAAAATAAAAATGTAACATAGTAAAAATGGCCAATCATGTGCCAAAAATGAAAAGAACCATTTGTTGTTACTCTAATATTTCAACCACATACTAAATTACCAAGTGCATTTTATATATATATATCATGCAAGGAGCACAATATTGGGAATCAATGTGAATGATTCTCATCAGAAATTAGACAAGCTTTGAGATTGAAGGACCCAAGCTCTTTGTAGGTTTTCAATGAAGATTTAATTAGCCACTAATAGGAACAATAAGAAAATAGATAAATATGAAAATAAATCCTAATCTCTAAGAGTGTTGTGCTAAGAATTACATACACATCTCATAAATTTCAATAGAGACATGAGACACATTTATAGAAATAAAGGAAAGAAATAGCTATTTAGATAGTTATTAATCTACAAAAGATTAGGACCTATGTACTTCAAGAGATTAATAAAAATAAGTTTTTATTTATAATTTTTAAATTTGATAATTTTGAGATTATCATAGATGTAAATTAAAGATAAAATGTTTTTCAACAAAACAAATAAAAATGACAAACAAATAATGTGATTAATCAAGAATAACATGATATTGCAAAAAATATAATAAATAAAAGAATATGCATAATTGTACGTAAGCCATCAAAAGTCTAAATATACCAATCTTTATAAAAAAATAAAAATCTCTAAAATGACTAAAAATTATTAAAACTTATTAAGCTCCATGAAAAAACACTACCCTTCCATATAAAGGTATGCAACATGATGCTTATAGAAAACAAATTATGTGGGATACCAAAATTGTTAAAAGATAGAGATAAGATAAAGGTATATATGGGGAAATTAATCATATTAATTTTCATAGTTAAGGAATAATTCTATGGATCTTTTAAGAAATATACATATATAATAACCTTTAAATCTTTATTTAAAAAAATATATATTATATTTTATAAACTTATAAATTAAATTTTTTAATATTTAAGTTATACTAAAATCTAAGATGTTCAATATTGATTATTATTTTTAAATTATAATATTGATTAAAGATATATAATTATATTTATAAGATTTAAAATCAATAATGAACTTAGAAAATATTAAATCAATCAAAATTGTTTCTATTATCCAAAATACTATATAAGTAAATTATAAACTATTATAATATAATATTTAATTTTTCTATTTCAAATGTTAAATAATTCTAATGTTAAATTTTTATAATTATAAACTTACCTTTTAATGATGTTAGTAAGTGTTGACGTGTGTCTTAGCACAACAACATGCAAATAGAATATTGCTACTCTGCTTCTCCTGAAAGAGAAAGACAACACATGGATTCCTTAGCTCCCAAGGTCTTTGTAGTTGGGTCTCAATTGTGTTGATGTCCATTAGCGGTCATTCGTTTGAAGTCTCCCCGATTTTCTCTTGTTCTCATCAAGCTCCTTTTTCTTTGGCGTGACCTTCGCTCTTCAGCAAGACATTATACCGACAGGGGAACCCTTCGGCGAAACCCCCAACTGTCGGGGAGATATCTCCCCGAAACAAATCCGTCTCGCTGAACTCAAATTTCATGTCGACAAGACCCTCGAACTTCTGCCAGACCTCTTGGCACACATCTTTCTTCTCCTTGAGGGGATACCCTATCTGTGTGACACTTCTTAGTCGCCAAGGCCTCCAAGCGAGAGTCTAAATCTTCCCCGAAAACCCTTGGGGAACCTTTGTCATCAAATTTGATCCCCAGATGGGACACGTGTCACCCGCCCGCGATATCACCATCCTACAATTCCTAATCACGAGATGGTGGGAAACTGTTTATCTTGAAGGCATTTTGATCGATGGCAGCGCGAATTTTATTCTTCTAGAAAATAAAAATTCATTAAAGGGAAAGGGGACATTACTAGGTGGATGGAAAATTTTCCTCAGGCCCCACCTTATACAGTCCACGTGGCAGCCACCCGTGATTTTGCAATCAACCAAAGCACTATTGTGGGATGGTGGGGAATGGCTCAGATCAAAGGACAGTTGATGAACAGTCACACAAATTTGATCCACAGATGGGACACATGTTGCTTGCCCAGGATATGGCCATCCTACAATTCCTGATCATGGGATGGCGGGCAACTGTTGATCTTGAAGGAATTTTGATCGATGGTAGCACGAATTTCATCCCTCTGAAAAATAAAACATTCATTAAAGGACAAGTAGACATTACTAGGCAGATGGAAAACAATGACATAAGTTTTTTTAAAACCATTCAGCACAGGGCCAACTAGGACTTAGGAAAATAAAACCCGCAGAGGAAATAAAATATTAAGACCAAAGGGACCAGGCCTAGACGGAACGATGGGCATAAGATGTTTTTAAAACCCTTCAAAAAAGGTAACTGTGAAATAGATCCTGACCAAGGAATTACGTAAACACAAGGGTTTAAGAAATGAAATGAAATATTTTAATGACATCCATGAGGCCAAAGATGAAGACAAAGCTAAAACCCCAGCCCTAAGAAATTTTCCAACACCATGAAAGACCAGTGACATAAGGTAGGGCATGAGTGAAACATTAGGAACAAAATTTGAAGTTCCATCAGTACAAGCATTGGATAATTTTATATTAATAGTTTTCCTATTACAAAGATAAAAAGAGTGAGCACAATAAATAACATGTATTTTTCCCATTAAATGTGAAGGAAGGATTTTTTTAAAAGTTTTAGTGTTCAACTATTGGTCCATTTTTGTTCAATATAAGAAGTTGTATTTTAAATAATTATGTGTTGTTTTTATAACAATATATAGATTTTTTGTGTTCAACTATTTGACCATATGTGTTTTTTTTATAAAATAGAACACTCAGAACAAAACTTTGAAGTTCCATCACTACCCATAACCCAAAACTCTAAACCATTAACCCCTAACCCTTAAACCTTCTACCCTCTCTCTCTCTCAAGTCTCTCCCTCCTACCCCCTCTCCCTCTCTCAGGTCTCTCTCTCAAGTCTCTCCCTCCTACCCCTTCTCCCTCTCTTAGGTCTTTCTCTCACTCCTCGCTCCCTCTCTTAGGTGTTCTCTCTCCCCTCCCTCCCTCTCTTTATCTCTCTCAACTATCTTCCAATATCCTCACCCCCTCTCCTCTCTTGGGTCTCTCACTCCCACTCCGCTCCCTCATCTCTATCCCTCCACCCCTTAACCTTAAACCCTTAAAACCATCTACCTCTACACCATTAACCTCCCTCCCTCTGTCTCTCCCCCTCCCTCCCTCTCTCTCTCTCTCTCAAGTCTCTCCCTCCCTAGCACCACTCCCTCTCTGGTCTCTCTCTCCACTCATTCACTCTATCTCAAGTCTCACCCTCTACCCCTTCTCCTCTCTTAGTCTTTGTCTCCTCACTCCTCCCTCTATCTCTCTCCCCTCCATGCCCTTAAACTCTAAACCCTTAAACCCTCTACCCTCCTATGTTTAACTACCCCATATCTCTCCCACTCCCACCCTCTTTCTCTCTCCATCTTCAATCTTCATATTATGATTCTTTTCCTTCTCATTTTTCATGTTAAATGAAAAACTTGGTTTTACACCTTATTTAAGTCATTTAATCCTTGATTTTTGTCTCCAATAGATTTATTCAAAACTGTAGACACCATCCAATTCAACTATGAGATTCCTCTCTTCTTCTATTTGGATGTAATAAAAATCATTTGAGAGGTCTTTTTGGATCTTAGCCATTCTACTTTCAAGGAGATCCTTTCTTTGAAAAAGTTTCTAAAGACTTGGATCATTCCACTCTTTTTAGTCGAGTTTTGTGAATTTTAACTTTTGATTGAATAATGCACATCTTAGTGCAATGATCAACCCAGGTGACCAACATTCATTGACAATCATTCCTCTCTCTCTGCAGCTTCCCTCTCTCATAACTCATAAAAGAGTGACATATTTCATAAAGTGAAATAAAGTATTTTTTTGTTTCAAATAAAATATCACAACTCCACTATAAGTAGATCATTTAAAAAATAAAATGGTCATTTAATAAAATAAGACACTCATTGAAACAAGTGTTGTTATCATAGTGAAAAAATATTGTTCTTATCTGTACAACAATTGGGGTAGCAATGTATAAACCCTTAAACCATCTACCCTGTACCCTTAACCCTCCCTCCTATCTGTCTCCCACTCCCTCCCTCTCTCTCTCTCTCAAGTATCTTCAATATCCTACGCCCTC
>VDFB02281492.1:876561252-876805211 GCA_007258455.2 Sequoia sempervirens | reverse complement strand
CACTATAAAAGCAAAATTCATGATCTTTTGCAAAAATGTAGGGCTCTGAATTCAACAAAGTTCCCATAGAAGATGACCTGAAGATTGCCTTCCAGCAAGGCTATGGAGTCGTGGTTGAACGCCTAAGAGTCTTGACTTGGCAAACACAATCTTCCATTGCATCCGACACACAGGTAAATAAACTCAATAAAGTTTATTTAAAATTGAATACTTGTGCAATCTATTCAATATTAATTTCCACCATAATGTAATTGCATGCCTATTTGTTTTAAGCATTCAAGCAATGATAATATTGCACATGACATTGGAATGCAGCCTGGTGAGGGTGGAGTAGAACGTGCAGATGAAGGTCATGGTGTGCATCCTGGAGCATGTAGTCAACATGTTAAGCATGATTAGGTTAGAGAAGATCAGGAATATGATGTGGCCCCATCAGGTAAAGGGGACCACTCTAAAGTTCTTTTAAACATATTTAATTGCAATTGGTGTATTAATTAATGTAACCTTTTGTGTTTCAACTTTAGAGCATGGTAGACCAAGATCAACGTATTGAGCATGATCAAGCTTAGAAAGATCGTGAACATGATGTGGGCCCCATCGTAAAGAGGAACACCCCCATGTTCTCTTTAAACATATTTAATTTTAATTGGTACACTAATATAACCTTCATATTTCCAATTCGTGACATCGATTTAGAGGGTGTTCAAACAATGTTTACGCTACGAGTCTATAACAAAAGTTCAAAAACATGATGTGGACCCATCAGGTAAAGAGAACCACTCTAATGTTCTTTAATTAATGAAATACTTGTAACAATAATAATAAAACATATCAGTTTAACATTTCTTTCTTATTGCAGTAGATCGCCCCTTGAAGCAAAATCCACATCATGAGTAGATGACTACGCATACATTAAGATCACAAGTAGAGAGCAGAACAACTAAAGGGAAATGATATTGATTTAGAAAATGATACTCCACTTCAGCTTTATGTAGCTTTCAAAAAGAAAACAAAAAAAAAGTGATTGTAATCATATCATGACAACCATACATTTTGATAATATGTTAAAACTAAAAGAATGAATATTATATGTTAATGAATGAATGTGAATATGTTAATTAATGAATGTTATATGTTAATGAATGAATGTTATATGTTATTAATGGATGAATGAATGAATGTTATATGTTATTAATGGATGAATCAATGATTAATGTTATATGATTGGGTATGGGAATTGAGAGTGATGTGAGGGGAGGGGCCAAATGAGCTTCCACCGTCATGTGGTTGGCCCTGTTAAGTAGAGAATATTAAACTATTCTCGAAACAAAGAGAAGCTCAATAAGGTAATGCACTTTTCAATATAAGAAATACATCATTTGAAGCATCAAACCAATATGTAGTCTGTATGTATGATCAGTCATTAGTCTCTGCAATGGCACATTTCCATGAATTTTTATTTTTTTTTAAATTGATGCTTCATTGCAATTTCAACGAAACCCACTGACGAATCAATAGAAAGGCTCGACAAAGTTGCTATAGCTGCGACAAAGATTTCATCGTAATTCCTTGCCCATTTCATCACAATTTCGACGAGCTTTCGGTGTTGCTATGATGCTACTCCTTGCCCATTCCATCGCACTTGCGACTAACTTTTGGTGTTCTTTCGATGCTACTCCTTACTAATTTCATCGCAATGTCGATGAACTTTTGGTGTTGTTTTGATACTAATACTTGAATATTTTGTCGCACATTCGATGAAAGTTTGGTGTTGTTTCGACACTACTCCTTGCCCATTTCATCGAAATGGCGACAAACGTCTGCTCTTGTTTCAACGCTACTACTTGCCCATTTCGTCGAACTGGCGACGAACGTCTGTTGTAATTCATCGGTGGATAGAAAAAAAATTCGTCGATATTCTAATGAATGTCTGAGGTATTTCATGATGTAGTCGACCAACAATTCTTCGTCGTTAGTTCGATGTTTAATTCATCGTCGAATGTTCAACAAAAAAATAGTGACGGAAATATTTTTACCATTTCGTCAATCTTCTGATAAAGATTTGTCGAGTGACCGACGAACGATCATCGAAAAATGGTGTCAAATTTAGTAGTGTGATAATCATTCTGAAAGGTGGACCTATTAGGCTAGTTTTGTTGATAAGGGGCTTGGTAAGGCTTGTGCTCTTGGCCAACTTTCTTCTTTATGTTCACGAAGTCATTCCCAAAGGTCTTAAGTATGTTTTTAATCTATTGAAGCTCTTGGGACTGGGCTAGAGAAGCGATCTCTTGGGCTACGATATGATAACCTATCGCTAGAACAAGCGGGCAAGCATCTAAAGGAGGTAAAGCAATAGGGGTAGGTGGTTGTATTTTAGGAAACAAAGGCATAAGATATCTAGGGGTTATATCTCCAGCTTGGATGAGAAAATTCTTGACTCTGATGGTAATGTCATAAGCATTAGGGAGTGTATGCCCACCCATAGATTGGGTCATGACCGAAATCTTACTATTTAAGGCTTTTAAGTAAAACAAAAATTCATGAGTTGGTAAAGGTTTTACTGTTGTAGGAATTATGTCTCGGGTTCTCTGAAATCAGTAGTTGAAATCAGCCAAGTGTTCGTGTGGAACCCTTTGAATGGTGCTCAATTTCTCTAACAAGGATAGATTATTAGATTTATCAGCAAAATACTAATGTAGGCCATTACCTAATGCATCGCATGTTGCAATTGAGTTGGTTGTGAGGCCTTTGAACCATTGCAATGCTTTCCCTTTGAGTGATGTAGCCAAGAGCCTTAATGTGATGTTCTCTTGCGTGATGTTGTGAATTGAGTATAGGGTGGCCATATCACAAATATACTCAACCGGCATTGTGTGATCCTCCCTGGTGAAGTATGGCAGGCTTTTAAGGGCTGCAACTAGTATGTCATCATGTTGAGCAATGTCTAATGGACTGCCTCCATTAAAAGGTGCAAATGGGTGTTGTCTAAGAACTGCCATTGGCAGTGCTTGTGATATTGGAACCGAAATTCCTGGTGATAAAACCAAAGAGCTAAAAATAGGAGGTGTTGATTTTGACCTTACAGGTGTTTCAAACAACCTCTTTTTTTTTTGCCTCTTCTTCATGGTGGGGACAACTATTGGTATTCGAAAGGTGCATAACTTGCTCTAATTTGTACTTTTCTCATGTGTAGGCTGCACTAAGTTTGCATGCAAAATCAGAATTGGATTCGGTAGGTATATTGAAATGAGCTTGTAAAATGCTGAATAACTTGTTGCATACACCAAACAACAACTTTAAAATATTAAAAAATTCTCTGAAATTGATTTTCAGAGTCCCACCAAGTGTGCCAAAAACTATTCACAATCAAATATGCACCCTTTGTCAGATTTGCAAAAAAATAGACTATTTTTTGAAACATGGAAACTCTTTTCAGATGTGGGTGATCTATGTGAAAAGAGAATCTCCAGAGTGAGCTAGTTCTCTGAATGATGGATCCTATTCTAAGTGATTTTCTGAGAAAAAGTATAGAGAATATGACTAAAATGAAAAAACTATGGATTAAAATGATTTTCAGAATTTAATGGTGACTTTGGTTTTTTTCCCACAAACAAATTTCAGTAACCAACAATATTTCACAATCTCTCATGAACACTTAACACATAAATAATTTGCATGAAGATTCGAATTTAAATACAACATGCAACCTATATCTCTGAACTTTCTGCATCAAGAATTACAATCTAGGACATAATAAGTATTCTGCAAGAAGAAATCACAATATAACATCAAATTAAAACTACAAAAGACACAAAATTGGGGAATAGGAGTGCTACTTTTATTCAACTGAAAGAGTATGCCAAAATCTGAAAATGAGTACAAAGAAGTTTACAAGCTCAAAAATGTGTAAGAGCAAGAAACTAGAATTTGAACTTCAAAAAACACTAATTTTTTCTCAAGATATATCACTAAAACCCTAATCCAAGCTCAAGGAAAAAAATCCAGGAAAGGTATCAAAAACTACCCAAGAAGTTTGCACAAAAGCGGAAAAAACACACTTTTTGCATGTACATACTGAAAAGCTCCTCAAAAAAGGTCAAATCTTCTTTTAAAGCAGAAAAAAACACCTTATCTCTTCATCAGGAAGCCCAAATCTGACCAAGGAAAGACCACTCACAAATCTACTAAAAATAGCAAAGAAATAAAACAATTTGTTTTATTCTTGCTTTACATAGCTTGTAGATTTGATATTCTCCTCAATCTGACCTATTTTTTGCAATTAAAGACTTGGAAATCTTTTGCAAAACAATGATAAACTTACCTCCCCATTACAATAATTGATTTTTCTAAAAAAATATATATATATGGAATATTATGCTCTCATCATAATTGATTTCTTTAAAATCAATTAAAAATATAAGATGCCTAATTGATTTCTATAAAATCAATTAAATAAATAAAAGATTTAAGGCATATACTTATCCCTCCAAGGCAAAAGTATTTTCAACATTTATATTTAATTGATTTCTTCAAAATCAATTTAAAAAATAAATAAACCAAGGCACATATTATTAGGGGTTGATATGTCAATGGGAACCTAAACATAGGAAACCTGCCACCATATGATATTTGTTTAGGCTTTGATATTTTTTAGAAAAATAAAAACCTAAGGCATCGACCACCAATATGTATTGGGACTTATAGATAATTATTTCTTTTCAAAGATGACTAAGTCATGGCATAAAGGGATCGTCCTCCATGGTATTAACTTGACATTGAAATTTTAGAAAACTTAAGGGAAAAATTCCCTTGGCTAACTTAGGTCTTTGAGAAACCCTAAGACAAAACTACCATTTCTCCCATTTTTTTGCATCATTTGGACTTGAAAAGTTTTCCTTCTGGTATGAAGAGCGCCGCCACCATGAGAGCTTAGGGTTTTAGCCTCCTAAGGAAGATTTGAGCCCCCATGCTTGGTGTTCTTGATGAATCTCCATATGGTAAGTCGACTGCCGTTTCTATTTACTCCTTGGGTCTTTTGATGAAAGTAAAGGCCTCACAGGCCACAACCATAACATACTATCTGATGTATTCTACTCCATTTTCTTGTGCTTTTGGTTTTGTTCTTTCCTTGGTCGGATTATGAGAGATCGACCTCTGTTTTGGGCAGTTTTGTGAGACCTTGGTCGTGACTATTTCACTCCTCCACTGCGCACACGGTAAGCTATTTTTCTCCTTTATATTTATGTTGGAAAAAGCTTATAAAAGCTTTGTGTTTCTATAAAATGTTGATTTTCATTTGTAACTTAAAGGCCATCACATAGGTCGCGCCATGTAGACTTGAATCTAGATTTCTATAAAGATTCCCATGCATTGTAGTTATTTTTTCTTCAGGTATTTTAAGATTCGATGGAAAAATAATCATGGTTTTTTCTTTGTTTATGAAATGGTATACTTTTAAAGGGCCCAAAAGCTCCCTCCAGGCCACGGCCATGTATATGCTTGAAAGGACATTCTGAAGCTTTCTGGGCTCGACCCATGAAAGGAATTTCTTTCTTCTTTAGTATTTCTATCAAACCCTCATATGAGTACTTGTAAAAAATGAAAGAGAACATTTATCTTGCTTCTCTATAGAAAACCCCATGTGGGTAAGCTGGAAATGGTGAAAAACTTCACTTTGACAAACAACCTCAATGTGGGTACTATGAAAAGTAAACAAAAATCTATATGTTTTGTCATGTATTCAAAATTTGGACTTGCCCCACCATGGCTTTTTTTTACATTTTGAATTCTATAAAAACCCTTGTATAGGTAAATGTTACCGTGAAGAAGACTACATTTCTAAGATAAAAATTCATATGGGTATTTTGAAATTCCTGTACAAACTACATTTTTGTACTCTAGCTATTTACCCTTCATTTTTTGAAAATGAGTATATATGATCTTTGATCCACTTTATTTCTAGTTTACTTCTTTTATCTTGAATTTTCATCTTTATGAGCTCAACTCCTGAACTCTGCTAGAAATTAAAATGAAACCCCATATGGGTTTTGAACTTCTTATAGAAAAAAGGGATTATGAACGAACCCTTGTTGCACTTCATGAAAGCAATGGTTGTGTCATCTTGTTTTTTCACAAAATCAAAACTCATATAAAGCATGAATGACATAAAATCTGCATTTTCACTCAGAACTTTGAACATTTCCTGTGTTATCTTGAATAAAACCCTAGTAAGCTTAATACTCAAAAATTGCAAGATAATGAGTATCTTCTTCGTTGAATTATTGTAAAATCTTAGGGAATTCAGAACACACCTTCTTTAAGCTTCATTAAATTTGTGTACTCTCCTTGGGACAGTGAGACTAGTCTTTCAGATGTATCGGCAGAATGGAACAACTCTGTAACTTATTTTCCTTATTGCAGTAGGTATTCACAATATTGTACCTTCCATCTACTAATGATATCCATTTGCGCATGCCCATAAATTCTCTCCTCATTCTGCACTTCCCTTACATATTATTGGTGGGCTAATACCTTCTACCTGGCACCCTTCATGCATTTTTATGCTCCATTATGAAAACTACTCTCTACATTTGTTCTCCTAATGCTTGTTATCTTCATGTCACAACTTCCATGTTTAAATTTCTCATTAGTGCTTAATTGATAAGGCATTATGTATGCATGTTCACTATCATTGTTTATGAGATAGAACACTGTTGCTCTGAAATAGAAAAATATGAAACAACATTTAATTTGAACAAACTTAAAGCAGCAAAACAATATTATGGAAAAAAAAGCAATAGTATTGCAATATTTTAGATTTGCAATTATGAAAACGATGCATTTCAGTTGAATTGATTGAACTCATTAACTCTACTATCCACCTGTAGCTTTTAGAAAAGTATATTACTTGATTGTTATGAGTGAAAAGTCAGCTTAATGGCTTTGATCAATGAAACTCTGCTTTACCCTTTTAGTTGAATAGCTCAGATGAGCATGATAATTGTATTCCATCACTCATCCCCATCTGTAATACCAAAGGGGTAGCATCTCGAGCTCTACCCTTGTGGGAGCCTATTTTTCTCCACATGCTTGGTCTTCAAAAGATAATTAGCTACATGACTTTTCCTATACCTGCACAAGGAAACAAATAATGTTAGCATTAAAAACAATATGTTATGATGATGTTTCTTTTTCAGTTCATGCTTATGTTGCTTCTTTTAGTTGATTCTATGCATTACAAGGATTGAAATATATCTCTATTAGTATGGCATGTAATATAGTTCATATCCCAAGCTCTTAATTGACATCCTTCTCAATCTTTTGTAGGTACATTTGAGAGTAGAAGCATAATGGAGCAAGCTACGAGGCATCAATAAAAGCTCGACTCAAGCAATGACGAATATGTCCCATGTTATTTTATTTTCTCTTTCAGTTGTATATTTCCTTTCTTGTAATGAATGGAAACAGCTAAAACCATGACTTGTGTGGATATTTAAATTTCTTCTTTCATTTCCATTCTAAAAGAGATGCATCGAAATGCAAAGTTGTACTGTCATTTGTATTCTTGCAATCAAATGAAAACATGTAATGTGAATCAATTCATGAAATAAATGAAAGCATTATGTTATGCTTAATCATTTGTATACTTAGTTTTGTACTCCATTTGATTTATAAATTATTTGAGAAATACTCTTGAAACTCAGTTTTCTCAAAACACTTGCATTTTTGTCACTTGAGAAATGATAATATAGTGCAAAAAACACTTAAGCACATGCAAAAATAGTTGTTCTTTCACTTTCAAATATAACAATATTTAATCAGTTGCACCAATTGAGCTGTAGTGAAAAATTGGTAACAACCCCTCAGGTCAATTTGATTAGTTTTATGTATCCCCCACCTACAACTTCTCTTGGAGCTCTCCACCCTTGAGCTTAGAACAATCACAATCATATCACTCACAACCCACTATGTTTTTCCAACCTGCAATTATTTTGTGCATTTATTTTTTTCATCATATGAGGAAATTAAAACACAATTTTTACCTAAGTAAAGGTTGTGGTAAATTTTAAAGGCTCCTTTCATTAAAATCATACTCTCTAAATAGGAAAAGGTTTCCATTACAATAATTTCAGGTTGGAAAATGCTAGGTGTTATGAAACCTGCAACCCACATACTATTGTAAAACCCTCTATACATAACAACCCAATTGGTTAGTCACGCCTTAGGTCAATTTGATTAGTTTTATGTATCCCCCACCTGCAAATCCTCCCTAAGATCTCCACCCTTGAGCTTAGAACAAGCACAATCATATCACTCACAACCCTGTTGTGTTTTCCAATCATATCATATGGTTAACTAATTTCTATTTGCTGATTTTAGGCTTTCAAGTTATCTCTTTAGGAACCCAATGTTGCATTGATAAATTTATATTTTCATACTTCTTGGAGCATTAAAATTTGTAATTGTTCACCTTATTTTAACAATATATAATCCAACCCTATTTTCCCCCTATAAACAAGCCACCCCTTATTGATATAAATCCTCACCATTTCATTGCTCCACCTTTACTCACTACCCCTCCGATACCATTTCCTTTTTTGAAAATAATAACTTCTATTTTTTTGTAAGCATCTATCAAGTAACCAACCTTCTTTCATTTCATCCAATCATAACCAATAATCCTATGCACATCATGGTGGCCTCCCTAAACATGTCCTATCCATTCTTTTAGAATCTCAATTGATCATCCTACTTCCTCATGTGAATAAGAAAGGTCCTAACTATTGTCATTCAACACCTCTCTCTTGTTATAACATTAAGTTCTAGTTCATTTCTCTAATCAATACAAAGCACTAAAACATAAATACAAAACCTAATTAATATAGGAGCCATCGCTATCTTCTAATAATGTACCCCTCCATTGTTCATATGATGATTGTTGGCAAGAGACACTACACATATTTTTTGGTGTTGTCATTGATGGCAACCCTTGTCAGTAAGTCAATCTGCATGTTGTAATTTACTCATACCGACAGACAAATTGAAGATCAGTGAATATTTGTTAAGTTAGAATAGAGCATTCAATAGATTCGTGTTCTTCGATTCATATGCAAAATTTATGTTATTATTTTATGTTCTAGATCTTAGGGAGTATTTTTCAATGTATAATATGTGTTATTTGTAAATCGTGGTGCCTTATATCAATTTGGGTTGAAGTTAGAAGGTTTGGTGAACTAATTTTATGTTCATCAGTGTATGGTGGCCGACTTGGTGAATATAGTGTGTCGCGGATAGTTGAGGAGTTATTGTTTAAGTATTTTTGTGTCTGAGTATTTTGATTTGGGTCCTCACTATGTTGTAGCTAACTCTTGTGGATGCACATTGAATATTATGAATGATTTGAGCTGACAGTTTGTGAATATTTCTTATTTTGTTGAGGCTAACATGAAGTGATTGAATTCTTGGTGGCAGATATATATAAGTGATCGATTATATCATTTTGGTGTGTGTTCGATGTGATTTGATGTATGTTGTGAATGTCAGAAGGTCAATAGAGCAATTATGCACAATTTCACTTGTGCATTAAGGATTTTTGGTGCGAATTGAAGCATAATAGAGCAAAAGAGTAGAATCAGATAGAAGGTCCAGAATTCAATTATTGAGCCTAACTGGAATTGTAATCAAGCATTTGTAGATGCTACTTTGTTAGTTCAAATCTCTAGAAGTATTCCAAGCTTTTGTAAGGCAGTAAGCCTTTCTATTTTTGAGCAGTGAGCTCTAGGCAATGTCCCTGAATGCAAGTGCATTCTCACTTTGTAATATTTTCTTTTGAGTATACTCAGAACAATATTGTGGATTGACCTCCACCATGGTTTTTCCCCTAACAGGGTTTCCACATAAAAAATCCTTGTGTTATGGTGTTGTGGTTATTTTTCTTATGTGCATGCATTTTTATTTTGGTTGAATGTTATGAGCACTTTAAGGATCATATTAATAAAGTTGAAAATTGTACAACACTGATTCACACCCCCCTCTCAGCGTTGCTTGATTCCAACAATTGGAATCAGAGCTTTGTTCCCTGAAAGAAGCTTGGGGAAGAACTTGGAAAGTGTTTCAATGGATTCAAGCAATTTTCAACAATAACTTATGCTGGCCCTAGATGATCTTGATCAGGAAAAATCTAAGGTCTGGGAATTACAAGCAAATATCATGAATACTGAGAGATTCATTGAGTCATTGAAAGAAAATATCAACAAATCTAGGGAGAAGAGAAGGAAACTCTATGATCAGACCATGCAAGAAGATAGTAAACACATTGTAGATGAACAACTGAGTCAAGCCCTGAAGGATAAGATAGAAGAATGTGAAAATATTTCCAGGGATAATGTAGTTCTGAAGCATGAGATGAAATCTATTATGATGAGGATGACTAAGGAAATTGAAGACATGAAGAGGAATGAAGAAAAGCTTTCCCAATCCCTAAAAGAGAAATTTGAATAATGCAGTCAAATTACTAATGGATTCATTCAGTTGGAACTTGAGTTAGAACTAACCAAACACAATGAGGAAGAGCTTGAAAAGCACATTGTTGATCTCAGAGACGAACTTGCTACTACAAATGAATTCAAGGAGAAGTTTAAGATTAGCTCAACCAAGCTTGATGAACTAATTAAAAGTCAAAGAACTGATGGTGACAAGTGAGGTCTTGGATATGAGAAAGGAGAAAGTTCTAGATCTAGACAAAGGAGATTTAGACAAGGAAATTAGATGAACAACACTAGAAGATATCTGGTAAGACAACCTAATGCTCAAAATTTTAATGGTATTTTTTATGTTTGCAATAAATTTGGTCATATGATAGCTCAATGCAGAAGTAGAATGAATTCAAGTGGTCCATCGTTCTTCATTAAGTTCTTTAATATTAACAAGTATGGTCATAAGTCAAATAAATGCAAAAATGTGATGACAACTTTTATAAAGAGGTTAGATGTTATACATGCAATAGATTTAGCCATATTGCTAACCAATGCAAATCAAGAGAAAACCAATGGAACAACTGGTCTGGACAAAGAAATGCGGTGTGCTACAATTGTAACAAAATTGGTCATATTGCTAGATTTTGTAGAAGAGGTCCAATAAATCAAAGAAGAAACATGCAGAAGGATGAAAAAGGAAAAGGGAAAGTCACTACATATTAGATTAGGAAGCAGATGAAGAATACATGGGTAAAGAAGAGTACCTTTGTTATAGGAAATGAGCCAACACTAGAATCAACTTCTAGTAATTCCTTCAAGAATTACGTTAAGGCCTCTAGCCTGGGGGGAGCTATCAAAAAAATATTTCAAAACCCCTTGCAGGTAATCGACACTGGGATGCAGATGAGTTTAGTAATCACATTAGTGATTTGTAGTTGCTATTGAACAGTTGGAGAGAGTATTTATGCAAAATTGAAGGTCCACAGAAGAGTTATCTTTCACGGTGTACGGTAAAAGGGTATCTGGATGAGTTAGGAAAAAATAATTTATTGCATCTAAAAGGTTAGGTGTGCGAATGATAAAAGGTCATTTCTATCTTTCATTTGTCACTTCACATTTTGAGAAGAAGTTTGAAGAGCTCTTAAGTGAACTTTGGCAAAATTTGGTGAGGATTCAAGTGTGAAGGCGATTTGAAGTTCAAACCCTAATCCAACAAAAAGGTATTTATTAGGAAAACTTGTAACTTGTGAATTTGTGAAAATGGCTACTCCATTGGTTGTTGAAGTCAAGGATAGACCCCGCCCGAAGTTCAAGTGGCATCCTTTCAAGTATGTTGAGACCAAGCCCTTAGGTGCATTTTCATCTATTTCGTACAGTGTTTTGCACATTGAAGATATTAAGGCATATATTCATGCTAATATTGAGCAATTAGGGAGCTTGCAGTTGCTACATTTGTATTCCAATCACATTGTTGGAGAGGATTTTTGTGTTAAGCCCAAATTCAAAACCCTGGAGGAGGAGAAATTCACGCAGATTATGAAATTTCCCATGTTTGATGAAAACAAATGGGTTTGGTACATCTTAAATCAAGTTCATGTTGAATTCATGTGGTTGAGTCAACCCTTCAAGATTACAAAAGAAGCTATAAGTGTTTTTATAGGTTTTAATTCCTCCAATGGATTGCTGATTTTGGAGTCTATGAAAAATCAAATCATCACTGATGCAACTAGTTTGGTTTTGATAGAAGAGTGGTGACAATTGATAACATCATTGATGTAGGTGTGAAATTTACCTCAATGGTCATTGTTTATAATATATATCACTCTAGCAGAGAAAATTTTGTATTCAGTAGAGCCATATATGTAACATATCAGATTGTAAAGGAGAATGCAAAGTATGATTTATGTGAATTACTTTGAAGTCAACTTATGGAAAATATTGGCAATATAAAGAAAGGCAAGAAGAATTCTTTTAAATATGGTAATATGTTGATGTTTCTATTCTTTTATTTCATGAATGAAGTTTCAGGAATTGGGAACGTGCATTGGCAAGGTGACAAGCCTGTTGCTATTCAGATTAGAGATATATTCTATGGAATTGGTGATATGCAAGCCAAGAAAACTACAATCTAGGGAATTTTTCAAGAACTTTCAGAATATAATGCAAGCAAGGGAAAGAATTCCTACCTCTATTATGGAGAAGTACATAAAGATACATTCTGTTTTATGGTGGATATTGATCAGTGCTTGATGGAAGCGGTAGAACCTAGAACCATTTGGATTATGCCAATGGGTTATGAAGTTGAGGAGAGAATTTTGGAGCTATATGCACAACATTTATTGAGTAAACCTATGGATCCATCTGAAGAAAGGTTTGGAACATATGTAGAGAAGAATATGCAAGTCCATGAGTAATTGAAGAAACCAATGATAGTCCAACGAGTAAGGAAAGAAGTGGAAGTCTTTGTAGAGAGCACAGGCATATCTAAGGAAGATGTAAGAGAAGCCAAGAGAATAAGAGAACAAGTTGAAAGTGAAAAAGGAAAAGAGCCTACTAAAACTAAATCTGCTAGTTTGGCAGCATCCTCTACTTGAACTAGATCAATAAGGAGCTCAGCACCTTTATCTGGTCATGCAAATAAGTCTACCCCTACAAAATCTCAAGTTAAGGCATCTGGTAAAAGGAAGAAGGATAAGAGAACAAGAGCACGTATACAACTATTTTAGAAAATGAAAAGACAGAATCTGATGAAGAAGTTAGAGAAATAAAGCATATGAGCACCCCTGTAGCAACAATAGTCAAGCCCTCTAATGAAGAGGAGAAAGCAAATAAGAAGATGAAGCCTGACAAACCAGGTATGTCAGTAAAGGAAGTTGAAAGACATATAATCAAGGATGGAAATCTTAACCCCCTATGTGAAGTGTATGGTTCCTTTGATACTATTGGTCAAAGAGTCCTTGAGGAGGCTACAATACAATACTTGTACAATTTCAATATGACTCTTGTTGAGATAATGGCACAGTTGCCTAAGGAATTGTATGAAATTTTGGAGATGAGAAGAGTTAATGTCAGAAATGAAGAAGAGAAGCTGAGAGAATGAGTTCTTGCAAATCTATATCTGGTAATGTCTATTGAAGAGATGAATTCAATCCTAAAAGAAGCAAAAAGAGAATTCAAAATCAAAAAAATAATAAAAAGACTAAAGAAGTAAAAAAAGAAATTGAAGGCATTTTGAAGGAAGTTCTATTAAAGAACAGAATTGATGTTGTTTCTGAAGAAATGTATGAGGAAAATATTTCATCTGGTCTAATAAATGAAGAGGTTGTAGTTAAGGACACTCAGGTTCCCCTTGATGTGCATGATATAGAAGAACCTATGGAGACTGAAGCCTCTAAAATTGTGTTTGTTGAAGAAAAGGAGATACCAGTTGAAGAAGTTGAAGCTCCAAATAACAAGAAAAAAATATTTGGCTATGGAAACTATGGTTGAGGAAAAGAAGGTTGAAGTTAAGGGAGTTCCAGTAGAAGCAAGAGACACTACAAAGGCAGTGAAGAAGTTTCTAGAAGAGCAAAAGGAAAAATTTGATCTTGAGTTGGGAGATGCCCCTATTCATTTGTCTACTTTGTCCCCAATTCAGAAAATGAAAGTCACATCATTTGCACAAGCTAAGGCTAGGGAATAAATTCTGAAGTCTCACATTGAGGACAGTGAGTTATTGAATCTTGCATCGAGCATTCTAGAGAAGATCATGCCTACACATGTTAAGGATCCATCTGGTTCTTCCTTCGGTGAGCTGAAGAAGCTTATAAATTTGGTAAGCACTCATTTTGAGTCACTTGAGAAGTTAGCTCTAGTTAAAGTCCAGAAGGAATTTGATGCTAGGAAGGTCAGTAGGCTGAAAGGATTGATAGCTAATGATAAATCTCAGTTAGCTACCTATGTAAAAAATGTTCAAAGTGCATTATCAGAAGATGGAAGGATTTATAAGTCTTGTTTATATTTGTCAAAACTTACTAAGGAAAATGAGAAGAAAGTTAAGGATCATGAGAAAGAGTTAGCTACTATTTTTGATGTGAATTGAAGCAGGACAGAGCAGAAGAGAAAAATCAGATAGAAGGTCCAAAATTTGATTGTTCAGCCTAACCAAAACTATAATCAGGCATTTGTAGATGCTACTTTTTTAGTTCAAATCTTTGGAAGTATTCCAAGCTTTTGTAAGGTAGTAAGCCTTTCTATTTTTGAGCAGTGATCTCTAGGAAGTGTGCCTAAATGCAAGTGTATTCTCATTTTGTAATATTTTCTTTTGAGTATACTCAGAACAATACTGTGGATTTACATCCACCGTGGTTTTCCCTTGACAGGGTTTCCACACAAAAAATTCCTTGTGTTATGGTGTTGTAGTTATTTTTCTTTTGTGCATGCATTTTTATTTTGGTTGAATTTTATCAGCACTTTAAGGATCAGATTAATAAAGTTGAAAATTGTGCAACATTGATTCAGCCCCCCTCTCAATGTTGCTTGATTCCAAAAATGATGACATTAATTTGGTAGATGAATCCAAAAACATTGTGGCACATATTTTTTCAATAATACAAATGTTATTTCCTACCTATTACATAGACTTTGTGTTAGTATACACATCTTATTAATACTTTACGTGATCTATAACCATCTAGGTATGTTTTGAGTATATATTTGTATATTTTGAGGGCATAAAATCAAGAATTGCCTCTATCTTGTGAATCCAACATTTTAGAAATTCAATTTTTTATTTGTAATACTTTGGATACTAGTGCATGACATTGAGACCATCTCTTTTTTTTTCACCCATGATTTCATGTTTCTTTGGATGTTGATATAGGACATTAAGATTACCTACACCATAACATTTCCATGCTCTAAGTCATATTTTTCCATTATCACTAATGTGTTTGAACTTTTTTTTTGGCATATCTTTGTTTACTTGTTACTTGTTATGTGGCACTTATTTTCTCTTTTACTTGTTTCCATTTAGTAGTAGCACAATTTCAAGTGCACACTTTTTTTTTAGTTATAGCACTATGAAATATCTTATGATAGCAAGAGCACAACCAGCCATATCAAAAAATTTAAGCAATTATGTTTTGTTAAAGAATAAAACATTTGGCCACCATGTAGTAAGCTGATTTAGGGAGAACATAAAGTATCAAGGGAAAAAGGCATTTAATCTATTCTTTAAGAGGATAAAATTTCGGACATGAAAAGTTTATCTATTGATAACTTCAATTTTACATAGATTAGATGTAAAAAGATGCTACATAGAAGGGTTATCATCCCCAAATATTTATACAATTCAAGATCATAGAAATGAGGAAGATATTCCTCTAATGGGAAAAAAAACCCCAAATGTGTTGGTGTAATGCCAAAATGAATGCAGCGCAATCCTCTATGTGGATGTAATGTATGCAACAATTGTTATTTAGATGTTAGTGGCACCTTCATGATGTAGTAACACTTCTTTACTCTCTACCATTTCCCATGATGAGGTTAAAATTAGTGTATTTCGGAGGTTATTTTTAGTTGGATATTGTTAGACATTGTGGAGAGTCTAGTGTATTTACTACAGGAACAATGTTCAGTGAGAATAATATACATTTGTAACTTGTTGTAGATATAGATATTTTGTTGTAGATATATTTGTATGAGAATTATTGATTCTGGATTTAATACAGAGAGCTATCCCTTGCTCAAAGTGGATGTAGCCATTTGGTGAACCAAGTTAAAAAACTTTGTTGCTCCCTTTTGCATGGATTTTGTATTTTGTTTATGTGTTTTATTATTTGCTTTTGGTTTTTATTGTTCTTTCTTCACTCAATAATTGGTATCAGATCCTAGCGAAGAAGCTCGGTGTTGAAACAATGTTTTGGAAATCAGTGAAGAATTTCCAGAAGTATGGAAAATGCAAAAAAATGGAAGATTGAGAAGTTTATAGGCCAGAACTTTATATTGTGGAAGGTTTAGATGGAATTTTTGTTGATTAAGCAGGATCTCTCAAATGCACTGGTAGGGAAATCCAAAGGGAAAGGTTCTCTATGAGACGAAGAGTAGGAGAAATTGGATAAGAAAGCAAGGGTAGGTATGTGCAGGATCATCATGGAAAAAATAGGCCCTTAAGTGGCGAAAAATTTAGAAAAATCAGAGTTAGGCAACTTGACGTAAAAATTTGAATAAGTTATCTATATTATTTCAAAATTATGTAAGAATGGAATCTATAGAAAATTGAATGTAGTTTCTAAACTACTAGGTTTATTTATTTTTTTTAAAATCTATTTGGTGAAAAATTGAAATTTCAATGCAATAGTACTTAAATTTCAAGGAAAAAATAAGAAGTAGGTGTCTTTCTAACCACCCTAACCACAATAAAATGATAATATTTTTTTAGAAGATTTTAGATATAAGTAAAGAACTCATGTCCAAATGTGATACATATTTTTATGTAATTTTTTTCCAAGTAAATAATTAATTATGATTTTTTTATTACAACTTTTAAAAAATATAAAAACTCATATGTCTGACCACCTAACTCGGTCAAAACTTCATGAAATTCATTTTTTTTTAATCCTATAGTATGAAAATCCTAGAATGTGACACATGTTTCAAATTCAAAAAATGTGATACCATTTGAAAGCTATAGATATTTTTCAATTAGCCTATCAATCAGGACTTTAGTCATAATTCAAATAGAAAATGAATAATAATTATTTATTAAATTCAAAGTAAAGCATAATTTGTATTGGTGGAAAGTTGATAATCTCCTTTAAAAACCCTGCACATACCCAATAAACTATTTTTCTTTCATTGTCCAACAACGTGCTATTCAATTTTTCAGCTGAGAAGACAATGCAAGAGCTTTGGGATAAAATTTCTTCAATGTATGAGATGGCTTCGGTATCAAACAAGGTATTTATCATGAAGAAACTATATAATTTGAAAATGAGAGAAGGTGGGATCATGTCAAATCACCTCAATGAATTCAATACTTTGGTCACCCAATTGATTTTAGTGGGTACCAATTTAGATGATGAGATTAAGGAAAACTTGTTTTATGTTCTCTACCGAACAACTGGGAAGGAGTGGTGATGGTAGTTGCACTTTGGTGGCTACCAAAAGTAAATTAAAATTTGATGATGTTGCAGCCACACTTCTCAGTAAAGACATGAGGAGAAAGAATCAAGATCCCTCATCTGGTGATGCCTTGATTGTTGTAGGTAATGACAATAGAGGAAGGGGTCAAGATAAAGGAAGTGCACTATAGAAAAAAGTACCCTTTGCTTGACATGGGATTAATTCATGATAAAATGGACTTAATGAGGTCTTAATCTAGTGTTGTGAGGCATTTTATGCATCCACACTAGGTCTTGGACACTTAATATGCATTTAACGATGTCTTGTAAAGGTGTTGTAAAGTCTTGTAAAGGACTTTCACGCTTTTCTAGACTTAATGAACTTATTTATCCCTAATTAAACATTATAAAATGTTTTAAATAATATTAGCATATCAATCTAGAAGGCTTATAACTTAAACTTAATGTTAAACTAGTGTTGTAATGTGTTTTACACATTCACATTCGTTCTTGTGCCTTCCTAGGCTATGTGGACCTCATTTTAGTGTTTTAAAGTGCATTTAATCACACTTTCACATTGAAGTATGTGTCCCAAGCCCTATTTGATATTCACATCATCACTAATAGGCCCCTACTAACCCATATTGTGCATCTTGATGCTTAAATTGATGAAATAACCAACAAAGTTGCAATTTAAACCTTATTTCCTTATCTCCTAGCATCTTAGATGTCAAATTGGCCCCTATGGGACCCATTCGCCATGCATGGAGAATCATTCCCATCTAGGTGGGATCCATTCACCATGTGCGGTGAATCAGTACCATTTGGCCCAATTTTGACCTTTAAGCAAGAAAAAATTGAAATTTAAGTTTATTATTTCTTCATGTTGGCCTGTGATGAGGTGTTAACAGGAAAATAAGGTGAAATCCTATAAATATAAGTATTTTAACTTATTTTCACATCTATTATTCATCATTCATCCACCAATCTTCCATCCCAAGTCAAGCAACTTAGGGTTTTAACATTACAAGTGATTCAAGATCAATTTTTAGACATTCAAGGGTAGATCCTTCATGTTTTGTTGTAGAATTTCAAGATAAAACATCATGGAAAGGTAATCAACTCCATTATTGCATGTTTCATTACATTCTTTCTCTATTTCGATTTAATTACCTAAAAGGGGTTTGACCAAGTCAAATCCCCATGCCCTAACATTCAACATCTCTCTCTCTCTTGTCTTGTGTGTTTGCAGATTTAGGACTCTTGGAAGATTGTAAATCATTGAAGATAAAGTTGCAAGGTTGATCAAGTCTTCTCTTCATTCAACAAGTCAAAATATCAACAAAATATTACTTTCAGACCCCTAAATCAGAGTTTCGGAAGCAGACACCCATAAAGAATCAAAGTGCAGACCGAAAGCTCTAGATTCCACTTTTGAATATTCAGAAATTCAAAAGTGGACTCATTCACCATGAATGGCGAATGAGTCCCACTCTAGGGTCAGTTTTTAGTTTTCTACATTTTTAGATACCCTTTTGTCCAAAATGGGCTCTGGATTAGTTTTGTAGAACTAGGACTAATTCACCCAGAATTGTGAATGAGTCCCACCAGGCCTAAAAATCAGCATCAGTAGCATTCCAAACGTCATTTCCAATCTTATCCATATTCTAGGTGCACACTTTTAGTTTGGTTTATTCAGTTTTACATTCATTTATAGGTGTTTTCTGCATAGCACAATGTGTTTTCAAACATCACTTGTTTCTTAGATTTTGCATACTTAATCAATCAATCTTATCAATTAGCTATATATATAACATTTCATTTAGGAATAATTTCATCATACATACCTTAGATTGGTTGAACCTAACATAGATCTTTTTTGTGGGGTTTATCGCTCTCCTTTTAGGTGGATCATCCTAAGAGCACAAGAGTAGCATATAAGACCTACCCAAAAATCTACAATTCAGGAAGAAATAATGACAGAGGAAGATCGAAGTCCAGGGGAAGAAATGGTGAATGTTTGTTTTGTGGCAAGCAATGTTACATTAAAAAGAACTGAACTTGAACTACAAAAAGGCACAAGAAAAGGTGATCAATAACGAAGCCAACATAGCATACCAAGAAGATCTAGGTGTTCTTATTTTAACCGAAGAAATTCCAACTAATGGTTGGGTGCTTGATTCAGATTCGTCGTTTCATGTCACTCCATGCAAAGAGTATTTCAAAAATCTACAAATTGGTGACTTTGGTAAAGTTTTTCTTGGTAACAATGAATCTTGTGATGTTCGAAAAAGGGATATTTCATTAAAATTTAAAAATGTATATACTTGGTTATTACATGACGTTAGATATGTTCCCCAACTCAAATAAAATGTAATCTTCGTTGGACAATTGGGTTCTCAAGGTTGTGAAATTAGTTTTGAATCTAATAGATGCAAAGTTAAAAAGGGGGCCTTGGTAATTGCAAGGGGCAAAAAATTAGGCACCTTGTATGTAGTGGAGTCATGTTGAAGTGGGAGTTGTTCATTCTACTTCAGATTTTTGTGTGAAATATGGACTACCCAAAAATTTTTTTTGGATCAATTAGATGTTGAAAATGACTTTGTTATTAATGATTTTCTTAGTATGCTTGACAATGAAATTTTTTGCCCAGATTGTTGGAATCAAGCAACATTGAGAGGGGGGATGAATCAGTGTTGTGCAATTTTTAACTATATTAATCTAATCTCTCAAGTTCCTATAGCATTTAATCAAAAGAAAGATGCATGAACATAAGACAATAAGCCACAACACCATTTAACACAAGGATTTTTACGTGGAAACCCTATTAGGGGAAAAACCACGATGGAGGTCAATCCACAATTTGAGTACTCAAATATAAATTTTTAACAAATGGGAATGCACTTGCATTCAAGCACACTGCCTAGAGCTCACTGCTCAAAATCAAGAAGTCTCATTGCCTTACAAAAGATTTAGATTACATAAAAAATGATGAACTAAGATGATAGAATCTACAAATTCCTAATTACATTTATGCTTAGGCTCATAGATCGAATTCTAGACCTTCTGTCTAATTTTGCACTTTGCTCTGTTCTGTTTCAATTTGCTTCACAAAATCCTTTATTGTACAAGTAAAACTGTGCATAATCGCTCAACTAACCTTCTGGCATTCACTACATACATCAACACATCTCAAACACATAGCAAAATGAAATAACTGATCACATATATATATCCGCTTCCAAGGATTTAATCGCTTCATGTAAGCTTCAATAAAATAGAAAATATTTACCAATTGTCGGCTCAAATCATGAACAACATTTAATGCGCATCCACCAAAGTCATCCATAGCATATTAAGGACCCAAAACAAAATATTCAATACGAAATTACTCCAAATATTTGTTCCTTGAACATCCGCAACATCCCACATTCACTTAGTCGGCCTTCTAGCACTATTGAGCAGAAAATAAAAATGACTGGATCTCCCAACTCATACACCACATGATGTGATGGCACACTCAAGGATAAGACATTCCAGATACCCATCGACCCTCCCTGAGATCCACAACCCAAACTGATAAATTGGTAAATGCAAATAGACTGACAGTTTCAACTTTAGTCAAATACCGTGTTCTTTACTCTATCTCCCAGTATGGTCAGATACTATAGTGCAAACTGGATCTATGACTTAGGTTGCCATCAATGACAACACCAGAAGCTATATGCCAACAATCTGCCCCTTTGGAATTGATGGCAACACTTAGTGAAAAATGACTAAGTGTCAGAACCTTCATAGCTGACAAAACTCCCCCTAAATTTGATAAGGCATTTTTCACTTCTCTCTCTCCCCCTTTGACACCAATGACAAAAAGATAATAAAATATTTTCCTATAGTATTCCATATGAAGTGACCAAAAACTTACTGATTCAATTTTTTTTTTAAGAAATACAGTCTCCATTTAGAAAATTATTTTGTATTTTTATTTCATCTCCAGAAGAAACTTATTCCATGCTTCTACTGCAATCCTAGTGATTATGATCATTCTATTGTTTTCAGATGTCCAGTTGATAATCTTGATGAGGGATTCCAGAATGGTGATGGCTTCTTCTAATATTTCTCCTTTCCTTAGTATCTCAATTAATTGTTCCAGCTTACATTTTTTTGTCCTTTACTTTCCAGAATGTGTCAATAATCATGTCTTTGGTGATTTGAACTTTTGTATGCTCTAACTATAATCTTGAATCCTTTTCTTAACTGCTCCATCTTGATCCTAAAACATGTTAAAATCTTGTCCAATATTGTTCAGCTCTGTTTCAATTTGTTTGAACTTTTCTTTGCACTTTTTGATTGCATGAGGCCATTGAAGATAGTAGTTATAGATGTTGTTTGTTGCGCTTACGCATTTCCTTAGTTGATTCATGTGCCTTTTTAGCTTGGTGAGAGACAATTTGTATTGTTTCTTTAAGTGTAGGATTACTTCTTATTCCTTGTTCTGAGACTTAGAGTGCATGATTTCCTTGATGCATTCAATCAGATCTCTTCTAGCAACGTATTTTGTAAGCTCTTTAATTTGATATGATTGTGCATAAGATGAACACTTAGTACATTTAAAATCATGTCTTTCTCATATGAAGGTCTGATAGGCCATATATTGGTGACTCTCTACATTCCATCTTCCTCATGAATAATATGTAATAGCTCTTCTTTGGTTAAATCACCTTCTTCTTTACTTTCTTCTTTCATTGCCTTATCTTGTTTCTGTTCGGCTGTTTCCAGATCTTTTCTTAGGGTGTCCTCAGTTTCCTTATTAGATTCCTCATCTGGTATGTTCACAATCACTTGTTCTTTTACTTTCCCTTCAATTCTTGGAGTCTTGTATGTTGGTGGATTACAAACAACAATTTCTTTTTCTCTTTTCTTCTTTCTCTCCATCTCACCAGAGGAGGAACCAACTTCAAGTGCCCTTATCAGAATGGGAATACCAGTTGAGGAAAACTTTCTTAGCAAACCTTTAAAGAAACTTTCATATACTTGATCATAGTTTTCCAAATTGTTAAAGTGTATGTAAATCTGCTTGCAAACTAGTTCACTTTCTTCCCATATTACATTGTTGTTCAAAGGTAAGCAATTCAAAAAATAAATCACAAGGCATATAACCAAAGTACCAAACCTAAAAGGGTAATCTTCCTTCTTTGTCAATTGCACATTCTCCATCAGTTGATCTTTTAGTAATCTGCAATGATCAAAATCCCGATCTTCCATTATCATCTTGTGAGAAATGTAAACACCTGCCGAAGTTGCACCTTCTTTCTTTCTAAAAAAGATTTTGTAGGATACTCCATGCACAATGTACCTTGTCATTGAATCTTTAATTGTGGAGATTATCAATGCCCTTTGATCTCCAATTACTCTAGTTAGGGTTTCGACTTCTTTAATTCAGATTGACTTCTTCCTTGGCACATCCCCAATTTTGCATAACCCAGTTACAATTCCAATCACTTCTTTCGAGATGTGGTAGGGTTTATCCAGAGTTAGAATATCATCATTCAATCTGTCTAGAATAAACTTGACCATTTCTACGTTTACGAAATAGGGGAATTTACTCCAAATATCCAAGCTTTTATGCTTCGCTTCTTTCAGCCATTTCAATTCATTGTGTGATAACATGTTTCTTGCAGCTTTAATCTTCTCATTGCTATACTCATATAGGTTTATCATTTCTTTGATTTGTTCCATTTTACCTTCCATACACATGTCTTGAAAATAAGTTATTCAACTGCACACCAAATTAGACTGAAATTTCAATACAACTGAAGTACCTGATGGATTAGGGTTCCGCTGCCGAATACGCTTTCAAAATTTTGATGCAGAGTGCTCTCCTTCTTATTTTCTTCAATACAAAGTGGCAAATAAGGGTTTCAACTTGCTTTTTATAACTCACATGCCTAACTTTTGTTGTAATAAATGTTTTTTCCCTAACTTATCTGGATACCCTGTTCCATATATACTGTGAAAGATAACTCTTATGCGGACCTTCAACTCAGCATAATACTCTTTCCAATTGTTTCAACAACATCTATAGATCATCAGTACAATCACTGCACTTGTCCACATCTTGGTGTCAATTACTGGTAGGGAGCTTGAAGGATTTTCTTGACAGCTCCCCCTAGGCCAGAGGCCTAAAACTAATTCCCAGAGGAATTCCAGAAGCAGGTTCTAGTGCTAGCTCATTTCCTACAATAGAGGAATTTTTTTTCACCCATGTCTTCTTCATCTGATCTCTTATTTCATCCATAGTTACTTTCCCTTTTCCTTTATCATCTTTCTGCATATTTATGCCTTTGTATGTCTGACCTCTTGTGTCCATATTTTTTATTATGCAGAATCTTACAATGTGACTGTATTTTTTGCAATTGAAACACACAACATTTCCTTGTCCAGACCAGTCATTCCATAGATTTCTTCTTGATTTGCACTAGTTAACTAAATGCCCAAATCTTCCATAGGTATAACATTTAACATTCCTTCCATTGAAAAAGTTGTTTGACATATTTTTGTATTCAATTGACTTATGGCCAAACTTATTGCAATTGAAACACTAACCGTAGAATGATGGATCACTTGATTTCATTTTGCTTCTACATTAAGTAGCCATATGACCAAATTTATTGCAAACAAAATTGTATCCATTAAATTTTTGAGCATTAGTTTGTCTTACTGGATGTCTTTTTGCTTTGTTCATCAAATTTCCTTGCCTAAAATTCCTTTGTCCAGATCCAGAACTTTCTCCTTTCTCATATCCAAGACCTCGCTTATCTGTTCCATTCTTCTGACCTTGAGTTAGCTCATCAAGCTTAACTAAGCTAATCTTGAACTTCTCCTTGTATTCATTTGTAGTAGCAAGTTAATCCCTGATAATAAAAATCTATTTTTCAAGCTCTTCTTCATTATTTTTGGATTTTTGCAGTTCAATCTCTAACTAAATGAATTCTCTATTAATTCTGCTACATTCATCAGATCTCTCTTTTAGGGACTGGGCAAGATTTTCCTCATTCTTCTTACTTTCTTCAATCTCCTTAGTCATCTTCATCGCCATAGATTCCATATCATGCTTTAGGGTAGCATTGTCTCTGGCAAGCTTTTCACATTATTCAGTTATTTCCTTCAAGGTTTGATTCAAGTGAACATCATCCATGATTTTTCTCTCTTTTTGCTTAATTTGGTCATAGAGATCCTTTATCTTCTCCCTGGACTTAATAATTTGATCCTTCAGTTTTTGAATGAATTTTTCAGCATCCTTAAGATTTTCTTTCAATTCCTAGACTTCTTCTTTGGACTGATCAAGATCATCAAGCACCACCAAAAGTTGTTGCAGAAGATTGCCAAAGTCCATTACATTCCAAGATCCACCTCAAGCTATTAAACTTCTTCTAAGGAACTTAGCTCTAATACCAATTGTTGGAATCAAGCAAAACTAAGAAGGGGGTGAATTAGTGTTGTGCAATTATTAACTTTATTAGTCTAATCTCTCAAGTGCCCATAGCATTCAATCAAAAGAAAGATGCATGAACATAAGACAATAAGACACATCACCATAACACAAGGATTTTTACATGGAAACCCTATTAGGGGAAAAACCACGGTGGAGGTCAATCCACAATTTGAGTACTCAAATATAAATGTTTAACAAATGGGAATGCACTTGCATTTAGGCACACTGCTTAGAGCTCACTACTCAAAATCAAGAAGGCTCACTGCCTTACAAAAGATTTAGATTACATAAAAAGGATGAACTGAGAAGATAGCATCTACAAATGCCTGATTATAGTTTTACTTAGGCTCATAGATCAAATTCTGGACCTTTTGTCTAATTCTGCACTTCGCTCTGTTTTGTTTCAATTTTCTTTGAACATAAAATCCTTTATTGCACAAGTGAAACTGTGCATAATCTCTCAACTAACCTTCTGACATTCACTACATGCATCAACACATCTCAAACACACACCAAAATGAAAAAATTGATCACATATATATATTTGTTTCCAAGGATTTAATCGCTTCATGTCGGCTTAAATAAAATAGAAAATATTTACCAACTGTCAGCTCAAATCATGAACAACATTTAATGTCCATCCACCAAAGTTGGCCATAGCATAGCGAGGACCCAAAACAAAATCTTCAATATGAAAAATACTCCAAATAATTTTGCCTTGAACATCCGCAACATCCCACATTCACTTAGTTGGCCTTCTAGCACTAATGAATGGAAAATCAATCAACCAGATCTCCCAACTAATACACCACTTGATGTGACGGCACAAAACTCGAGGATAAGACATTCCAGATACCCATTGACCTTCCCTAAGATCCACAACCCAAACTGATAAACCAGTAAATGCAAATAGATTGACAGTTTTCACTTCAATTGAATACCCTGTTCTTTACTCTGTCTCCCAGTATGATCAGATACTACAGTGCGGACTGGATCTATGACTTAGGTTGCCATCAATGACAACAACATAAGCCATATGCCAACAAGGATCATTTAGATAATAGTGAGCAAGTTGATGCCAAAGAACTTCGGGTAGCTAAAATTGATGGTTATTCTCAATTGGGGCAAAGTGAAGGCTGTGATATTTTAGATTCTTTGAATATCATTGGATGGGGTCCGTCCGATGCTTTAACGAAGATCATAACGAGGGAGAAGTTCAAGTTTTGTAGGAATTCTCTCAGCTTTGTCAAGTTGTGACAATAAACCTAGAGTGGGGGATATCTTGGTGCAGCTCTTGCAGCTTAGATTGGACTGCAAGTGGGAGATTGTTGGTGTAACACCCAAATGAATGTAGCCCAATCATCTACGTAGATGTAACACCTATAGTAATCCTTATTTAGATGTTAGTGGCACCTTCACGATGTAGTAATGCTTCTTCTTTACTCTCTACGATTTCCTTTTGAATGGATTCTATATTTTGTTTATGTGTTTGATTATTTGTTTTTGGTCTATATTGTTCTTTCTTCAATCAACAATTAACATTTAAATAAGGATTGTTGTAGGCGTTACACCCACATAGAGGATTGGGCTGCATTCATTTGGGCGTTACACCAACAAAATGACAGCGATTAATTCTCTACAGTGAGATATTTTATGCATTTACAATAGTTTCAATGTGTTCAACATTTTCAAAGCTCTCATTTTCTTCCCAAATCTAAGACAAGGCTTCCTTTATATTGTGAATGCTTTCAAGTGCAAAGCTCTCATTTTCTTCCCAAATCTTAGGCAAGGCTTCGTTTATATTGTGAATGCTTTCAAGGGTGAAGTCTGCTTCCTTTATAAATAATAAATGTCACAAAACTATCCTTTCCTTGTCATAACTGGCAAAGCTTGAAAAATGAAAAATCCAAACAACATATTTACTAAAAGAAAGAACAAAGACATTTTTGAGAAAACGGGAAAAAAATAGAGCAGTCTTGGATTAAGAGAGGAACTGAGAGAATAATTACAATAAAAAGAAAAGAAAAACTAAAAAAGCAGCTCCAAGTTGAAAACTGGAAACAACAGTTTGCAGATGCCTTCAAGTTAAAACTGAGTGGCTTGGTGAAGTAGGGAAGTAAACCTGAGAGGGCAAAAAAATTAGACACTCATTACCATGAATCTATAAAGAAAAATCGTACATTGACATGAAATAGACGTGTACAGTTCTTGAAAGATGGGTAGACACTCATTACCATGATTCCCGAAGGGAGAAAAATAAAAACTCCAAATCTACGCAAAACAAAAGCCTTGTATTGTTGAAATATACATGCCTTAAACAAGCATTCATACAGTGTACATCACTGGGCCGACATAGCCCTGAGAAAAACAAAAACCCCTAAAAAGTAGACCTCAGGAAAATAAAACCCTAGACCTTTAATGGCTTTGGCTGATTCGAACCCTCAAACAAGGTAATCTGCAGGTTGAAGCTCCGGCTACTGTAAGAACCTACAAAGAATGCACCGGCAGCAATCTTTTGCTTGAGCTTCTTCAGCAGAAGCAGCTTGGCCAACACAATCTTGAGGCGGCACTGCTTGCATTTTATGAGCGTTAGCTGCTCAATCTTCTTCTCCCACAGCAGCGAATAACTTTGAAATCTTCGTTTGGCTACTCGCCAAAATTTTCCAAATCTTGCCACATATTTTTCTTCGCCTCCATGAGAGAAACAAAACAAGGTAGTGTCTTCTTCCGCTACTATTGTTTCGTTTTTCTTCAGGTGAAGTCACAGGTTGCAGAGAGAAATTGTGGAGTGCACAATGATGTATTGAGTTGCAACCTCCAACCATTGGTTTAGAAATGAGATGCTAAGAGGCTTCTTTGAGCAGGCTATAGAGAAGCATATCATCTGAGTCATGGGGGAGTTTATCCCAAACCCCACTACCCAAAACAGGGCTCATAATAGTCTTGTCAAGTCCATTTTTCCATCGCACTGTTTCACCTGCAACATCAATCAAATACAACAGAAAATCCACCAAAAGCAACAAAAAATCAAAGCCACCAAAAGCAACAGAAAATCCACCACCCAAAGCGACAACCATTTGAAAAACCACATCGCCACTTCAAACGTTGATCTCCCAGGCATTTCTCTCGACAAAACATGCACTTGGAAAATCAGAAACACAATCAATTGCGAAATGGACCTGACAAACCAAATTATATAACACATTCTATACTTATAGTGCTGCGGACGAACACATTTTGGCTTAAGATCAGGATTTCTTCGAGTGTTTTGATGACTGACGTCTGCTGCTCAAAATTCATGGTACGTGCAAATGAAAATGAAACAAGATTTCTAGAAACATTTAAATGTGCATCTGGCTTAAAACTCCCGCTTACTTTCAAAACTACCGGCAGAAATTGGAAACGTCCGTCAGTCTAACTTTTCCGTTTGTCATCTGTCAATCAAGTCCATTTCGTCTTTTCGTTGATGTGTTTTGTCCGGTGCGTGAGATGGGGATGGGATGTTATGTTATAATGTTACATAGGTTCATTTTGTCTACACTTTAACATTTTCAGGAACAAAATACATAGGTTCATTTTTTCTACACTTTAACATTTTCAGTAACAAAACATGAGATAGTGGGCGTGAAACCAGAAACTTGTAATGGCCAAACTCGACCAATTAAATAGTGGCACAATCAGGTTTGGAAGCGTCTCCCATTGAATTTTTTTGGGTGCAGTAAAGAAAAGCACTTGTAGTGAAATCTAATTAGTCGCTGCTTACATGCCTAGATAAAATCATTCATTTCAGTGCAGCCAAATCTCCTGCATCGTTTTCCTGTGGAATTTTGCAGTTGTACAGACTTCCAAGATGTATGAGCAAAAGCCATGTTTTTGTTGATAAACTTGAGGTAGGAAGAGTTGGAGTATTCGTGGATGCGCGAAAGAGACATATTTCAATACAAATTTGAGAGGAGATTGGATAAAACCAGGGACCGAGCATTAGCCACTGTCTGTTATGCATGTAATCATCATCGCAACTGCTGTCAAAGACTGCGATTCAAAACCAATGTTCGGTGGAAGAAGATGAAAAAGGCGAAGATATCTAACGCAAGATTTTATTATTTAATGCATTCTGCAAAGCGCACGAAATAGGGGAAGGAATGGCCATGTTCTGGCTGGCCATGTTTTTGCTTGTATGCTGCTTGCAAGATAACCAATCTTTCTACAAGCAAACTCCTTAATTTTCATCAATAAAAATAAGATATACATTTATGGTGTTGGTATGATTGAGGTATAAATAATTTATTTGTTTTTAATTAGGAGAGAGGATCCAATAGTCCTGCACCCTAATTTAAACCACCTCAAAATCGTACGTGTCAATTCAAACAACTTTAAAAAATTTATGGCAGCTTCCTCAACTAGTTGACTACTTAAATCTAAGGTTTGAAACACCTCAAAATCGTATGTGTCAATTCAAACAACTTTAAAAAATTTATGGCAGCTTCCTCAACTAGTTGACTACGTAAACCTAAGATTTGAAGTTGGCATCATTAGTTTTGATGTCTCAGACACATGTAGTTGTAAAATATCCAAAACATCACTTTTTAAACCCCTTACCCATTGTATTCAATTATCACACCCTATCCTAAGTTTCACTTGCACCAATAATTGAACATATTATCTCAAAAAATAAAAACGTAAAGAGCCAAACTCATCATATAGAGTCCTAAATATGAACAATCAATATTATTAAATTATACAACATAACATTAATTATTAATGTTTTTTAACTATTCTAATTGTAAAAGTATCCTAAATCTATTTAAATAATATCATATTACTAAATAATTGAAATCCAACAACTATTACTAAATTATATATTATTATTAATAAATATATCTAACCCTAATTGACTCATATCTAAAAGACCTTATACCTATTCCTAATTTCTATGTCCCTCCATTATGAAACTTCCGCTCTACTACTACCCCAAGTTGCTTCATCCATTGCATCAAGCTTCCAAAACTACATGTCTGCCATGTGTAGAGCCATCATGTCTACTTTGATTTTTGGAGGGCAAGGTAAGGCTTACAAATTATAGTTTTTTATCTTCTTATAGTTGCCTTCATTGTTTTCACTAACTATTTTGTGTTTCCTTTTGTTCTTGCGATTATCGTTGTTCTCAATGTTTTGAATAAGTTATGTGGACTTGCACTTCATACATGCTTAAAGAAAATATGTCTTTCAACACAACTCATGATAAGGATTGGGTTATTGTATATGTGTAAGATGCCCTTAATTTCCCTAAACAATTTGTGAAAAAATCTATACATTTTTCTCATGATGCAAGCATATGGTAGATACAATTTATCGTTTGAACCATTTTTTGTTTACTTGTAGAACTATGTTAAGCTTGATGCTTCACTCTTGAAGAATTTTTTTTAACATTATTAACCTAAAATATTTGAGGCAAAGAGTTTTAATAATTTCTCATGTTTCAATGTATAATGATCTATGCGGCAATAGATGAGAAAAAAGATCCTTAGGATTCCATAACCACTGCAATTTTCACCTATCACAATTTTTTCCTTGCTTTGGTTGGAGATTATTGAATTGGAGATACTTTTATACTCTCATTTTTTTTGCAGGAAACATAAGAACTAGTTTTGGTGTCAATCGTTACCTATACTAGAATGAACCATGACTAACTAAGTTAGTTGTTTGATTAACTGACAGCCTAAATAATGTTATATGTTTTGTTGAGTTACATCAAAGTTGATTAAAAAAAATATTGCCTATTTATAATGGTTTTGAATATCAACTCCTGACATGTGGGTTTGTATGTTGGGCCTACATGGTTCATGAATTATGTGATGATCTATTGAAATATACTTGTTGAGCTTCAAGTCAATTTTCATCGACCCAAAATTGATAATTCACAAGAATTTATAGCTTTAGACCAAGACCATGAATAATCCATTTTACACTTATTGATCTAAGTGATGTTCACACATTCATTTATATGAACACTACATAAGATTTACTAGTTTAAAAGTAAGCCCTTGCTTATAGGAATGGACAAAAATGAAATAATCAAGTCAATTTTTACTACAAACCCTACTTTTGCATTATATGTTTTTTGCATTTGACAAAGTGTCAACTTAAAAATTAGAATGTGTGATTATGCTTCCTAATATTAATTTTCCACACCCAAGAGATTTTAATTTTAATCATGATTAAATATCTATCACTTTGACTTATGCATACATTAAGGAAATCAACATACTGCATAAATATCACCTCACTATGCAATAGATCTTCCAATTCACAAGACTAGTGACCAAACAAGTTATTCAATTAATTTTACACAAAATATAATTATATATTGTTTGTTAAAAAGATCAGTACATTTGGAAATGGGGTTAACAGGCTATGCGGCTTAAGCATCCAACTTTTTCTCATCTAAAATATGTTATCTTATCAATTCATGGTTATAGTACCTCATTGAGATAATCCATTTATAAAATTATAACTTTATGTTGCTAGATAATTTGGTGATTCCCACCCAATTAGAATTGTTTAAACATATGCATATTGCAAGTTATTACATAAAGATTACATCTCAACACCATCTCTCAAAAGGCATTTGTGAAATTCTTTGAGTCTGGTAAATTTACACAGCTTAACAATAACCATGAAGAAAAATATACAGAAACATGTAATCGGAAGTAACATACAACCATGTGGTTCAACAACATTCATGTTCTACTATTATCATTACATGAAAATTACATTGCATCCATCCTTAACTAACAGAAATGGTCATACAAATTTCTATGTTACACAACCAAAAGACACCTATATCTAAAGGTTGAAGGTTGAGGTTGCTACAGAAAAAACTATCATTTGAAAAACCCATTGATTTGAAAATTAATATTTCCCAAGAGACTATTATATGTACAATGATCCCATAATGTCTACAATAACAATTTTTTATAACAGATATATTAAAAAAGAAATACAGGGAATACCTATAAATATAAATACGTAACACCAAATCGTATAAATTGAATCGAGAAGTAGACAGCAGAAATGAAATTAAAATCTTTCCGTGGGACCAACGTTATCATATGCATGCAACATTTGACAAATTAAATGGTGCCTACTCGCGAGCAAGTTACCAAATTACGTGCAGATCTTGTAAAATAGCATTCCCATTGGATAGAAACAGATTTATATTCTTTTATCCACGAACTTATCCTTCGAATGTTGTGCCTGTTAAAACATGATCGAATCTCCCTAATCCTCCAACTTCAATTTGCCTCCATTTTACGCTTTCTGATCCTCCTGGCTTGCACGAGTAAATCCTGATTGATTTCCCCATTCTATGCTGGATCGCCCACAGCTCAATTCCCACGCCCAGGAGCTTATAATTAGTGCCACAATCGCGCATCTCAAAAGCGCCTCCGACATATCCCAGATGCCTCCACTCCTCCTTCAAACCATCCAACTCCATCACCTCATTCGACTGAGGTTGCAGTGCATAAAGCTTATTATTCTCCACAACAGAAAATTCAGCTTCTGTAATGGCCGAATCCTCCACATATCTTAACCCTTTTGAGCAGAAATTGGGCAGCAGCGTCCACTGACCGGTCTCGGGATCGAAACGCTCTGCCGAAACATGAATCTCCGTGAAACCTCCAGGGGACTGGTAATATCCTCCTATGGCGTAGAACTCGTCATTCATGCTCACACCTGAACAATTAATTCTTGGCATGATCATGTCGGGAAGCTTTTCCCATTGATTGTTTCGGGTGTCGTATCGAAAAGCACTTTTGGAAGCTTCTCCGGTGAAATTTATTAGCCCGCCACTAACGTACACGAACTCTTTCATTTGAGCGCAGCAAAATCTCCTGCAGCGTTTTCCAGGGGGCAATTGAAGAGACTTCCAGATGCCTGCTCCGATATCGTATGAACAAAACCCATCTTTGGTCTGATTGACTTGCGGTAGGAAGATCTGATTATTCGTGGCTGTGCTACAGAGATTCATGTCAATAGAAATGTCAGATAGGGGATTGGGTAAAACCTGGATCCGAAGGCTGAAAGGGTCGACCAACAGCCATTCTGTGTTGTGGTGAGTGGCATGCACGTACTCTCCGTCGGAGCTGGTGTCAAAGAGTGCAATGAAAATACAATATTCTGTTGGGAGATTGAGAGAACGGCGAAGAGATCTAATGCAAGATTTGTCTTTGAATACATTTGCCCAGGCGCGGGAGACACAGGAGGCGATGGCTCTGTTGCGACGAGGCAGCCTCACAAGGCACCGCCACGCTACTTCGTCAGGCAGAGGTGGGAGTAAACCGAATTCATCCATGCTGCAAATTTGGATATGGCCAAACCCATTCGTATTCTTGCAAAGGCCGTCTTCACATATTTATTTACTGGGAGAAGAATAAATTATGTGAAGCACATCTGTTACCAGGGTAGCATGATAAGTCTTCTTAAAAGAAAAGACTTTAAACGGATAGGTAGTTGAGACCTGTGGAGTGAATTAGGTAGTAGCACGAGGATTTAAAAAGAGAAAATAAATTAGTTAGAGAGGAAATAATGGATCAAATCTCTAATTTTGGGCCCCTCAAATTAAAATATCTTATATTAATCTGTTTTTTAATGTCTGATAAATAATTTAAGGTAAACAATGATAAGGGAAAGTTGGACCGTGGTGCTAATAATTTGCGTTGATGTCAAGAACAATGTTAACGGGTCCATTAAAGCCATAACGGGAGGCTTTTAGAAAAGACAGACAAGACTAATGGAATGTGATTTTTCTATAGTATGTGCCCGGGGACAAATGCATAGCACGAGTTAAAAACAGTCACAATTTTAATCGCAATTTCGGTGTGATTGGAATCAACTTGGACTCGTGATCAGATAAACTTGTACATCATCTACGGTATGTTAATAAAATTGGACGATTGTGCCCTTGATTTTTTCAGGCGTCCATCGTAAATATGGAGAGAAAATATATAATTCAATGTTAGCCTACTAAAGGAGAAATATCTAGGATGGGAAGTGACCAATTCTCAATTATACATAGAAGGACATAATGCTTTGTACTTTCAGAGATTATTGGGTGGTACTCTCTACCTATCAGTCATCTTTATAACACAAATATTATTTTCAATTGAGATTGTAAATGATATTGATAAATATGATACAATTTTTAGAGCAATTTACAAATTGAATTTTATTTTTCAAGGATTTTATGCCTAAATTCTAAGTGGTATAGTTTAAATTGCAACATTGCCAAATCCTTTTCCATATCTTTATGTCAAGATAGGAGCACAAAAATATGTGGCAATGAACCACTCATCACAAGGATTGGATTAATACATATGCATAAGATGCCCTTAATTTCCCTAAATAATTTGTTAAAAAATCTATACATCTTATTCATAATGTAAGTAGATGGTAGATACAATTTGTTGTTTGAACCATTTTTGTCTACTTGTAGTTGTGAAGCTTCATGTTTCACTCTTGAACATTTTCTTAAGAACTTCTTGGCCTAAAACATTTGATGCAAAGATTTATAACAATATTCCCTATTTCAATGTATAATTGGGCATGTGCACCAAGATAGGGTACAAAATGGTGGTCAAATGTCCAAAAATGAACAAAACGCACTAACATTTTGAAGAAATTCAAATAATGTGCTCGTGTTATGGCTCAAAAAATTTGAGCCATAACATGAGCGCATTATTTGAACAAATAACACACACACGTTATTATGAAAGGAAGACATGTATGTTTTTTAATGAAAATAAAATGTGTGTGCATTTTTTATGAAAGAAGAACGTACATGCATGTTTCTATGAAAGAAAAACACATATATGTTTTTCTCAATAAAGTTATAAAAAGAAAAAACCTGTCCATTTTGCTCACCTGTGGCTTGTGTTTTCTACTATGTTTTTCTTTCCCCTAACTCTACAAAATGTGAATGTGTTTTTTCCCTTAGCAACCTAACTTCACAATGACATGTCGAAGAAGAGGTAGGTGCAATTTTTTTGTGCATTAGATTTAAATTTTGTTTTTTTCTGAAAAATTGATTGTTGTTTTATCAATTTCATGTTTTATTTGAATTATACAATAAATCATATAAACCTGAACCATAACCAAATTTAAATGATGAATCATCTGAGGAAAAAATAAGGTGTATAAACCTCCTCCAGCCCTTCCAACAAACCTTGGATAAAGCAAAAATTATTTTTTACCTAGGGCATCTAAAACAAAACAAAGTTGTAATTCATGAATTGGTTTCAAAATTGAGGGGTTTAACATCAAACCAACATCACCTGTCCCTTGCCTCAGCATTGGAAGCAATGATGACGAATATTGACATAGTCACAAATCAAATAAATCAATGGAAAAATTATAGAGATTCATGTCATCAATTTTATGCAACAAAATTATCATATGATGAAGTGAAATAGAAAGGAATAAGAAAAGAAGCATATGTATTTTTTTTATGGATCTCGGAACCAATGAACGTATTCCTCCAAATTCAAAGGGGTTTCCAATACATTCATGTAATCATGATGAGACAAGAAATAATTTTTCGGATAGGTGGTGGATGGTCTTTGACCAACCTCCATGTAATAATTATGAGGTGTTGTTATATTTTCTAAGAAAACTAGATACTGTGAATTTATCCTTCATCAAATTCACAATTATTTTGATATGAGGGAGTTTCAAGGTAGAGGTGGAGGCTCTACCCAAAATAGACTAGGAGCTCATCGAGTAGATAACCGTGCACATCAAAGAACACTAGCACAAAGACATGTTTGTCATATGATGTTTCTAGTAGCCATTAGGGAGAGTATGGAGGCGTAGACTCTCCATGCAGCTGCTAGCCTAATATACATCATTATAGAGCATGACACACAAATATATCAGCCTTTTACCTCATAGGATGATGCAACAACTCAACCATCTAGCTCTAGTGCCCCTAGCTCTCAAAAATTCCCAAACTATTGTAATCCATACTTTGGGAGAGATAGTAATTAGACGATGTAGATGGTTCCACCTCCCATGTGTGTTCTCATTGTCGAATAAATATCATGGGAGTAGCGAGGGTCATCAGGGTGGTGCATCAGATAATGTGGTGATGATAGATGAGTTGTTGAATGAGGTGTATTTTGGTCAAATGCAAGTATGTTTATTTGAATTTATAACATTTTATCTATTAAATGTACTTAAAAAATGTAAATGTAAATAGATTTTTAATTATAGAATTAAATTAAACTAATGCAAATATTATGCATTTAGGGTGTAACTATTGGTGTGAATGGGTTTATTTCCTAACTAGTCATTAGTGAGGACCTATTCACATTATAAGTTTATTTAGGAGTTGTAGAGGAGGGGGATTGACTGCTTGGGATCCTAGGTCATGGGAGGGTCTAGAACAATAGGTTGCACTGATCTAACTCAAGCTAATGGAATGTTTTAGGTGAGTTTAAAGTTTAAAGGCTAAACGGAAGATCAACCAAGTTGTTGATGTCCTTTTACAATCCCGAATGTTTCAAGAAGTCAGGTGAGTTTGAACTACAACTCAAACAACTCACTACCAGGGGAATACAACATGTGACACATAAATCAACATGGTGTGCTAGTGTCTCAGTGGGGAACTGGCATCCATACAAATAGAAAGTGTAAGATATGTAGTCAAAAGCTAAGGAAAACCTACTAACAACCTAATTGAATGTAGTTTGATGGAATAACAAAAATAAAGAGTAACTAAATAACAAAATAATCAAGAAGAATACTATAACTAATCTAATTACAAAATGACAAAGAGGGGTGAGGAAAGTGCACCTTCCTACCCATGAGTTGATAACTTCAAGATCTTCACCTCAAGGAGAACCTGCACACAAAAGATGGGAAAATTTTGGGGTTGTGTTTGGAGGACTACCATAGTCAGTTCCCTGCTTTGGTGTTTCCACCTCCATGGATAGCCAGATAGCAACAATTGTAGTTCAATATGATAAAGAAAAGATATTGAAAGAGAATACCAAGTAACACATTAAACAACAATATGCTACAATATTAGAATGATAATGAAAAGTAAAAGGAAGATGGAGTGATATCACCTTCAACCACATGCACTCAAGGAAAATGAGAGAAGGAGCAAGTGTGCAAGCCTTCAAAGACATTGCTACAACAACAAAGAAACTAAACCAACAAAACACTAACTTGTAGCTTCAATTGAGGTGATGGAGCTCAAGAAGGAACTAAAAGTGAGTGTAGAAGTGTGTAGATGGTGAGAATGATCAAGAGGAAATGTGAAGAAGATGAGTTGAATGGAGTAGATCGCAATTTGAAAGTAGAATGAAGAACAAGGAGTCTATTGAAGTTGGTCCAAAGGGTAGGATACGTTACACTTCGTGTCCAATGGAGGAGTGCAATGCCTTTGTAGATTCTAGAGGTGGGGATCCTATCAAGATAGCAGCACATTGTGTAGAAGTTCATGCACCATGCTAGCATCCTTGATAGAATACCCCCCATCGACATGTAAAATGGCTACCAAGTGGATAGGGAAAGGTGGAAAAAATAAGGATTGCATTATTGGATTTAATTCTCTACTTGGTAGGAGGTAGCGTAAACAAGGAATTTGCAAGGGGGTGCAAATGCATGTTTTTCCCCCACTTTAGTGAGAATAAGTTTCATTGAATGGATGGTAAAGTAGAGAGAAAGTTGAGGAATGTATACCTGAACCATTGAGGAAGCAGACCACAATCTGGCAAACTCGGGCATAGGAAAGAGATGGATCCACAAGTACTCGTTCCTATGGAGATTTGAACAAAATCACAGCACGTGCTCGGTCTTGTGGAAGGTGAACAAAAGGCTTTGCAGGTGCTCAGTCCTACAAAGTTGGTTCCATGAGTGCCCAGTCTCATAGAAGATGAACAAAAGGTTCTATAGGTGCTCGGTCCTATAGAATGAAAATACTTCACAGGTACTCGATCCTGCAAAGGAGGCACCATAGGGGCTCAATCTTGAGGGAGGTTAGATGTGAAAGGATCCACAAAGTTTTATTGACCCTCATAGGTACTCAGTCCTACAAGGCAACATGTTAATCCACAAAAAAAACATGTTAGGCAAGCAAAAAGTCACGCAGATAGACAAACAGTCATATCTCAAAAGAAGCAATTGAAGGAGAATATTTCAAAGGGTTCTCTTAGGAACCCTTCAAAAGAAAGAAGGGTTTGCTCAAGGGACTCTCCATTTGAAGAGTAATGACATTTCTCATAAACAATCTTGTCATCAAGGAATCCTTTTGAAAAACTCTCTTCATCAATGAATCCAAAAAGAGAAGAATGACCTACTCAAAGGTAAATTCTTAGCTCTTTTGTTACGAATTCATTTTCAAAAGAAAATCGTGATAAGGGGATCCTTTTTGAAGGATGCAATTTTTGAAAAATGGAAATACTTTTAGCAAGGGATTTGTTGGCCACCGAATACAACTTATTTAAAATCAGAGAGGTAGGGGCCCCCCTTTAGGATGGTGCATGTGAACTAAAGGATCACATGGCATCCTAAGGAAAGGGAGGACATGCAGAGACCTCATTTCCCACGGTAAGTGATGAGATGTTGATGTGGTATTGTTGTCGCACACATGAGAGACAACACATAAGCACCACAACATCAAGAAGTAAGCAAAGAAGAGAGAAAGATAAAAAAAAGGAAGAGAAAAGATGAAGAAATCAAGAGACAAGGGGATCTAATTATTTGGGGTCAAAACTACTCATAGATATAGATAGATCTAGATATAATATAATTTACGTATGAACTAACATCAATCCACTACTATATCAGATCATGAAGAAGGGTACGTGAAAACAAAGATAAATAATTGGGTCAACATGGAAGGGAGGCCTAAATTTGCCTAACACTTTACATCATCCCCAATTCTTGAAAATCAAGGCACAAAAAATAGAAGAATGATGTAACAAATAGAGGAATTTTACAACACAAAACACTCCTATATCCAAGCACCTACAAGGGTGGCAAGGTCCCTTTAGGAACACATAAAACAAGCACAGGGGAAACACGACACACACACAAATCTAATCTATAGATAAAGAAGGGGTGCTCTCCTAGTCCTCATCAACCAATAGGTCACCATTCTCCCAATCTAGTTCATTATAGAGAGAGGGTGGATGAGCCTACAAGGGTAGGATAGCAAGGGGAGCACCCTTTGAATCTCTTGCGATAAAAGATAAGGAAGAGGGCCACTTGAGGTCTTCTTTGCTCAACTCTTGTGAGGTAAACCTCATTGATCTTGCAAAGATCACCAATAGAGTTAGGACATCATCCATTGAGTTGAACATGCACTTGATAGGAGTGCCATGTGTTAACTAGTCAGGAAAGGAAGGAGGTGCCCGAGATCCACTACCAACCTCACCAAAGGACTTAGGGGAAGTGATAAACTCTGGTGACACCGACGCTGCCTCCATCACTAGGACGATGCAAGCCAAAGCATAACATTCTCTTGAAGGGGGTGATCCTTTCTTCTAACCCCATTAGAAGTAGGTTCATCCTCCAACTTACACTTCATCAGAGGATATGAGATCCCCACAGAAGAAGCAAAAGGAGAGGAAGAAGAGGATAGAACCATAGTGGACACCACTAAAGTATTTGACATATCCATAGGCTTAGGAAAAGTTGGGATGTTTAGAAGGGACATTAGGAGAGGAGGCTCAACTAAGGGAGTCATGAAAACTCACACCCTTTTAGGGTGAGGTTCATCAACGCTCGCAGGGGGAGCTATAAGCAAGATTGAGGCAATGGGAACCAAAGTAGAAGGGGGAAAAGAGGGGGGAATAGCATGAGATGTTGAAACAGGAGCTGTCATCTCCTCTTATGTCTTCTGCAATGTAGTTTGTTGAGAAGCTAGAGCTTTCCTCTAATTTTTATGCTCATGTGCAAGGTGGTTTCTTCAACTCTGAGAGCTAGAAGATGCGGCTTGAGGGGGAGAAGAAGGCTCTTGTTCTACCATGGGAGTGTCTATCATAGTTATTGCCAATGGAGGGAGTGACTCATGGACAAAAATTGGAGGAAGAGATGCAATAACAAAGGAAACAACTAGTGGAGAAGCAGAATCAAATGCCTTGATTGTAGGCCTCTTCCCATTCACCTTCCTAGGTGTAGGAGTAGTAGGAGGCCTCAGAGGCTGAGACATAGAGGCAAATCCATGGGGACCTTTCCCCTTACCATAGGCAATGGGTTGAGGCACTATGGGAAAGATGGGAAGGTCAAACACTTGACACTTGGCCTTCCACCAAGTGGGCACCATCGAACTCCCCATGTGATGCATGGAGCCGAAAGTCGAAGGCACTATAATAGGGAAAGAGGCAGAAGTGAATGAAACAACAAAAGAAGAGGAAGGATCCTAAGTGCAAGCAGACTTCCCCTTCCCCTTTTGAGAGGAGAAGGAGGATCATAAAAGCCTTAACCAAAATAGTATAGGGGGAATGAGGGTAGGTCACCTTTGGCACTATGACCCCATTCTTGTATTTAACATAAGTGTGATACAATAGGTTCATCCTTGGAGGAAGCATACCAACAGGGGAAAGTCAAAAGTAATCTAATGAATAGGCCCCATGTAACACCAAGGGTTTATACCTAGTTTCATGCATAATGTGCACTGATCCCTCATGAGGGAATTTCAAACATTTATAGATCACCAAGGGACTGCATTCATGGAAACTAACCATGGAATGCCTAGCTTCACTCTAAACATGTTAGACTCCAAGATGATATCGAAAAGAGAATTTACAATCCTTTGTCCTAAGTTAGGACTGAAAGGGTGATGGAACCGATGGGAGGAACATAAATTCAATCATGCATATGTATTGTGCTCTTAGATTCATCATACCCATCCTTATGTAGAAATTTTATTAGCATAATCTCCTCTATAATAACATTAAGTTGGCACATAGGATCAATGAGAATTCCAGTCATGGTGTTCCTGTTGATACGAGTGAGAATGTACAAAGGAGAGGGTTCTCTATTCATATTCATAGGTAGGTCATGTGATGTAAAGGCTATAGCAGGTGATCCATTCGCATTATGTAGAGAAGGAATGAGAAGATGCGTAAAAGAGGCCATCTTTATGTGCTCCGAAAAGGACTTCCTTAGGGAACCCCAAAGTTTTGACAATCAGAATGTGACCTATTATAGAATTTGTTCCACAATGTTTAGGGATCCTTGTAACTATGCTACTAGGGGTCGTAGGTTGGGTTGCAAGCCTATGTGCCCTGTAACACACACACCTACAACACACCTACAACATGAGGGAAGATTCCTTCAACACTAAAAAATGGAACCAAAATAGTTCATGTCGATTCACCAAATGTAGAGGAGGGGGATCGACTACTTAGGACCCTAGGTCACGAGAGGGTCTAGAACAATAGACTGCCCTGATCTACCTCAAGCTAACATAATTTTTTGGGATAGTTTAAAGTTTAAAGGCTAAAAGGAAGAGCAACTGGGTTGTCAATGTCCTTTTACAAGCCTAAATGTTATAGGAAGTTAGGTGAGCAAGTTTCCAGAGTTTATACTGCAACTCAGATAGCTCGTATCTAGAGGACTACAACATGAGACATGAACATCAGCGCGGCATGTTGGCATCCATATAGATAAAAAGCATAAGATACAGTCAAAAGCTAAGGAAAACCTACTAAGGACCTAATGGATGCAGTTTCATGGAATAATAGAAACATAGAGTAACTAAATGATAGAATAATCAAGAAGAACACTATAACTAATCTAATTATGAAATTACAAAGAGGGATGATGAAAGTACATTTTCCTACGCATGAGTTGATATCTTCAAAATCTTCACCTCAAGGAGAAAATATACATAAAAGATGGGAAAATGTTGGGGTTGTGTTTAGAGGACTATCATAGTCATTCCCCCACTTTGGTGTTTCTACATCCACAGATAGCTAGATAGCAATGATTGTAGAAATATGATAAATAAAAGATATTGAAAGAGAATACCAAGAAATACATTGAACAAAAATATGCTATGATATTAAAATGATAATGCAAAGTAAAAGGAATATGAAGTGATATCACCTTCAACCATGTGCACTCAAGGAAAATGAGAGGAGTAAGCGTGCAAGCCTTCAAAGACCAACATTTCCATAACAACGAAGAAATTAAACTCACAAAACACTAAATTACAGCTTCAATGGAGGCGATGGAGCTTGAAGGAACCTAAAAGTGAGTGTAGAAGTTTGTAGATGGTGATGATGATCAAGAGGAAATGTGAAGAAGATGAGTTGAATAGAGGAGATAGCAATTTGAAAGAAAAATGGAAGCCAAGGAACCATTCAAATTTGGTTTGAAGGGTAGGATATGTTACACTTCATGTCCAATGGAGGATTTTAATGCCTTTGTAGATTCTAGAGGTGAGAATCCTGTCAGGAAGGTGGCATGCCACGTAGGCATCCACATGTTCGCACTAGCATCCCCGATAGAATATCCCACACTGACACGTAAAACAACTACCAAGTGGATAGGGAAAGGTGGCATAAATAAGGATTATGATATTGTATTTAATTATCTAAGGTAAGAGGTAGTGTAACTGGGGAATTCGCAAGGGGGTGAAAATTCACGCCATTATAGGAGTTAAGTTATCTTAGGTGTCATTTCTAGTAGTTATAATGGGTCCAACCTTATTATTATTTACTTTTAATCATTTAGGTATGTAATAGTTTTTGCATGCATTATCTCATGCATTTAATTTTTTGCATTGCGAAAATTTAATGTTTATGTTTGTAATGTTATAAAATTGCACACTGTGGCAATTTCAAATTTGCACATTTTACCCCCACATTTATTGTACCTAGCCGTATTTATGACAAGAACCTTATGAGTCAATATTTCATGATTTCAACTCCATAAGGATCAATGATGAAGTGACAATATTCTACCACCATTTCTTGTAAAATGATGAGTTGGATGCCTATGTGGCACACTAGCATCCCTGTACTTTTGTGAGCTCAAACAAGGAGTCTCAAAATATTTAGCCTATGACACATGTCCCTGTGGTTGATTTTTGAGAGTAAAAACTCTTCCCATCCATACAACTTTACAAAGCTCATTATTTTCATGTCATTTTCTCATTTAGACAATTCATTCTATCACTCTCTTACTCTAGCTCTCTTCTTTTGCTCTTTTCTTCTCAATCTCACTTCTATTGTGAAGCTCTACTAGACTGAGGTCCCTCCAATAGCCAAATATCTCTTGAAAGTGCTCAACGGTGTTTCTATCAAGCCAAGAGGGAGCCACAAACTGTTGGCAATGCTCTCTTGCTTCTTTTCAATTTGAGAATAGATTATTTATTATGCCTTTATTTTGTGATATGGGTTCTCCTCCTTGAGCAGGGATTTCTTTTATCACTTTGTGTCTAATTTATTACATTTGTCTATTTCTCTCTATCTATCTAGCTTTCCGTAGAGGTGGGAACACCAAAATGGGGGTTTGATTGTGTCAAGCCCCAAAACAGCCCCAATATTTTCTCTCATTGGTCTTGTGTGCAAGTTGCTCATGTGTAGCTTGGAGGAAGGATTCAAAGTGCAGGACCCTCTGTAAGTTGGTCCTCTACCTTGTCTTTGTAAGAGCTAAAGATATTAGCTCAACACCCAAGACCACTTGTAAAAATAATGAAAACCTTCTACAAGAGAGTATGCAAGAAAGAGCTTGTTTGATATTAAGACCTATCAAATGATGAGGTATGAAGTATGTTACAAATGAGTACAATCACCTTCCTTATATAGGCAAGTTTGAAATTAGTAATGAACATGATGTTGAAAAATGTCACAATCCTATGACATGAGACAACTAACAAACTAATCACCTAGGAAATGATGCATTAGCTAGATAAGTTCTAGAAAATCCAACTAAGACTTCTAGAAAGAATCTTATAACCTAAGTAAACTTATGAAAGTGTAATTAAATAATTAATTACACCAATAGTCTTTTATCAGCATTTCCTACTTTCCATTAATTCAGTAGACTAAATAGACCCTAGACTTGAATCAATTAGAATATCCTTTGTCATTTTGTCTGAGGGTTCAGTTCTTTATCTGTACAGGATGTCAGCATGCCCCTCGGACTTTAGCGTGTCACACTAGCATCCTACTCCCACACTAACATCCTTTGGTCGAGAGCGTCTCCCTTTGTGATAGGAATCTTAGTGATTTGTTCTTTCGATTCTTGAAGTTGGTTGTCTATTATTATTTCTGATATTTTTTCTTGCATTCTTTCTTTTCAATTACTTCATCCCTCTCTTTCCAATCCACTAACTAAACTGGGGTAGTTTAGGCCATTTTTTTCCCTAAGACTCTCTTGGTAAGCAAGAGACTCATGAGCATTGAATCCCCCTACTCTACATTTTTGGTGAGCCTGATGTGAAGAATGTCAAATATTTTTTTACAATATTTCAATGTTTATGATGACACTTTTTCTAAGGAAGATTTTGAGATGTTATATGATGCTTTGGATGATTTCTTAGAGGCATTTTCTTCACAATCGTCAACTCCCTCTTTGCAAGTTGAGAAGTTTATGAATGTCATGGTAGTCTATGTGGCTCTTTTGAAGCCTAAGAGACCTGTCATTTACTTAAATCCATATATCCCTTCTCCTAAGAGGATTCATTCTATCTATTGGATCCCATACTCTCATGACTCAATGGAATTCTATATTAGTTTCTTAAGAGCTACAAACTTTTCTTCTTATAATGTCGTAGGGTACACATACAATACTAGAAGAAATCAACAGAATTTGAATCAACTATCTTTTTTTCCTACTTCTCAACCTACCTCAGTTCCTACTTATTTACCAGCTTCTCAACCAAGTCTTCCTTCAACACCTAAACCTGCAACTAAAGCACCTGGTGATTATGATCTTATCGAGCAACTCCACATTAATTCAACTAAGATCTTACTATGGGACTTGCTTCAAATTGTTCTAGTTTATCAAGGTATGCTTTAGGAAGCTTTGCAAAATATCCTCTTGCCTGCTTCTGCTAGGTCAATGAATGTTAATGTGTTGATGGCTCATATTTGTGGGTATTCATTGAATATTATATTCTATTTGCAAGAGCTTTGACCCTCATATGTGTAGAAGAAAGAAAATTCATTGATGATTACAATTAATGTTAATAACATCAATATTAGATGTGCTCTCATTGACACTGATTCAACTCTCAACATATGTAGCCTAGATCTATTACCCAAGATTAGAATTGATTCTTCATCTTTAGCAACTTCTTCTTTGTATATTTGTGGATTTGATAATGTTGGTCATCAAGCCCTAGGCATGATAATCTTTCCCTTGAGGATAGGACTTGTTACCTTACCCATCTTGTTTTATGTGATGCCTAGTCCTCTATCTTACAATATTCTTTTGGGAAGACCTTGGATTCATGCTTTGGGAGTTGTAACTTCTAATTTCCATCATTGTATAAAGTTTGTTGCTAATAATTAGGTTATTACAATCAAGACCAACCTTGAGGCTATCCATCTTTGTGATTTGGCAGTTGTTGGTCAGGCCTCAGTTGTTTCCACTCTTAAGAATTTCATTCCATCATTATCCTCTAATGTGTTGGTATGCTCTTCAATGGTTTTGGCTTTAGAAGCTACCCCTAAGGTAAATTTCCTAAAGAGGAACAACCCAAAGTGAATATTCCTAAGTCCTCCCCATCCACTTCTTCTTCAAATGCATGTCTTTGTGATGATTGAGGGTCTTTTTATTTCTTTGAATTCTTCATCGAAGAATAAAAAGTGGATCCTATCCACCTCAACTTTCTGACAGTTTCATACACCTCTTCCAACAAAGCTGATCATTCTCCCATTGAGAGGGACAATTATGATCATATCAAGGAACCCAATTTTTCCCCTACTAAGGAAGATAATCACACTTATGTCAAGGAGGCCAATGTTTGTAACCCTGCCAAGAAGGATGGTTGTGACCTTGTAGATGTGTTTGATACCCATTGGTGGAATGATGATCTCTATGTTGATTTTCACCCCTCTAAGGCTTTATAAACATATTATGAATTTGGATATGAATTGGTCTCTAAGTATAGTGATGGGCATAAAGGCCTTGGACGTATAAAACAATAAATTCAAGTCCCTATCCAAGTTAGGCTAAGCAAGAATAACTTGGGGTTGGGTTACTCAAACAGTCTAAGCAGAAACCATGGTGGACTGTCAACATGATATTTGTTGATCCCCTTAATCTAGTTCACCTCAAACTGATTAGGGGTAAAATAGAACCTAATGAAGTCCCCCTAGATGTTTTCTCTTCAAAGGAAGTGTTGGAAGAATTATTAGGTGTCTACTCTCATTTTCCTTCTTTTCACCATAAATGGTGATTCTTGTATCGCTTGCATAAACACGTGTACTTTGGAGAATCCATTTTGAGTGTGGATGAGGAGGCTCCTTTATATAAAGTGGATGTTGTTGTGGTATCAGTGGTTTTTCCATATTTTTTTGTTTTGACAATGATTTACTTTTTGAAAGTCAGATGTTCCTTTCGGGCTTGGAGAGGTCATAACTTGTGCATACAGAGTCATATTTTCGACTTATTATAACTTCAATGGAAAGCTTGTTCAAATAACTACATAGTGGATTAGGTTTAGATATGTTCTGGCATGATTTATTTTTTATTATTTTTATCTAATCTATTTATGGTTTCTTTCAACTATGGTGATTTTGTGAGCTTATGGATGTTCAGATCTTGGTGATTTGATGTTGGAGTCATTGCATACTCACATATACATCCCTCATTACTCTCATTTTACATGGTTATTAGTACATTGTTGGATTTGTATGTTGCATTGTTGTATCTATAATTTGTGTAGTGTTGTAGGTGGTCTATACTTACAAGTTGCATTTATGGCTTGGATATGGGTTATTTATTCCCATAGATACTTCACTGTTGTTATAGATTCATATTTATGGCTTGGTTTAGTCATTTTTTTGTTGGTTTCATTGTCATGTTGAGGAGAAGAGATGGTGTTACCAAGTGCAGTCATGATGTGAGACCTATGTAGTTGACTATGTGATGTTGACATGTGTGACATAGTCAAATTGTGTTGCTGGTGCATTTGGTGGTGATCATGGTGTTAGGATGTTTCTTGTGCTTTAGGGACTTTGGCATGACATCATTGTTTGTTTAGGTGCATTTTTGGTGGTGTTGGATTGGTTCTAGTTTGGTTTGTGGGTGTGCATCTTCTTGGCTTGAGGATCATGGTTTTGGTTGATATTTATTGATGAGGTTGTTATCACATTGTTATGGATATCTTGATTACATAATTTAGTGGGATATTGTGACAGTGATGGTTTGGTGATATTGTATCTTCTTGGTTTGGAGATGGTGGTTTGTACTCTTCACTTTGGGAGCTCATTGTTAAGTTCTTTGATTGCATTGGGGCCATAGAGGATCTTCATTAGAGGATGGTTATCATGTTTCCATGGAGATCTCAATATCACAGTTCTGTGGGATCTTGTGGTGATGATGTGGATTCACCATTTGATGGTGGATGTAGTGGTGTAATTAATATTTAATTACACTTGCATAAGTTTACTTAGGAATTTTATTTAATTAATCCCTAGGCTACATTCACTAGGAAATTAGTTATAATGCCCAAGTCATCCCCTTCATAATTTCCTAGGTAGTTAGTTAGTTGTAATCTATTGTTAGATCAAGACACATGCCAACATCATAATGCATACTACATTTCATTCTTTCCTATTTATACAAGGAATTTATACATTATACATCTCATAATAGAATCTCAATTTGCATGCCTAAGTTGTATCACTTTCTTGTGTGGGTGATATTCTTCTTGATTAAGGTCCTTTGAAGTCTGTAGCTTCATAGGGTTATTATGCATCCATAATTTCTACATGGTATCAAATCATAGTCATTGAAGACTCATCTCAAGATCAGAAAGATGGGCTAAGGAGATTTGCATTGCAAGCCTGAATGTTTTCATTGAAGGCTAGTTGGCTCCACCTAGGGACTAGCTGATTTCTGGTGCAAATTGAGTCCTCTCTGACCTCACCATTGTGCTCAAAACACCTCAAAACCCTAGAATCATCTACTAAATCATCAAATTCAGAGACATTTTCCCAGGATCCATTGAAGGTTTTTTCAGTTAGGGTTTTCCATCCATACCGTATGAATCATATAGTTTGCAAAAAAAATTCCCCCCTTCAGTCTTACTCAGGGGGGTATTGACATTGAGACCTCCAAACATTACTCTTTCATCATTTGATCTTTTAGATGAATTTCATCTCTTTTTGGAAGAGAGATTTTCTTACCACTGGGTTTTCCCCTTTGCTCCATTTGTGAGAGATTAGTTGCATTCATTTTCATTTATTCATGGGTACCTAAAATGACCATGTAGCTAGGACCCATCATTGCATCATCATTGCATTATCATTTCCTCCCTAAGTTGCACTTATGGTGGGTGTTGGTGTAATTAATATTTAATTACACTTGCATAAGTTTACTTAGGCATTTTATTTAATTAATTCCTAGGTTGCATTCACTAGGAAATTAGTTATAATGGGGTAATCCCCTTCATATGTATTTAGGAAATAAGATTCTTCTAGAAATATCATCTAAAACTTATCTTATCACTTCATCATTTCCTTGGTAGTTAGTTATCTTTCACATGTTGTTAGATCAAGACACATGGCAACATCATAATGCATACTACATTTTATTCTTGCCTATTTATACAAGGCATTTATACATTATACATCTCATAATAGAATCTCAATTTGCATGTCTAAGTTGCAAAACTTTCTTGTGTGGGTGATATTCTTCTTGGTTAAGTTCCTCTGAAGTCTGCATTTTTATAGGGTTATTATGCATCCATAATTTCTACATGGTATCAGAGCTAGGCCATTGAAGATTCATCTCAAGATTATAAATTTGGGCTAAGGAGATTCGCATTGTAGGCTTGAAGGTTTTCATTGAAGGTTAGTTGGCTTCACCCAGGGACTAGCTAATTTTTGGTGCAAACTGATTCCTCTTCGACCTCACCATTGTACTCAGAATGCCTCAAAACCCTAGAATGGCCTGCCAAATCATCAAATTTGGAGACATTTTCCTAGGAGCCATTAGAGGTTTTATCAACTAGTGTTTTCCATCTGTACCGTTGGATCATACGGTCTACAAAAAAATATCCCCAAGCTTCAGTATCACGCTGTGGCAAATTTTTTAATTTGTAGACTATTTTTCAAAATATTTTTGGGCATATATTGTATAGTTTGGAAAACAATCATTTGGGTGGATATAATATATGATAGGGTTTAATTTTTTAAATCTACGACATAAATATTATATAGTAGTCAAAATATTTTTAGTCAACATTGTCAAAAGGATTTTGTTCAGCTGTCAATAAGGGTTTTTCATTTTCTGGGGATATATTTTTGTATGGTCACTATATATATTAAAGTTTTCTTTTGGTTTTTAATTGTCATTCAACAATATTAAAAATCAAAACAAAGATATTATAAGCCTTTTGTAGATCTGCAATGACATTTTTGGTTGGACCCATCTTCTTGTCGGTAGTCATACTTTGACGGATTGTCACATCCACCAACCCATGCTCTGTCCTCCTGCCAAGGTCATCCATTCACTTGTCATCAACCACTGGCCCCACTTCTCAGCCCCAGCTCCTAGATCGCAGTCCCATCAAGGACCATGGGCTTCACTCTCTCCAGCGGTGCTACCAGTTCCTACCACCCAACCACCACTCTGACGCCACCCATCCAGTAGTGCCATTTTTTTAAACTGTTGATTTTTTCCTAGGTCATATCAGTGACCGGTGGCCAACCTTAATTGCCTAGGGTGCTTAAATTTTGCACCTAGTTAGTCTATTAGGCCCTAAAAGGGTAGAAATATTTTGAGGAGCATATCTTCTCACCACGATATCAAAAATTGGAAAAAAAAGATATTATTGGAAATATATTTAAGAGAAATATCTAGTGGTGCACTCCTTTTTCCATAATTTTTCTACCAATAAAAGTTACATTCAATTGAAGTCAACTCTCCACTTTGGACTCAAAGGCTCATATCTTCTAATCAATTTTTCCAAAATCAGTGATTCTAGCAGAATTTAGAAGGTATTTCAATGATTTTTTTATCAATCCATTCCTTTCTATCAGTTTCAGCTCCAGGTACTTTGTATTGGTTTTTTCCAATTTGGTGCATTTGTTCAATTACTTGGACATCCTAAAGTTTGAAGAAGGATTTTTTTCATTGGGAATCATCCTTTTAGTTGTACATTGATATATCATAGGTTTCACATCTATTTCCATCATAATTTTGTGCCTTGCACTCAGTTTATTGCTCTAATGCCTGACACAGGTTTTGAGATCCTCACACTTCACAATTATCACACTTGGAAAGTGAGCATGCAACGGCTCCTTTGGTCAAAGGGATTGTGGTCAACATTGAATGAACAAAAACCTCATTTGACTAGAGAATGTGAGAATTTCTAGCATAGAATCATATGTGAGGAATCAATGGGGTTAATTTCCCTACATGTTTCCAACTCACTTTTCTTCCACATCGAGGGGTGTACAACTCCTAAAGAGGTATGGGATAAATTAAGAGATTTTTTTGGGTTAGTTAGTGATGTCAGAGAACTACAATTAGAGTTGGGACTTGCATCCCTTTCAATTTAAATGTTTCCATTTATTGAATACTATTTGGTTAAGTTCAAATCTTTGAGGACTCAATTGTCATGATGTGGAAAAGATAAGTCTAACAGGGAATGTATCTTTATGATGTTTTCAAAATTGAAGGGTTTCTATTCATGCTTTGCGAGATTTTTCTATTCTACTATGGATGGATTAGGAGATGGTTTTTCCATGCCCTCCTTTGAGAAATTTTGTGAAAGGTTAACAAGAGAGAAAACAAAGCTCAATAATGTTGACTCATCCACTAAGTCTCATGCTTTGATAGCAAATCCATATAAGGGAAAGGGAAATGATAAAGGAGAATCAAGACAGGGTCTAGTGATGCCTCACATCCAAAAGAAGACATGCTAAAGAAGGAGAGGTGTAAGTGTGTTTTTTGCAATGGGCTAGAACATCATGAGGATGTGTGTTTTAAGAAGGAAATACATGAATTGAGGTAGATACTTTAGGATTGTAATATCACTATTCCTTCTACTTCCACCAAATCACACTCTTCTTCTTCTACTCATAAGGAGCCATCTCATATAGGTATAGCTAGCATTGCCATAACTGACATATAGGGGAAAGGACATGCATTGATCACTACTTTTCTTAATAGATGGGATGGATGTGTCATTGATTTGAGAGCATCTTGGCATGTTACTAGCTCTTTTGATCACATCATTCAAGGTTCACTTCAAGCACCAAAGTTTGACATGATGTTTACTACTAATTTTTCTATGGTTCATATAGCTGGTATATGTGATGTCACTTTGGGTACAAGGCATGTTCATGCTGCAGTATATATTCCTAAGATGGCACATAATCTCCTTTTTGTCTATCATCTTACATAATGAGGTAACATAGTTGAGTTCACATGTGAGTCAACACTCATTTGAAATGAATTTAATGAGCTCATTGTTGTTGGTGTGGTTGATCATTAGACATGGGTATATACCTTCTCCCTTTTTTGGGATAATTATAATCCACATGTTCTAGTTGATTCTCCTCACTCTAGGGTGGGTAGTAATTTTCACCATGGTTGTGGTGGCTGCTTAGATTTGGCTCTTCTTAGTATGGGACCACCTTCATCTCCTACTTCTCCATAGTTGAGATTTGTTTCAGCATAGCAAGATGCATTCACCTCTTCAGATTTGTGGTATCCAGATGGCTTTGTGATAGGTCTTGCTGATTTGGCTCTCCATTTCTCCATGGGTCTTGAGGATCTTCTTGAGGGGACCACCCTTCATTATGCGGGGGGCTATATAGTCTTCAATTTTTTTATCTTGTTTTGTATTTTTTGATGGTTGTAGTGCTTGGGGGTATTAATTTTGAGACCTCCAAACATCACTCTTCCATCATTTGATATTTTCTACATTTCATCTCTTTCTTGGAGAGGGGTTTTCTTCCCACTGGTTTTTCCCCTGTACTTTGTTTGTGAGAGATTATTTTCATTCATTTTCATTTGCTTATGGTGTAGCTTAGGGAAAATAACAGGTTAGCAAAGTAAAGCTTAAACAAAATAACCCAAAGCAAAGCAATGAAGAACAAAGGAGTACAAAACATGAAAATAGGGAAAGATCTCACCAAATGTCTTCAACCTCCATGATTAACCTCCATTGCACCTTCTCTATTTGTTGCAAGTAGATAATTTCCCTCAGATTTTTTATGAGCAACCTATGATTATGCCAATGTCCCAAACAAATGTTGAAGGATTCTATCAAATGCTTACACAATGCAACTATGAAGCAAGTCTAAATCATGAAATGTATAAAGCATGAAGTCAAGAAATGACAATATGTATAAAGTATGCACAAGATGTCAAGAGATGAAGTGTGTCAAATGAGGCCAAAGCTGCCATTTTATAGAAAAGTCAATTTCGGATGAATGGCCAAGATTGAAGATTGACAAATGCCCTAAGATCAATGGTTGAGATTGAATATGAAAACCCACAATTAGGGTTAGGGCAACATTAGGTTAGAATTTGAAATGAAGGGCTGAGAAAAATCAAATCAAAGGTCAAGAATGCATGTGACAAGGAGAAAAGAATGGCACAGAAAAAGAAAAAGATAGAAAATCAAATAATATTAGAAATTATTTGATTTATGGAGGAAGCTTGACATTTTAAATTAAAAATTAATTTAATTCAAAAGGTGGGGCCCATGTGATAGTAAGTAATTAATTTAAATTATTTACTTTGGAGAAAGGAAATTAGAAAGTGGGACAATTTTAAATAAAAAATTTTATTTAAAATTAGGAGAGGCCAAGGTGGGCTATTAATTATAAGAAGACATTTAGCAATTAATGGCGTATTTAAATAATTAAATAAAATTTATTTATTTAAATAATCAAGAGGAATAAAAGACATTAATTGGTTAAATAATTAAGAATTATTTAATTAATAGTTGGAATTGGACCATAGGACATAATTAAATATTTTAATTATGTTAGGAAGAAATATGGAGAAAAATAAAACTTACAGGCCTAGGTCAATTTTATGTGTCTAAATTTTTCCCCTCTTTGTCATAATGCAGCTTGTCACATTGTGACAAAGAAAATTCAATCAAAAATACACCCTAGCGAAGGTACGGAGTATCTATGCCCCCTCGGGAAAATTTTCAAATTTTTGGTCCAGTGACAGAAAAATTTGGAATGTGTAACAATAAGCTAATTTGATATCTAGGAAATCAGTGGTGCGATCGATTTTGGATTTTGATGTGTTTAGGGCAGTCAACGAGTTGGTCAAAAGAGCCTTCAATAATAATTTTTTTAATAAAATCCCACTTTTACCCTATAAATAGGTTCAAAATGGGTAAAAGTCAATTCATTTTCACTTTTACCATTTGAAATTTGAGAGCTCAGAGAGAGAGGAGACTTCACAATAATGGTGATTCCAGTGACCAAGCATCGCGGCTACATTGTGCGGACGTTCAGATGGCCAATGGGCACAAAGCCACTGGTAAGTACCACATACCCACTTCATAATTTTTTCATTTTGCATGCTTTTTTAGGGTTTAAAGTTAGGTTAACGAATGCAGCACGATACATGTGTGTTCGCAAAAGATGCATTTGTGTTCGCGTTGCATGCATTTGATGCGTTGTGATGCAAACACAAAGGGTCTATTAGGTTTAGGTTTAAAGTGACACATTTGCAGACCAGTGAGATGCAATTGTCGTTTCGCAACGCAAATGATTGTTCTAGTGATGTAATCGCCATGTTGGAGTGCATACGTGAGGCCATTCAACGCAATTTTTTTACAATGATGCATATGATGGCAGAAGCCACACAAGTGTTGTAGGATGACACATTTGTGAGTTTTTGTGATGCAATCGCCATATTGAGATGCAATTCAAGATGAAATGACACATGTGCTTTGTCATGATGCAAATGAAGTGCCAAACGATACAATTGACTTGGTGCAACACATTTGATTTTGACTAGGGTTGACTTAGTTTTAGGCTCAGTTTCTACTTACTTTTAATTAGATAGATGGTTACAATGATTTTCAATGATGTGATAACTCTCATTTTTGCATGTGCAGAAATGATTACCACCTATTTACATGTGTGAGTTCTAGCCATCCACATATGCATTTAGAGATCAGTTGTGAGACATGGAGTGGAGGTGATTGATGCAACTTGGACTATACTATGTGACCTATATGCCCATTGTTCAGGAAAATAGGGGACTATTGACAACATTGGTTGAGAGATGGCACTTGGAGTCCTGCTCATTCCACTTGTCGATGGGTGAGGCCACTATCATGCTTGAGGATGTGTAGAGGATTCTACACCTTCTAATCAGAGGACAATAGGTGGTTTATGATCCACATCGGAGATAGTAGGTGATTACAGAGTACTATGAGGTTGATGATGGTGCAGGACTAGGTATCAAGGGATATGAGATTCGATGGGAGTTTATAGCTGAGCATTATCCTCAATGGGATGCAATGTTATGTACTATGATTTCCAGTGTACTTATTCCAGATCATCGCTGACATGGGTTCCCTATTGGATGGGGAGATGTGCTCATTTATATGAGATGGGACAGTACTATATTTACATGGGGGCCATGTCTACTGGGTATGATTTATCATCAGTTACATGAGGTGGCATACAGAGGTGTGCACAGTATTAGCTATGATACTACATTGCTTATGATCTGGACTTGGGAGTAGGAGGAGGAGAGGAATAGATGGCAAGAGGTAGGGTAGGATGGTATGACAATGTGTTGAGAGGGTACCCTTAGACATTATCCTTGAGGTGGTCGAGGAGGAAGAGAGAGATGAGGGATTCAGACATGAGGAGGAGCAGCCAAAGAAAGAGGCTAGGTAGGAGGTGGAGCAGCCAAAGGCATAGGTGCATATAGGAGAGGAGGCCCTAGATGTCGGTGGAGGGGAGGAGGAAATTTTGGGTGAGGAGGAGATCAGAGGCGATGATGAGGAGTTGGACATCGGTGGTGAGGATGATATGGATGAGGTTGAGAGACAGCTTAAAGAATGGATGGTGGATGAAGATGAGGATATATCTAGCAGATCACCTTTTCCACATGATGCCATATTTGATCAGAGACTAGCCGATATGTAGTGGAGGTTAGATGAGGCCTCAACGCAAGTCAAGTCCCTACAAGTAGAGCTAGAGGTCATGAGAGTAGAGTAAGATCAAGTCAAGATTCAATGGTAGGAGGTGCAGAGCTAGTGCTTGGAGTTTGTGCAGTTATGTATAGGGCTTGTTGGAGAGATAGCCACGGATTTGTCTAGGATGAGTGAGAGCCAAGGATAGTATAGGATGTTGTATGAGAGGATAGTGTTGGAAGATCAATGGGATCCTAGTTTATCTCGGTCTCAGACTAGGATAGGTAGTGGTTCAGGCAGCAATATTAGGAGCCACAATAGCCAGAGTCAGAGTAATGTGGGTGGGTCTACCTCCTCAAGGAATTCCTCAGGGCATAGATCTCATCACAGTAATAGGAACTCTTCGGGCCATAGATGCAGTCATAGCCATGGATCATCTACTTCAAGGCACAAGTTAGAGCATAGCTAGCCACCAGTCACAAATACCTCAGCTTCACAAACTCATCCTATTGTGTCCATGATTCCATCAGTTCCTGCTAGAGGTCATCAGTCACCTCAATCTTCTCCTGGAGGGGATGAAGAGAGCACATCCTAAGGCCCTATTATTTCTATCTTGTTATTATGTTTGAGAGATTATGTTATGAAATTTATATTTTGACCATCGAGCCTACGAGCTCTATTTTTGGGATACCTTGTGACTCTATCTTGTAACATGATTTTTGAGATTATATATATGATGCAGTTTTGGCACGAACTATATGCTAGTGTTATGTGATGATGCATTATGATTTTATTTTGTCTATATGATATGATTTATAATGATGATTCCTATGATGGTGTCTTTATATGTTTTGTGATGTATTCCTTTATGATGGGTTTTTATGATGAGATTCCATGATGATACTATGTTATGTACGATGATTATATGATGATGATAATGTCCTATATGTATGCATAATGTTTTATTTCTAGTGAATGCCATGTTTATGATTATGAATGGATTGATGTATAACCATATATGTGACATGCGATGCCTTATGTTATGATGTGTATGCATTAATGATATGGATAGTGTATGGAAATGTTTAATGCACTTTTTATGTTATGTAAATGAAAATTGATGAATGTAGATGATATATGTATGCTAATGATGTGGATACAAATATTTAAATGGATGTTTAATGAATGCATGCCTTAATGAATGTTTAAATGCACTTTAGGCAAATGCATATATGTAAATGTGTAATGAACTAATGAAATGTCTATATGATCATGTATGCAATTATATGTAAATGTGTGATGAACTAATGCAATGTCTATTTGATCATGTATGCAATTATATTTTTGTATGTCACAGGATATCATCAAGAGACAAAAGAAGAGAAATTACAAGATAGAAAAGATGGATGTTAGTGCAGAGACAAAATCCTTCAATATATTGCCAAAGAACTACTAGTTATTGCTCTAATCATCATTGGGTGGATTATTTTAATGGCTAACAAACACCATGATATGACATAGATCAATGGTATGCAAGGTTGTACCATCACATCAAACAAGCAGTCATGGACAAGGATGATTGAATGACTCATACTAGGAGCATGATTGCCCCAATATTTTTGTCATAACCAACCACAAACAAGGAACATAAGAAAGACAAGCCATGAAACGCCATTGCTCCTCTAAATCTTGTTGCTAGGACATCTTCGAGGAACTAGCAATACGACTATTTGAAAAAGACAAGACAAGACAATCATCATGATACGTCATTGCTCCTCTAAATCCTATTGTTAAGACATCTTCGAGGAACTAGTAGCATGATGAAAAATCAAAGGACAAAATGGCAAGACAATGTTTGCCAAGTGTTTTCCAAGGGTGTTTGAATGTCAAGTCTTTTGATGTCGAGATTCTAGGTTTGATGATGTCTAGGTGACGAATGCCAGGTAATGCCAAAATCAGGAAGGACACATCCTGAATGATGTCGATGTTGAGAGGATCAATCCTCAAATGTCATGAGAATCCCTCAAAATTCCAAATGACAGTGACTATGCCTAGGAAGGATGCATCCTAAGGCATAAATAAATGATAGGGGTTGCTCTTCTGAAGGACCCATCTAGAGAGTAACCAAGAGTTGATAGTATGACTTGTTTTGACTAAGTTTGACTAGATTTGACTTGATGACAAGATTGACTACATGTTTGTGTCAACATGCTAATGTAATTGACATGTTGATTAAATAATAGCCAAAGTTTGTTAGAATAATTTGTTTGATTAGAAGACATTTGATGTGTGTTCTAGTGTGGTGTCATGAACCCTAATGGACTGACCTAGTGCGGCCTTGGGGGCTCATTGATTGATGGCCTTGCCTACATCATACACGTAGAGACCTTGTAGTTCAACATGACCAATGACTTTTTCTTGATTGATCAAAGATTGAGTCACGATTTTATTTGGACAAGCCTAACAGGACTGACCTAATGTTTCATGGGCTCAAAGATAAGCCTTTCCTACATCATACACTCAAAGATCTCATAGTTCGACAATGACAAAGACTGACTAACTTGACAAGTTACAACTCTGTTTTTGGGATTTTTGAATGTTATTTGGATGTTTTTGTTTTTTTGCCATATTTTGATTTTTTTGAATTTCTTCAAGACATTTTTCAATTTTTAGGTCTTTTTTAGGACATTTTATGATTTTTTTATCTTTTTAGGAAAGTTTATGGTTTTTGTCTTTTTTCAGGACATTTTATGATTTTTTGTCTTTTTTCAAGACATTTTATGATTTTTTTGTCTTTTTTTAGGATATTTTATGATTTTTTGTTCTTTTTTAGGACATTTTATGATTTTTTTGTCATTTTTCAAGACATTTTCAATTGACAAGACCATGTGCAACACCCACTATAGTCATGTGATAAAGGATTGCCCCCAGTCAGGTCCAGGACTAGCCAAGTTTGAAGAATGTGAAAAAGGACATGCTTGAGGTGACAAATGAATGGTATGCAAGACCTAATGTCAACCATTTGTCAACCATGGACAGAAATGGCAGGATTGACAAGATATCGTGATGGTGTCAAAAATGTACGTGTTTATTATAGACTAAGGTAGATGGAGTGAAAGTAGATGGTGAAGCAAAGATTGATTACACATGGTGCCCATTTTCTAGGTTTTCACCATGGTGTCTATCCAAAGTGCCTATTTACCAAGTTTTTCAGTATTGGACAAATTATTTCTCTTTACTATTTTTGTCATTTTTGTCATTTTTTTATTTTTTTGGTGTCACCAAGAAGCCTGTTTGCCAAGTTTTCATTAGGGTGAGGATTTTTTGTATTTTGATGGTTTTTAGCCCATCTCTCTGATGCTATGAGTAGAATTTTTTGAGATGTAGGTTGTTGATGGGTTTTTTCAATTATTCACCATCTGGAGTAGCTAGCTAGTAAACTCTAGAACCAAATGAGGTCATGATGATGTAAGGGAATAGCCAATTAGGTTCAAACATGTCGAGTTTCTCTCTATTAGACTAATTATTAGGATTTTGCATTAGGACCAGGTCACCAATGTCAAACTTTCATACCATGACTCTCTTGTTATAACTACGGCAAAGGTGATTTTGATATGCCTGTAAATGGTTTAAGGCATTTTGTCTGTATTACTCTAACATTTCTAGGTCATGTAGTCATGATTGTCTATACTCTTTATCATCAATTAGGCCCTTCATGGAGAATCATAAAGATGGGATTTCAACCTCGATGGGAAAGATGGCTTTCTCTCCAAAGACCAAGGAAAAAGGAGTGGCTCCTGTAGGTGTGCAGATGTTGGTGCGGTAAGTCCACAGAGTAGGCCTAAGTTGTATGTTCCATTCACAACCAACATCATTGATGGTCTTTTTAAGAATTTTGATAAGTGTCTTATTAGATGCCTCAGCTTGACCATTTCCTTGCAGGTAATATGGCGTGGAAAAATGGCATTGGATGTGGAAGAATTCACAAAGCTCACAAATGTCTTGATTTTTGAAGGGAAGGCAATTGTCTATGATGATAGACTGTGGGACACCATACCAACAAATGATGTAGTTGAGGATGAATTTGAAAATTTGCTTGTGAGTTATGTATGTGAGAGGGATGGCTTCAATCCACTTAGTGAAATACTTAGTGGCAGTGATAATGAATTTATGGAAATTGGAAGAGGTGGGATGGATTTTTCCCATGAGGTCAATCCCCCATTGTGTGAAGGGCCAAGGAGAAGTAATCGACCGAAGTTCCTGTGTTGGTGCATAAATAAAATCACCATGTATCTAACATTGGGGACATGTTCTAACAAACTCAAGTGCATCCTTTTATAATAATTCCTAAGTCTCATGATCTTATTAGCTAAGGTAGGGCCACTCAAATGAGATCCGCATATACCCTCATGTACCTCACATAAGGTTGTTTGTACTTTTTTAGTGTCAAGACATCAAAGAATGGTATTGTCAAAGCTACGGCAGTATAAGGTGCACTAATGATGGTGTATTGGGCAGCTTTGCGGATAAAGGATTTTCGTTGGTTATTGGATAGGTTCAGGGGAAGGGTTTGGGACTGGAGATAGTCGTATATGTCTTGATACCATGGTGAGTTGGGACCAACAAGCTCACAAAAAATTTCTAACCCTGGAATGTCATATGCAAGAACCAAAAGTTGTTCCACCAAGAACTCAAATTGTAGCACATTGTTGAGAATGTCTAGGAGAGATCCAATTGTAGCCATTGCATCTACTACCTTTTTTTGTGCCCTAGGAACCTATTCAGAAGTAAGCATATGAAAATATGACTAAAAACTATCAACCATGCATTTGTAGGGCATTAAATTTTTGTCCTTGGTGTCATATTCATCATTGACCTGGTTGATGACCAACTGAGAATATCTAAAGACCATAAACTTGTTTTGATTTTCCATTTTATGGCCATTCGGAGTCCTGTGACAAGTGCCTCATATTCTGCAACACTATTTGTACATGGAAAAGCAATGCAGAATGACTTAGGGATGGAGTCTCCTTGTGGTGTGATAAACAATATTCCTACTCTTGAACCATGACTAGTATGAGACCCATCAAAATAAATTTTCCAAGGTGTTTTAGGCTCTGAATGAAATATAGACTCATCAGGGAAATCTGCTACCAATTGATGATTGCCTTGTATAGGTGCATTTGTGAGTTGATCTACTATTACTTGTCCTTTTATGGCCTTTCATTTCCAAGCGACCTATCAATACTGCTCGACCTAGGAGATACTTCAAGGAATCAATCTTTACCACTACTTGTGTCTTGTGATTTAGCATGTAATGTCTTAACTTATGGGTAGAAAAGACAACTACAAGACAAGTGCATTTGATAGGTGTGCAGTTGAGTTCATATCCAACCAATGTATGACTAATGTAGTATATTTCCCTTTCCTTTTTGTCATGATCATTTTGTGCAAGCAATGCCCCTAGTGTTGAATTTGTTGCAGAAATATATATAATCAAAGGTTTTCCTTCAATAGGTGGCATTAAGACAGGTGGTGACAATAGAAAATATTTTATTTGTTGGAAGGCCTCTTGACATTTATCAGTCCACACAAAGGGGACGCCTTTGCAGTGAAGACATTGAAATGGTTGGAACTTGTTGGCTAGTTGTGCAATGAAGTGTCAGATAGACTATAATCTTCCTTGCAATGTCCTTAGTTCACTGATTCCTTTTGGTGCAGGCATGTCTAATATGGCTTTCACTTTAGCAGGATCTACTTCAATGCCTTTGTGAGATACTATATATCCCAAAAGTTTTCCTGACATCACACCAAAGACACACTTCTTAGTATTCAAGTGGACCTTGTACTCTTCCAGTCTTTTGAAAAAAAATTCTAGCACATTAAGGTGATCCTTGCATGTTAAAGACTTTTTCAAAAGGTCATCCACATAATATTCCATTAAATTATGCATGAGGTCATGAAATATTGTTATCATTACTCGTTGATATGTGGCACCTACATTCTTGAGACCAAAAGGAATGGCATTCCAATAGTATGTACCCCAAGGATAAGTGAATGTTGTTTTATGTTGATCTTCAGGGGAAATATAAATTTGATTATAACCCAAGAAACTATCCATAAGAGACAGCATCTCGTATCTTACTATAAGGTCAACTATGATGTCTATGTTTGGTAATGGAAATTCATCCTTCGAGCATGCCTTGTTCAAATCTCAAAAGTTTGTACAAATGTGTATTTGACCATATGGCTTGGTGACAAGTACAAGATTTCAAATCCATTTAGAATAGTCTATTGATCTTATGAATCCCACATCTAACAATTTCTTGAGTTCAGCTTTCACTAACAAGGCGATTTGTGGGTGCGTCTTTCACAACTTTTGTTTCACTGGCTTGGCATCTAGAAGTAAGGGAAAATGGTGCAATACTAAAGCTAGATCCAACCCAAGAGTGTCGGCATATGACAATGCAAAGTTAATTGTACGTTCTAAAAAGAATTTTTGAAATTCAGGTTTTTCTTCCTCTGTCAAAGATGTTGCAAAGAGAATGGTTTTGGTATCTTCTATCATGGCTATATTAACTTCCATGGCGTCCTCAATGAGCATTTTTTATTTTTCCTATGGGATAGGGAGAAATTCCAATCATCTGTCCTTGGGTGCCTTGAATAGGTTTTCACCCTCGAATACGTCCTTTTTTTTCTTTTGTATCATCAGGAGGTGTCTTTTGGTTTTCACCTAAAGACAAGTTTTTTTTTTTAGTGACTAGAGGATTGCATAGTCTCCCTAAAGTATACTACACAATCTAGGTCTATAAAAAATCCATCTTTTTGGTCCCTAATTGGTATGCCTTCACAGAGTCCCATAAATTCTACAATGGCTTCGTCATTCTAAAATATGTCCATAACTGGTGGGCCTTGTTGATCCCAGTCAATTAGTTGTGGGTAGAACAGGGAGATAATATCATCAGTATTGGAAAATAGTGGGGAGGATGTAGAAAGCATACAAATGGATTTAGAAAGGGTAAAGATGAAATTTTCATCCTCCAACTCCCATTCAGATTTTATCCAGTATTCTCCTTCACTTGATTCAGACTCATTATCAAAATAGGGGACAAATTGATTGGAATCACGGTCGATAGTTTCATGTGGAGAGTTAGATGAATCTGAATGATGGTCATTAAGGTCAAATGGCTGAACAAGTGTGTCAGAGTGATTGTCAATATAATCAGATGATGGTGCAGGTTTATCATTATTGTGAGGCCAAGAGTCCTACCCATTCTTCTCTTTTCAATGGGACTTTAGGAGTTACTTTAGGAAGGTCAACTTTGAACATCTGTCTGAATCACTCATCAAAAGAAAGTTCACCAAATTCAAGAAAACAGCCACTCATGGATCTTTGGGAGCCAAATTTCCACTCATTTGAGTCAGTTTTAATAAGGGAATCTTCAATAGTCTTGATGCTTTTAGAAACATTCACACTCTCACCTGAAAGTACACTGGTAAATTGATCATTATTTTTGGGTAGCCCAAACCCTAACCCATGAAGCTTTGGTCTTCAAGAAGGAATTATAGGTTCTCGCATTCCAATTTTGTTTTTTCCAAGGCCACTAGTTCCATCATACCCGTGTGCCTTCACCATGTCATAACCTTTGCCATATATCTAGATTGGTAACGGGGATGGATCTTCTAGGTCTTTGTAAATCCAAGTTGATAAATATTCAATGTCGTCTTTGCTCATGTCACCACCTTTTATAAAAAACCATGTTGGAGGAACTTTAAAAATATCTTTAGGATCCATTTTGAAACAAGGTCGACCATAAGCCTTTGGAAACTTGGGTATTTTAGTGATGCAGTAGGTTGTGTTCAATTTTTATTCTCTGCAACCTTGGTCCTGGATCTTAATATTAGGATCAACCTTTGGGATAGAGGGAGATGGTATGATAGAAGATGAAGGGGTGGATGTGGATGTAGAGGGTTTGGTGAGTGTGGATGGATTGATGTATTTGGTAGAAGAGGATGTTGAAGCTTCTTCATTAATTGGCACTTGATGTTCTGAAATACCCCTCAAATTGGTGCAGTACTGGAAGGGATCAGGGTCTCCATGTATGGTGATTTCAGTGCCATCAAAAGGAAACTTCAAGAATTGATGGTAAGTGGATGGAACAACTTTTAAGGTGTGGATCCAAGGTCGACCAAGCAAGATGTTATACGGTAGCTCAAGATCTAGGACTTGACATGTTGTATCTACAATAACTGGCCCAACTCGAATAGGAAGACTGATAATGCCTTGAGAGGAATGTTCATCATCATAAGCCTTTATAACAATACTCTTGGTAGTGTCTACACAAGCATAAGAGAATATTAGAGATTTAACTAGTTTTAGGGAGCAGATGTTCAGTCCTGCTCCTCCATCTACCAAGACTCATCTCACCTTATGTTTATGGGTAAAGACTTCGATATGCAATATGTCATTGTGAGAGGGTTTCAATGACGAATAGTATTGGTCTAAAAATTTTATGTGATGGGGAGTGGCTAGGTATCCCACCATGACTTCAAATTGGTTTACATCAATGTCATGAGGGATAGAAGACTCCTATAAATTTTTTCCAAGTATGACCTTATTTGTAGGAGAGATGTGTAATAGCTCAAGTATAGATATTTGAGCAAGTATTTTCCCTAATTGGTCAATGAGATTGAACTATCCCTTAGGTTGTGACTGTTTGGCAGATGGACCAAGTATCATGATCTTCGACTGTCTAGGAGGAGGAGGACCAGCTATGGTGACTTTTCCTCCATGGGTAGTGACATTACATTTAGGTGTTTTCTTGATGGTAATTGTATTGACATATTTGTTAGCATCTCGGAGGTGATTAATTATGGGTCCACTAGAATAGTCAAAGGCAGTGCAAGTGTAATAGGTATGATTATTATTAGTCTTTGGACCTGACATAGAGGGATTATTTGAACCATGGTCCTACAGTGGGTTTTTATGAATTGCATGGTCCATGTTTGAAGCAAATGGTTGTCCACCTAATTCAATGGTGTGATTTTCAATGAGATCTTGTACAAGGTTTCTTAATTGTTGACAAGAGGAAGTTTTATGCCCTTTTGTGCAATGGTAATCACAGAAAGTGTTGTCATCCCACCATGATGACTTGAATTTTCCTAGGTCATATGGCTTAGGGTCCTATAATTTGATGAAACCATTTTGGAGAAGTTTCTTAAGGACCTCTTCAATTGGTTCACCTAAGGCAATGCATGTATGTCTCTTTGGAAATTGTCTGGTTTAGCATGGTTGTCCTTGGTTTTGCTTGTTTTGATTGTTCTGATTGTTTTGATTATTTTGGATGGTGTTTGCAGTAGGTATCGGTGTGGTCAATGGTGCATTTTTTGGTTGAGCTCCTTTGAGGGTGAGTACAGGACCTATTGTATTTACTACCTTAGCATCAATAATGCCATCATTAGTGATATGTTTATTCTTGACCCAATATTTATTTTTTTCAGTAGGTGGGTTTGTTTTTGCATTCTTGTTGCCATATTTGAGTTCTTCTTTAGCAATAAGGGCCTTTTCAAGTTGGAGTCCCTTTTCGAATAGGTCTGTGAAAGTGGTGCAACAATGAACTTGCAAATTGTATTTCAATGGGCCCAAGAGGTTTTGGAAAAACATTTCTACCTTTTCCTTTTCTAGTATCTCGACATGGAAATGACTTGCTAAAATTCTCCATCTTTGGAAGAATGGAATAAAGGTTTCACTAGTTTCTTCTTGAGTAAGCATGCATAAATTGGTAATGGTGACGTAGTGTCAATGTTATAGGTGTAATTTCATAAAAATTTATCTACAAGTCCATCCCATGATTTTATTCCCTTAGGAAAGGTGGAGAACCACTCAAGTACGAGACCTACAAGACTCCTAGGGAAGAGTGTCATCAAATAAATATGTTCATAGGAAACCTCCACACAATTTTTGAATGCATTCAAGGGGATTTATCTTTCCTTTGGATTTATGATGTGTGAGGTTTTTTTATGTTGCATTTGCATGTTCTCCATCTATTTTTGTAAGGTCGCAATTTGAGCCGTGAGTGCAGTGATTATGGGATTTTTCATAGCATCACACATGCTAGTGATAGGTATTCCGTGAGTTTCAATTTTTTGTGAGGATGTGTTTTGATATTGTTTTGGGATGTGTTGTTGTGAAATGTATGACATGTTTTTATTTGGTACTTGTTGGTATTGGGTGTTTTGATTAGGCATTTTTGTGTATGAATTTGTGATGCGTATGTGGGAATGTGCACTCCAGCAGTGTTGGTTTGTATTTGCAAAAATATGTTGACCTTGAGTGTTTAGTTGTCCAAATGAAGTCATATGTTGTGTAATCTAATTGCCTTGTCCAAATTGATAAATGTGACCATGGGGAATGTTGGTATTTTTCCTTTGGGGGATATTGGTGTTGGTATTGAGTTGTGATGAAGCATTACCATTATGTTGGGGTCCTAAAATGGTAATTCATCATTTATTTCTCCCAAAGGGGTTCAATGATTTTGTTCCCATGGCATTATTTGAAGACCCAATTAAAGGATTTGGTGATGTTGTTCCCATGATGCCAGACGAAGCTCCAAATAAGAGGTTTGAATAATTTTCCCCCATTGTAGAGGATCCAAAGGTAGCTCCAATTGATTGTGAGGACGTTGTTGACATTAGAGGCATTGATTGTGACATGGCTTGTGACATGGTTGATGTTCCTCCAATGGATGTTGTATTGAATGTGCTAGAAATATTTTGAGAGGAGGTTCCATTAGAGGTAGCATTGATGGTGTTTGTCACATTTTGTGTGGTGGCACCAACGAAAGTATTGTGTTGGGGTTGACTAGTGTTGGAGGTATTGTTTTCATTATTGTTTGCATTATGATTAGGAGGGGCTGCTCTTAAGGTGTTAATGTCAAACCCTCATGGAAATTTGGCCCCTTGGTGTAAAAGAATGGCTAGATATCTGTCTGAATCTTGTAAGACTAATTCTTCCACAATGGAAGCCATGTCAGGGTTTTATGTTACAGCTTCTAAGTCTTCTACAAATACATGTCCATTTTCATCTTTGCATACAAACTATTTGAAAGGGTTGTGTGAAGAAGATGGAATGTTCATGTCACTAAAAGTATTGATAAAAGATGTCACCATGTTTGTGTTTTGGTTCATGTCATTAGAAAAGTTATAGGTGTTGGTGTCTTGTCCAAAAAGGTCCATTTGTCTTATTTTCCTTTGGAGCCTAGTCTCAACCATATAAGGATTTTCTCAAATGAGGAAGATGAAAATGGAAACTAAGTCTATGAAATGGAATGATATGATGCTATGTTTTTTGGCTTTTTTAAAATAAGGGATGCAAATGCAACTATATTTTTGGGGTTTTTGGCAATAAGGAGTGAAATATGACAATGTTGTCTAGAGGGAATATCAAATGCAAAAGGACTATGAAGAGTAGGATGATAGGCATCACACTATTAGTTTTTTGGATTTTTGGAATAAGGTATGCAAAATAAGGACTAAAATGACTAAAATATGAAAAGGTGTAAGGAATTTTGATGGAATTTTAGAAAAGGTTTACTCAACCACTCAAAGCTTGGTCTATGTCTCAATTTGGACCATCAAAGGACATGTTGGTATGACTAAATGAAAATGACAAGATGACAAAGTGAGGTTTTCGAACTAGACTCTTGAGTTGCAAAGGTCTCACAAAAGGACAATGACTAAAGGAATTAATTTTGACTAAGTCCAATGATAACCTACTTTTGAAGGAAAAGTTTTTGCAAAGTATGGTAAGTTTTCCTATTCCAAAGTCTACAACCTAAAGGTTGGTTTATTGATGAAAACGATGATGATGTACTCTAAGGGTGCACTAAAAATTTGCAAGGATGGACCTATGGGAGAATGCAAGCTAAAAGATACAAAGAATGAAGGACTTGAGAAATTCCGTGTCTATTTTTTAACAAAGGCCACTGGGAAAATATGTTTGGTAGCAGAATGAAAATGTTTGGACCTGGGTTTTGGACAGTAATAGTGTTTTTCTTAATGGTAGGAAATTGTATCGTTTCAGGTCACAGATGCATTATAGGATGTCAAATGCATCATAGGGTCAGCTAATGAATTGTTACAGGTCACAGATGTAGCTTAGGAAAGCAATTGTGTCATTCTAGAAATCAAATGTAGTTTAGACTAGTCAAATGTGTTGTAGAGGATAGAAAATGCATTTTAGCAAAGCAATTGTGACACAGAAAGTTTGAAATGTGGTTCAGAAAGGTGAATGCATGGCACATAATAGTAAATGCGCTACATGCTAAATAAAGGTTTAGCTTGTTTGTAATTTTGGAAAAAAAATAGAATTGTTTTAGTTTGAATGAGTGTTTCCAGGTCTATGAAAGGTGTCTATTTTTTCAATGTCTTAGAAAACACTTGGAAAACACAATGTTTTGTCCTTGAATGCTTGAAAACATGTACAATAAATACAATCACAATCCTAGGTTAGGAAAGGACTATATTGACTAGATTCCACATGGGTTTCCCTAGTTGCACTTATTCTTAGTGGGTGATCTAGAAGCTTGGCCACACAAGCTCCCCCTTACATTGCACTCACTTCTTGGGTCAACCAAGCTTCAAGCCCCCATAAATATCCCATGGTAGGATTTTCACCTCTACTAAGAACTGTGAGAATGTGGATGCCTTGGCAATGACTGTTGTTGCACCAGTGAATAGATGGGTTTTTGGAAACTACACAAAGGTTTTTAGTTCAGGACTCCTATTTGAGTGGTCACACATGAGGCAAGATTAGCTCTGACAAGGAGGAATTCTATCCTAAAGAGGTTACGATCAATAGGGTTTTGGGGAATTCACTTTTTTGTGTGACACATTTACACTCGTAATCCTAATTTTTCCATTATGATTCACATTTGTATACTAGTCAAGAGTAGCTAGGCTAAAGAGCTTTGTTTCTGGTGTGAGTCACCTTGGGGTGAGTAATTTTTCCACCAAGGAAGGCCCAATTCCTAGAGTCAATAACAGTTTCTCTTGCACTTTGGATTGCACAAGTGCACAAGGGGAGAGGATACTTCTATTATTGAATCAAGGTTACACAAATTTCAAGCACTTGTTCACTTTAATTAACCAAAATAAAATGTGTGGAAAACCCTAAAAAAAATTGTTCATTTTAAAATTTAACTCAATGTGAAACAAACAAAGTTCATTTTAAGCCCATGACATGAAAATGCATGTAAATTTTAACCTTATGAGTTTCAATGCAAGATTGTGTTCATTTTAACTAATGAAATGTGAATGCAAGTTATTTGTTGTTTTTTTGTTTGATTAAGGAATTGAAAAGGTAATATAAAAATCAACAAACAAAGGTTAGAATCCTCACCACATGCTACCAATAGAATATTTGTAACCCATAAAACCTCTAAACTACTAAATGGAAAAGATAAATCTGGAAAATATAGTCAAAAACCCGAAAAGAATTTTTTACCAGGAAAATGCATTGTTCTGCAAAGAAAATGTGTCACAAGGTAGAAAGCTAGATTTTATTAGGCGAATGCATTAGTCTATAGATCAAATGTGTCACAAAATGTATATTCATTGTTCAGACCTGCAGATGCATCATAATAGAGAAAATGTGGTGTTTTGGTTAGGAGCTACGTCTCAACAGAGTGGATGTGTTGTTCTGCAAGTCGAATGTGTCGCAATGTAGTGAATGTGGCTCAAAAAACTGCAAATGCGGCATTTCATACTTGTACCTACAAAAACACAAAAATGTAATATTAAAATTTACAAAAATGAATGTTTCGGCGTCAGGTTCACCAATGTAGCTTAGGGAAAATACGAGGTTAGCAAATTAAAGCTTAAACAAAGTAACCCAAAGTAAAGCAATGAAGAACAAAGGAGTACAAAACATGAAAATAAGGAAAGATCTCACCAAATGTCTTCAACCTCCATGATTAACCTCCATTGCACCTTCTCTATTTGTTGCAAGTAAATAATTTCCCTTAGATTTTTGATGAGAAACCTATGATTATGCCAATGTCCCAAGTAAATGTTGAAGGATTCTATCAAATGCTTACACAATGCAACTTTGAAGCAAGTCTAAATCATGAAATGTCTAAAGCATGAAGTCAAGAAATACAATGATGTATGAAGTATTTATAAGATGTCAAGAGATGAAGTGTGTCAAATGAGGCCAAAATTGTCATTTTATAGAAAAGTCAATTTTGGATGAATGGCTAAGATTGAAGATTGACAAATTCCCTAAGATAAATGGTTGAGATTGAATATGATAGCCCACAATTAGAGTTAGGTCAACATTAGGTTAGAATTTTAAATGAAGGGTTGATATTTGATTTTAGAAAAATCAAATCAAAGGTCAAGAATGCATGTGACAAGGAGAAAAGAATGGCATAGAAAAAGAAAAAGCTGGAAAATCAAATAATATTAGAAATTATTTGATTGATGGAGGAAGCTTGAAATTTTAATTTAAAAATTAATTTAATTCAAAAGGTGGGGGCCATGTGACAGTAAATAATTAATTTAAATTATTTACTTTGGAGAAAGGAAATTAGAAAGTGGAACAATTTTAAATAAATTAGTTTTATTTAAAACTAGGAGAGGCCAAGGTTGGCTATTAATTATAAGAAGAAAAGATAATTAAATAAATTTAAGAATTTATTTAATCATAGAGGGTCATTAGAAACTTAGCGACATATTTAAATAAATAAATATAATTTATTTATTTAAATAATCAGGAAGAATAAAAGACATGAATTAATTAAATAATTAAGAATTATTTAATTAATAGTTGGAATTGGACCATAGGAAATAATTAAATATTTTAATTATGTTAGGAAGAAATATGGAGAAAAATAAAACTTGCAGGCCTAGGTCAATTTTATGTGTCTACACATGGGTGCCTACAATGGCCATGTAGTCGGGACCCATCATTGCATCATCATTGCATTATCATTTCCTCCCTAAGTTGCACTTATGGGGGGTGTTCATGTAATTAATATTTAATTACACTTGCATAATTTTACTTAGGAATTTTATTTAATTAATTCCTAGGCTACATTCACTAGGCAATTAGTTATAATGGGGTCATCCCCTTCACATGTATTTAAAAAATAAGATTATTCTAGGAATATCGTCTAGAACTTATCTTATCACTTCATCATTTCATAGGTAGTTAGTTAGTTGTCACATGTTATATCAAGACATATGTCAACATCATAAATTATACTACATTTCATTCTTTCCTATTTATAGAATGCATTTGTACATTATACATCTCATAATAGAATCTCAATTTGCATGCCTAAGTTGCAACACTTTCTTTTTTGGGTGATATTCTTCTTGGTTAAGGTCCTCTAAAGTCTATAGCTTCATAGGTTTATTATGAATCCATAATTTTTATAGGATGATCTTTTGTGGTGCTTATTGGTGTCATGGATCGACTCTTCAATTCTATTTCTTCTATGCAATGAGGGTTCTTTGACATCTTTGGTTCCATTGACAGGATATGGTAATCTTCATGTGGTATGGAGATTTTGACATCTTGGTTTTCCATAAAGGACTTTATTACTCTTTGGTTGAGGTTTCATGATTTATCTTTTTACATGTGATCCTTTTTTAGATAGGATGGTTTTGTATTATGTTATTGTGGACTATTGATCATGTGTTAGAGCTTTGGCATGATACATGTGCATGATATGTTTATTAGAGAATATGATCTTTTGAGGAGATGTGAGATCATGGTGTCATGATGAGTTCCTGATTTTGTAGATGTGCATTTGGGACTTTGACTTTGATCTTCATTGGTTCTCTTGGTATTGGGTACATTAATCATTTTATTGAGATTCATGATGGTGTTATTGTTAAATAGGTGCAGGACAATTGAGAGGGTGGGTGAATCAGTTGTCACAAAAATCTAAACTCAAAACTTTATCACTTATCAAATTTTCAACCACACTATTATGTTATTAAATATGAGCATGAAACATAGATAATAGAAATTAAATCAACACAATGAACACTGAATTTTTACATGGAAAACCCAATAAGGGAAAAACCACATTAAGGGTTAACTCACAATATAAAGATTATAAACTGAATACAAAGGCTCATTGTCAAGGGCTCACTACTCGAAAGAGAACTCATTGTCCAAGTACAAAGCTTCCTACAAAGGACTCATTGTCCAACAGGGAGGCTCACTGCCAACAGATACAAGAGAGGACAAAAGATACACCACAATAATTAAATCACATTTGCAAGATTACAAAAACCTTTAGTTCACCTCCTTCAACACACTGAAAAACTACTTTCACAACTCACTCATACACACTTTTTCTCTTATGATTTGTGGCACACTTTCATCACTTTGCATCACACTTACATGCAATTCTTCACAACTCACCTTGCTTTTATACCATTCTCAACCTTAAAAACATTTACCAAGGTCGGCTACAACACATCGTTTCATGAATTAAAAATAGTTTGGAAACTCTAAATTCCTGTGGTGGACAGGAATAAGAGTGGACCAATAAAAACATAAGAATAATATTTTTGAGTCTTCTACACGCTTCCTCATTTAAGTTTTATTCTTTGAATGAAGTGTAAACACTAGGTTGGCCAAACCTAATGAAAACACAAATTATCAATGATGCACAGGCTTCCCAACAAGAAGATGACACATGGGAGACACAAAATGCTTCATTGTGCATGAGAATACATCTCAGAATCTTCCAGATACATCCGCAACAAAAATATCAAGCTTTAAAAACTAAACTCTTTTCATCAGATAATCCGGACTGTGCAAACAAACAAAAAAACACAAAAACATGATTTTTGGATCACCAAATTCCAAATCTCTTCACCAGAGCATAGAAAAATACTTCACAAGGCATCTCCCAAATCCGCATGATCTGAAACAAAACAATGGAGAAATGCAGAGCAAACATATTTCTCCTATTCCACAGAACACTGACACTGCCAGTAGAACACATATACCGGTGGACACAAATTCTGCATACCATCTCACCAGAAGCTAAAACTCGGACTATATCATCATTGGATCATTTTCAACATGCCTTCAAATCTGCATAGGCATAGGATTAACACAAGAGAAATGTGGAGCACATACCAGAGCACACACTAAACACTTCCAACACTCTGACTTCTTTTCTTCATTAATTTTCTTAAAAGCACTTGGAAACTCATTAAACCAACATATTTTCAACATCATAAAGATAGCTCAATGTACTCACAGCATCTCAACAACATCTCAATAGTATCTCAACCATAAATGTAAAAATTGCAATATATTGAATAGTGTTGACATCAATGACAACATTAATGACAACACCACCAAACTAGCTCATATCTGTAACAATCCCCCCCTTTGTCATTGATGGAAACACATAACCTTCTCTCCCCATTTGAAATCAATGGAAAAGAAAAAATACTTTGATTACTCCCCCTTAGGAATACACTCATACTGCAACAATGAAAATCTTTTCTACTCCCCCTGCAAAGTAGATCCATCAATAAGTCCAGGTAAATGAAAAATCTGTGAACTCACTAGACTAATGCATCTTCATGTGCACCTAGTTAGGAGGTCTAATGACCCCCAACCTCTCCCTAAGATGCTCGAAAGTATCCTTCGAAAAAGCCTTAGTAAATATTTCTACAATTTGTTCCTTTGTAGTTACATACTCCAATATGACTTCATTCTCCAACACTTTCTCTCTCAAAAAATGATACTTAATAGATATGTGCTTCGTTCTTGAATGCATAACTGGATTCTTTGAAATAATTATTGCATGTGTATTATCACACAAAATAGAAATAGGATCATCACATACTATACCAATGTCTTTCAGAGTATGCTTCATCCACAGAACTTGTGTATAGTAGGATGTTGCAGTAATATATTCAACCTCTGCAGTGGATAAAGAAATCAAGTCTTATTTTTTACTCAGCCATGAAACTAGTCTTTTGTCAAGAAAGAAAGCACCACCACTGGTACTCTTTTGGTCATCTACACATCTAGCCTAATCAACATCTGTATAAGCACTCAGGGTGAAATCATTACTCTTAGGATACCACAGTCCATAATCTGGTGTGCCTTTAAGCTATCTAAATATTCTTTTTATAGCCATAAGATGTGCTTGTCTAGGATTTGCTTGAAATCTAGCAACTAAGCACACTGCATGCATAATATCTGATCTAGTAGTAGTAAGGTATAATATTCCACCAATTATGGATTTGTATTTTCTCTGATTAGTCTTAGCTTATTCATCATCCTTACTCAGTTTACATCCAATTACCATAGGAGTACAAGCCAGTTTAGAATCCTTCATTCCAAAAAAATTCAACAATTCTTTTACATACTTATATTTTGAAATGAATATCCCTTTGTTAGTTTGATTCACTTGTAGACCAAGAAAGAAAGAAATTCACCAATCATAGACATCTCAAATTATTTTTGCATTTCTTCAACAAACTTTTTACACATGCCTTCATTTCCTTCAAAAATGATATCATTAACATAAACTACTACAATCAACATCTTATTACCTTGCACTTTGAAGTAGAGGTTGTTGTCAGTAGAACCTTTGCTAAATCCTTGCTTTGTTAAATATATGTAAAGTCTTTCATACCATGCTCTGGGAGCTTGCTTCAATCCATACAATGCCTTCTTCAGCTTACAAACCATGTCTAGTTTTTCAAACAACTAAAATCCTTTAGGTTTCTCCATGTACACTTCTTCTTCCAACTCACCATTCAGGAAAGCTGACTTAATATCCATCTAATATACCTTGAATTCCTTGTGTGCATAAAATTCCAAAAATATTTTGATAGCTTTTGTAACGCTGAAAATGAAATGCTTATGCACAATAGACAACAAGGAAGATCGTTAGAAGCACACATGCATACAATACTAAAATCTAAAATGCAAATTCATTCATTAAGCAACAAAGAACATGGGAAAGTAAAAACGTAATTAAAACTAGAACAATCTCACCAATTCTCAAACGTATTTCCATGATTCATCTCGATTGCCCTTCTCCATTTTGCTTGTGTAGTATAATTGCCCTCAGATTTTCAAGTTCGTGCAAGTATAGCCTAAGATAGTGATTAGCAAAATATCGAAGATTCAAGACAAAGTGCTCTCAAAAGTTACAAAATTGCGAGAGAGCTTGGAATGAAGAATGACAAATCAATTTATAGAAAATTGATTATTCGAATGACAGGCCAAGATCAAAAGATCAACGGATGGTTGAGATTGACTGATTAGACATGCATTCTGATAACTGATAGAAGTGACATAAGTGATTCGAATTAGAAATAGAATTAAAGATTAAATAAATGATTTAATCTTCAGTTCGCATTCGAAAACATAAGAAATATCTTTGCATGACAAAGATAAAGATTGATTATAATGACTCTCTGTTCGAACGCACGCACAACATTTAATTAATTAAATAAGAATATTTAATTAATATGCATGTACACGCAAATGATTTAGAACTGGAGGGTTGCATGGTCGACAAAGAGATTACTCAAAGACGCCACTCAGACATTAAATCAATAGTTGACTGAACGATTAAATTAGATGTCGAGTCGAGTAAAAGTGAATACTTAGATAACTCACATAATTATCTAAAATATAGAGGAATGTGTTAAAATAGAATTAATGAATTAAATAATTCATTTAATTCAAGACTTCGATATTCGAAGAATAATTAAATAAATAATATTTATTTAATTAAGTGATGAAGGGATTTTAAATGAATAATTAAATAAATAATGAATTTATTTAATTATAGTTGAAATATGATAAAGAATAAATTAAATAAGAATTTATTTAATTTGACAAGATAGATAAGGTTAATTAGTAACATAATTAAATAAAAAGCATTTATTTAATTAATCAAGTAGAATAAAGAAAAGTGAATTAATTAAATAATTAAGATTATTTAATTGATAGAAGAATTAATAGAAAATAAATTAATTAAATAATTAAGATTATTTAAGTAATAGAAGAATTAATGTTAAGATGAATAATTAAATAATTGACATTATTTAATTAATGACCATGAAATGAATGTGGAAGTCGCAGGCCTAAACCAGATTTCGGTGTCTACATTTGCCCCTCTTTGATTCAATGTCGTTTCGACGTTGTGTCAAAGAAAATTGAAAAGAAATATGCCCCAGTAATGCTCCAGATGAGAATAGGTGAAGGTATGCCCCCTCAGGAAAATTGACAAATTTGGGAAACGTGCAGAAAAATTTGGAAATGCTCCCGATTAGTCTAGTAGATAGGCAGAAATGCAATGCAGTTGACCAAATGGGATTCAGAAATGGGAGGGACAGGTATGGGATGATAGAAAATGGAAGTTTACATGGCCAGAAGGTAGAAAATGCCACCTAAGCCCTAGGTATATATTGGAATTGGGGTGAAAAACTATTCATTTGCACCCACCTAGCTTAGAGATTTGAAAAGTTGCTCTGGATTTTCAGTGAGGATGTCTCCAGTTCTAGCCACCCATCATCGTGCATACAGGATCCGGACATACTAGAGACTAGCCAGCGCAGACCCCCCTGTATGGACCTAAAACTTGCCTTTTGAAAAATTTTTAATTTGCGCATATTTTAAGACATTTATTGCATTTTAAATTATGCGTCATTTTTCATTTCGCACCGCATGTGTATGTGCAAACGACGCATTTGACTGCGGAAAGCCGCATTTGAATTTTAACGTCGGCCGATTAGATTAATTTTAGCGAATAACCGCATCTGTTTAATTTTGTTACGCATTTGATATTTTGCAACGCAAATGTTTATTTTGATACGCAAATGTATATTTAGAAACGTATTTGTTGTTTTGAGACGCATTTGCATATTTAGCGACGCATTTGCATATTTAATGACGCATTTGCATATTTAGACACGCATTTGATTAATAATGACACATATAGAATTTGTGAACCGCATTTGTTAAAAATCGACGCATTTGTAAAATAATGACGCATGTGTAAAGTAACGACGCATTTGCATTTGTGGTTAAAATAGTCATTTTTTTACTAGGATAGATGATTTCGGCTAACATGAGACATGTATAATGTTGTTGCAGGTTGTATTAGACCCTATCTATACACGGGAGTCGAGACCTATGACGTTTTGATTTAGAGATAGTTTGTGGCATTTGGGTTTGTTGCATGTGACCGATATGCCCTAGATTAGGGCAAATCAGGGATTGTTGACAACACTATGTGAGCGGTGGCACTTAGAGACATCATCATTCCACCTTCCGACTGGAGAGGCCACAGTGACCTTGGAGGATGTATATAGGATCTTGAGACTACCGATTAGAGGGACACGGGTAGTCTATGATACCCAGAGGGGTATAGCGGGGATGTGTAGATATTACCCCCACACCGACGTTAGACAGCTAGGGGTGGACGACTATGAGATTAGATGGCGAATATTGGCTCAGAGGTATAGATAGTTAGACTGTCTAGTAGCGACCTTGATAGGCGGTATAGTACTGCCTGACTGCTGTGGTCATGGATTCCCTGTGGGATGGGGGGAGATGCTGGTGGGCATGCTAGAGTGCCGAGTCGTATATGCATTGGGTTTGTGTGTGCTAGGGATGTACTTCCACTTGCATGACATTTCCTATAGAGAGGTGCAGTTGATGAGCTGCGGTACCACGCTCCTGATGGTATGGGCGTGGGAGCATATTGCTATTTTTAGACCACCTGTGACAGTAGATCTAGTTCGTGGAGCACCATATGCCTTTCGTTATGCGGGGGCCACCACACAACACCATATTGGGGACACAGGTTATTTCAGACATGCTATAGACTTGATGCAAGAGTTCAAATGGAGACCGTACCTGGGCTATGAGGTGTGGTCAGATGAGGACGAGCACCTGCCCTTTTGTAGACAGACACAATATCTGGTGGGATGGATAGTGTCCCATATGCACATTATAGAGCGACAGTTGCCAGACTGGGTATTGAGACAGTATGGAGAGGTACAAAATGTACCTAGAGGGAGGGCTGAGTTTGCTAGGTCATCACGAGAGGTCCTGGTATGGGGGCCAGAGATTCCAGTCACCACTGCAGAGGCAAATATTGATGGGTTACAAGCACTTTCATGGAGATGGAGGGACGGACTAGCAGATCTAGGGACCACTCCAGCATATGATCAGTGGTGGGTAGTACACATGCCGATTCCTTTGACAGATCTAGGGTAGCCAGCACCGGTAGAGCAGCGTGGGATAGGTCCCAGAGGTAGGCGAGGCAGAGGGAGAGGCCGAGGAGGAAGAGGAGGTCGTGATGATGAAGGGGATGATGGGAGAGGTGGCTGATGTGGAGGTCGGAGAGGGAGGCGTGGTCGGAGAGGACAAGGACCAGCCTTGTCACCGATCTGAGAGGAGAGAGGAGAGGAGGATGTGGCCATGTTAGATGTAGCCAGAGGTTGTGAGGAGGAGCAGCCAGCAGAGGTTGTTATCCCAGATATCCCAGACATCCCAGCAGAGGCAGAGACAGGCAGAGAGGAGGAAGGTGCCAAGGAGGTAGAGGTTGATGCCCTTGGTTTGCTAGGTTCCTACTAGGAGGACGATGATGAGGATGATGATCACGAGTAGGAGATTCGAGATTAGATCCTGGAGGAGATTGATGAGGAGGAGGATGGGATAGACAGGGCCTGACAGGATGAGACAGAGGTAGAGGTGCTCTACATAGGTATGTTACGAGCCCAGGTTGCCTCCTTGGAGGAGAAGATGAGAGTATTGATGGCAGAGAGGGATGCTTATCCGGTAGAGAGAGATAGAGCCTTGAGGGACAAGGATCAGGCCATAGCCCGGTGGTAGGAGACTGAGCAGAGGTTCACAGAGCTCAGGTCACTATGCACAAGACCCTCAGTAGCATTTGCCAGAGAGTTGGTCAGAGCCGGAGAGAGAGAGATACTACAGGGATTTATATGAGGCAGAGGTACCCCTAGAGAGACGGGCTCCCAATTTTTCAACGGCACATAGTAGTAGGTCTCAGACCAGGACCCACACTCGGACAGTCAGCATAGAGGGGGTGGATTAGCCACGCAGAGTAGGGTCGTATGACAGACCTCCCACAGCTCAAAGATCAGCCGGTTCCTAGCATCCTTCTCCTACACACTCGCGGCATGATGGCAGTGGCAGCTCGGGATAGGGGTACCGTTTGTTTGAGACATGTATTTTGATCTTATAGCCTACGGGCTTCCATGTACTATTGATACATTATGACATTGTGATGTGACACATTTTGAGCAATATGTATATATGATTTTGGTGGCGATTCTTATGATATGCAAGTCTATTTATTGATTATGCAATTTTTTATCTCTACCTGTGATGTTTATATGATATGCCTATGTGATGGATAAGTGTATGCATTTTATGATGTTTATGTAGCGAATGAAATAATGTTGATTCTATGTAATGTATGATTCTATATGATTAAGAGATGCATGTATTTATAGGTGATTTTGTACATGAAATGCTTATGATATGCACTGTTAAATGATGATTATTGTCTATTATGCCATGATGATCTAAATGTGAAATATGCCTATATGTATGTATGTTTCTAACATGTATGTTGACGCAGGATGATGTATACTATTTTGTGTCACAGGACTCTGTCATAATGCAAGAAAGAAGAACTATTAGTGTGGAAAGAAAGATTGATAAAGAATGAAAAGATGGAAGATAAATGTTAGGATTAGGAATCTTCGATATTTTGCTTTATCACAAAAGGTATTGCACTTTATCATCATTGGGCAAGACTAATACAAATGGAGAAAAACACCGTGATATGACATAGATCAAGGTGTGCAAGGTCATCCACTTGCTGATAACAGACAGTTGTAGACAAGGATTGTCACCAACTCATACTAAGGACACAAGTTGCCCCAGTATTTTTGTCAGATCAAGCCACAGACAACAAACAAAAGAAAAAGATGGGTCATGAGATGTCATCGCTCCTCTAAATCCTTCATGGAACATCCTTGAGGAAACTAGTAACATGACCCAAAATTAAATGAAAAAGATAGTCAACAGACAGCAGTCAAAGAAAATAGAATCCTGATACATCATTGCTTCTCTAAATCCTTCATGGGACATCCTTGAGAAAGCTAGTAACATGAATCCTAGTCATCAATCCAAGATAAATGATAAGATAAATAAGTCAGAAAGTCAAAAAGCCAATAAAAATATTTGCCAAAACTTGATCTATTTGTTTGATTTGTTTGATTGATAAAAGAATTAATTGATATAGCCCGGTGTCAGGAGATACACATACCGGATAAGACTTTGAGTCTAGTTTCGATGTTATGACTATCTGTATAAGGCATGAAAAAGCCTAGTTTCAGAAAGACATGTATCATATAAGACGTTGAGTCAGATGTCGTTGATGTGATAGCCTGTGTAAGGCTATGTTTGATTGTGTGACCTTGTCGATTATGCAGGAAGGACTCATCATGAATAAGACATAGGTTGATTGTTTTGATAACGTCTGTTGCCAAGAAGGACACATCCTGTAGCAGACTGTAGTTGATCTATTTTGATTGTTTTGTTTGGCAAGATGTTTGATTTGACTTAGAGATATTGCTGAATTGTTCACCAGATTGATGCATGACTTGATATGACGCATTGACAACTGACTGTGTGTGACAAAAAACCCTAACGGACTGACCTAGTGCGGCCTCGGGGGCTCATCGATTGATGGCCTTGCCTACGTTATACACGTAGAGACCTCGTAGTTTGACTTGACTGCGACCGACAAGACTGACTACTAATAACAGATGTGTATGAAAGTGAATGTGACAAACCCTAATGGACTGACCTAGTGTGGCCTCGGGGGCTCATCGATTGATGGCCTTGCCTACGTTGTACATGCAGAGACCTCGTAGTTCGACACAACTAATGACCTTGTCATATAGACATATGGATTGATTCATGACTTTATACAGACAAACCTAAATGGACTAACCTAATGCCTCGGGGGCACATCAGCAGATAGCCTTGCCAACGTCCAATCGCAGAGGCAACGTAGTTCGACAAACGACAAAGACTGACAAGTGCGACTAACTCTGACTCTGTTTTTGGATTTTTGAAATGTTTTGATTTTTTTGTCCTTTTGAAGTTTTCTGATGTTTTTGTGTTTTCTCAGGTCATTTTGCAATGTTTTTTTGGATTTTCCATGGTTTTACATCTTCAACACAACCAATGTAAGAACCAATATGACACATGTCAAGTGTTTTCCCCCAGTCAAGTATAAGACCAATTGATTATGAATAGGGTAAAATGGGGGATATGAAATGCACTCGATGTCAATCATTCTAGGTCATGGGAAAGACTACCACTTATTATGAATGGTATATACAAGCGATGGACAGGAAAGATAAGGGGTATGTAGAGGGATAGATAATATGTACAGGGATAAGGACTATGTATAGGGTAGTGGACTATGTACAGGGTAGTGGACTATGTACAGGGTAGATTAGAATAATAGTAGACAAAGGAGCAGAGTTGAGTACACATGTCGCCTGTTTGCTAGGTTTTCACCATGGTACCTATCCAAAGCACCACCGAAGTGGTTTTCACCATTGGACGAATGATTTGTCTTGACTATTTTCCATATTTTCTATTTTTTTTTGTGTTAGCAAGATGCCTATTTTCCAGGTTTTCACCTTGATAATGATTATTATGATTTTATGATTTTTTTATTTTTAATTTTTTTAATTTTTGCTAATTAAGACAAAGGCTCCCAGAAGCTATGCGTAGAACTTCTTCAAATGCATACTATTGATTGGTGAGGACAATGGTTCACCTTTAGGAGTAGAGAGTTGGTATGCTCCTGATCCAAAAGCTTCTATAACAACATAAGGTCCCAACCAGTTAGGTTCAAACTTTCCTGGTTTTTCTCTTTCTACTTGATTCTTTGGGTTCTCCATTAAAACCAGGTCACCAATGTCAAAAATTTTGTTGAAGACCCTTGTTATAGCTACAACGAAGGCGATTTTGATATGCTTGGAGATGATCTAGTGCCTTCTATCTACGCTCATCCAGGAATTCTAACTCATGGAGTCTCGACACTCGGTACTCTTCATCATCAATGTGGCCTTTCAGTGATACCCTTAGGGAAGGAATCTCGACCTCAATAGGCAGAATGGCTTCAAAACCAAAGACAAGTGAATATGGGGTAGCACCAGTGGGGGTACAGATACTTGTACGATAGGCCCATAAGGCAGGGTTAAGCTATAAATGCCAATCACGACCAGCATCATTAACTGTCTTCTTGAGGATTCTAATGATGGTCTTGTTAGATGCCTCCGCTTGGCCGTTACCTTGTGGATAATATGGAGTGGAGAAGTGATGTTGGATATGAAATTGATCACACAGATGACGGACTTCTTGGTTCTTAAATGGGCGGCCATTATTAGTGATTATGGACTGAGGGACACCATACCGATAGATGATATAGTTCAAGATAAATCTAGAAATTTGTGTGCCAGTAATATATGTCATAGGAATGGCTTCGATCCACTTTGTAAAGTATTCCATGGCAGTGATAATGAACTTGTGTCCATTAGATGATGTGGGGTGGATCTTACCTATGAGGTCGAGTCCCCATTGGGCAAAGGGCCACGGTGATGTGATAGGACGGAGCTCCTGTGCTGGGGCACGTATCAAATCTCCATGAACTTGACATTGCCGACATTTCGTTACAAAGACATATGAGTCTTTTTCCATAGTAGGCCAGTAATAACCTAGTCTCATAATCTTTTTGGCTAAGGTAGGACCGCTAGAATGGGAACCACATATACCCTCATGCACCCCACGCAAGGTTGCTTGTGCTTCAGTAGAATCAAGACATCTCAGTAGGGTATTATCTAGGGCACGTCTATATAGGGTGTCTCCGACGATGGTATATTTGGATGACTTGCAGAGGAATGTCCTACGTTGATTATTGGATAGGCCAATGGGTATGACTTCGACATGAAGGTAATCATAGATTTCTTTGTACCATGGGGAATCAGGACCAACAATGTCACACACCATCTCAAAATCTGGGATATCGTAGGCTAGGACCAAAAGCTGTTCGACCAAGAACTCAAACTTTGGCACATTGTTAGGAATGTCAAGAAGTGATGCAATTGTAGCCATAGCATCTGCTGCCCTATTTAAAACACGAGGTATCTAATGAAACTTGACTTTGTCAAAGTACTCTTTAAAACTATCAGCCATGCATTTGTATGGAGCAAGCTTCTCATCCTTAGTCTCATATTCATCATTTACTTGTCTGATTACCAGTTGGGAATCGCCATATACCTGTAGGTTCTTGATTTTCCACTTGACTGCCATGCGTAAACCTATCACTAAAGCTTCATATTTTTCCATGTTGTTAGTGCATGGAAATGCAATCCTGAATGACTTAGGGATGGAATCACCCTGCGGTGTGATAAACAGTATACCTGCTCCTGAACCATGATTTGTATGTGAGCCATCAAAGTACAGTTTCCATGTTATGTTTGTGTCAAATGTGAATATGAACTCATCGGGAAAGTCTGCAACTAATGGGTGATCTTCCTGTAGGGGTGCGTCAGCTAACTAATCAGTAATGACCTGTCCTTTAATAGCTTTCCTTTCTACATAATGGATATCATACTCACTAAGTATCATAACCCACTTGGCCAGTTGTCCTGTTAGTGCTGCCTTACTAAGAAGATATTTCAGAGGATCTATTTTAGCAATCAACATTGTTTGATGGTTTAGCATGTAATGTCTCAGTTTTTGGGTAGCAAATACCACTGCAAGATAGGCATGTTCAATGTTACTATAGTTGAGCTCATAACCAACCAAAGTCTGGCTGATATAATAGACTGCCCTTTCATGACCTTCTTCGTCATTTTGTGCAAGCAATACTCCAAGTGATGAATGGGTTGCTGTGATGTAAAGAATCAATGGTCTCCCTTCAACAGGTGGCATTAAGATAGGTGGTGTAAGTAAATATTCTTTAATGAGTTGAAAAGCCTCATCACACCTAGGTGTCCATGCAAAGGGTACTCCTTTCTTAAGTAGATGTTGAAAAGGGTGTGTCTTGTCTGCTAGTTGCACTATAAATCTTCTGATAGATTGCAATCTTCCCTGTAATGTCCTTAGCTGACTGAGATTGTTGGGTGGTAGCATGTCCATGATTGCTTTTACCTTAGCGGGATCTAATTCAATGCCTCATCTAGAAATGATATAACCTAATAGCTTTCCTGACTTGACTCCAAACACACATTTCTTTGGATTGAGTCTCACATTATACTTCTCCAGCCTCTGAAATACCTTGTCTAAAACCTATAAATGTTCTGCCCTTGTCTTGGATTTTACAATTAGGTCATCAACATAATCCTCCATACAAGTGTGTACTAGATCATGAAGATAGTAGTCATGGCACGTTGATAGGTTGCTCCTGCATTCTTGAGTCCAAAGGGCATAACATTCCAGCAATACATTCCCCAAGGACAAGTGAAGGTTGTCTTAGGTTGGTCTTCAGTGGCAATTCTGATCTGGTTATATCCTGAGAATCCATCCATAAGGGACAACATCTCATATCCTGCTGTCATGTCAACTATCATGTCTATATTAGGCAAAGGGAAGTCATCCTTAGGACAAGCTTTGTTGATATCTCTAAAATCAGTGCAGATGCGGATGCCCCCAGCTGGTTTAGTAACTAGTACAAGATTAGAAATCCAATCTGCATAGTCAATAGGTCTGATGAAACCAACATCTAGGAGTTTCTTGAGTTCTGCCTTGACTAATAAAGCTATTTGTGGATGCATTTTTCTCAACTTCTGTTTTACTGGTTTGGCTCCGGGTTGTAAAGGAAAGTGATGTAGAACAAGTTTAGGATCTAACCTAGGCATGTCAGCATATGACCAAGCAAAATTTATTTGTCTCTATTCAAAGAAGTTGTGGAATGTTGATTTCTCTTGTGTTGTCAATGACACTGCCAAATAAGTCAGTCAAGGATTCTCTTTTGTGCCTATGTTGACTTCTACTGATTCTTCAACGAGCATGGGTGACTTTTCCTGTGCAATGGGAAGAATGTTCAAACCTCCATCCTTAGGCACCTCAGAGAGGTTTTCACCTTCAGATGCATCCTTTCTTTTTACTTTTTTATTGTCTAGAGGTGCCTTTTGGTTTTCACTAGAGACTCATCCTTTTTATCTTGTTTATCCTTTTTCTCATTTTTGAGACTGGAGGGTTGAACAGATTCCCCAAAATATGCTTTATTTTCCAAGTCAATGGTAAAACCAACTTTATGATCTCTGTTAGGTATGCCTTCTTGTAATCCCAGGAACTTAGCTATTGCTTCATCGTTCTCAAAAGTGTCTAAGACAGGTGTATCTTGTTGATCCCAATCTATGAGTTGGGGATAAACTAAGGGCATGTCATCATCGGAGTTATCAAATTCTAATGGGATCAAGGTAAAGATTGAATTATTCATGTGATTACAAAAATCTTGTACCATATATGTTTTTCTCTTGGGTTTGGGTCTATGAATAGGTGGGCCTAATTCCAAGGTTTGACAATCAGAAACAGGTGGCTCAAGTTGCCACGAGGTAGGATCAAGTGATTCCCAATAGTAGTGTTTAAACCACTCCTCTTTTGTCATTTTCATTGGTGGACAGGAATTTAAGGGATTGGGTGAGGAACTTAACATCAAGTCAAGCTCTCCAAATAACTTGTCAAGGTCCATGGAAGAAGTAGAGGATAAGGAATCCCACTCATAATCATTAGAGTCAGGGGAATTACAATGATTTTGGTCAACTGGTTCATGAGATGTCTTAATATCGTCTGAAGCACGTACTTCCTCAAGTAAGGGTAATGGAGTACTAGGAACACCAATCTGAATCGGTTGAAACCCTAGCCCTACTCCTTTTGGCCACTGAGAGACAAATATTGATTCAATTATGCCATCTTGGTTTAAGCCTAAACCACTTTGTCCATCATATCCTTTGCTTTTCATGATTTTGAAACCCTTTCCATATAGACTTGTAGGAATATGAGCAAGTGAAAGGGGTTCCTGATTATCTTCCTTATACAGCCAGGAAATGACATCTTCTGTATCTACAACCTCTTTGCTTAATTCACCCCATTTAGTGAAAGTGGTTGTGGGGGGAACATGTATAGTGATCATAGATTGTCCCCTACCTATTGTAGGAAAACCATATGACTTAGGAGGAACCAAATGGCTAACACAATAAGAAGTCTTCATGTAATACTCTCCACAACCCTTGTCTTGGATCTCAACCCTAGGAGTAGTGGGAAGTGAGGGTGAAATAGATGTTCGAGTGAGTGTGGATGGGTCAACATAAGAAGATGGATTAGACGATGAGGCCTCTTGGTTAACTGGTACTTGGCGTTGAGGGATCTCCTTTAGATTGGTGCAATACTGGAAAGGATCGGGATCACCATCGATAGTTATTTCGGTGCCATTGTAAGGGAATTTAAGACACTGATGATATGTGGAAGGGATTTCCTTCATGGCATGAATCCATGGTCTACCTAGCAAAAGATTATAAGGGAGGGTGAGATCCAAGACCTAGAACTTTGTCTCCATCACGGTAGGACCGATTCTGATAGGAAGTGTTACCACCCCCTTTGATTTTCTTTCTTCATCATCATAAGCCTTAATGACAATACTCTTAGTGGTGTCTATGCATGCTTCTGAAATACCTAATGCCTTAATTAGTTTTAAAGTGCATAGATTTAACCCTACTTCTCCGTCTACCAAAACTCGTCTAACTTTGGTGTCATCAACAAGGACTTCTAGATGTAAAGGGTCATTGTGGTTCATCTTTTTTGTGGCATAGTCTTGTTCAGAGAACATGGCATGGTGATTATTGGTCAAGTAGCCCACCATTTCCTAGAAATGATTGACATCAAGGTCATTAGGGACCGTGGTATTTTGTAAAGCCTTCTTGAGGATAGATCGATGCTCGGGTGAAATATGCAACAATTCCAAGATTGAAATTTGGGCTGGGGTCTTCCCCAACTAGTCAAGTAGGTTATATTGTAACTTGGAAGGTTGTGATGTTTGCTGCGATGGAGGGCCTGGGATAATGAACTTAGTGCGACGAGTATTGACCGCACATTCAGGATTAGCATTGATAGTTATGGTATTGATGTTTTCATCGGCGGCGTGAAGGCAATGAATGATTTTGCCACTATCATAATCATGTTTGATACTCGCATAATTGGCTGACATATTGGTCTTAGTACTTGAACTGGGGACAGTTCCTTTCCCATGGTCATGTAGTGGGTCTGAAAAGACTTGATGGTTAGTGTTGGATGTCTTTTGTTTTTTCCCACTAACCTCAATAATTCTCTTATCAACAAGATCCTATATGATATTCTTCAGTTGCCGACAGTTTTGTAGGTTATGTCCCTTAGTCCTATGATAATCGCAAAAGGCATTGTCATCCCACCAAGCTGGTTTAAATTGTCTTGGATCATATTGTCTTGGTTCTTGCAGCTGTATGAGGTTGTGTTGTAGCAATTGTTTGAACACCGACTCAATGGGTTCCCCTAAGGGAGTGAACTCACGTTTCTGAAATCTCCTTGGTTGTGGACGTTGAGTATTTTGGACCACGTTGGGAGGTTGATTGACAACATTAAGCGTGTTAGCAAAGTTATGAGGCCCTTGTAATGTGAGGAGGGGTCCTGCTTGTAGTGTCTTAGCATCAACCACCCCATCATTTGTGACATTTTTATTGCGAGACCAAAATCTGTTTCTATCCGTGGGGGTGTTTTGTACAATCGGGTTTCGATTGGATGTTGTCATCTTGAGTTCATCCTTTTCAAAGAGATCCTTCTCTATTATGACCCCTTTTTCCACTAGTTCTGAAAAGGATATGCAACAATGTACCCTTAAATTACTCCTAAGTTTTGGATGAAGGTTTTCTTGAAACATTGTAACCTTTTGTTTTTTCAGGTATCTCGACAGGACACCTACTAGCAATAGTTCTCCATCTCTGGAAGAAAGCAATGAATGTTTCACTTTCGTCTTGTTTTGTGTGGCACAAGGTTGCTATATTTATCTCATGGTCAATGTGGAAGGAAAATTGCTCCACAAATTTCTCAACTAGTTCTCCCCATGATCTAATGCCAGAATCTAGACTTGAAAACCATTCTAGTGAAACTCCTAAAAGACTTCGTGGAAATAGCCTCATAAGATACATGGGGTCGTAAGCGACATCTATGCATATGGTAGAAAATTCCCTGATATGTTCTACTGGATTGCGTTTTCCATTGTACTTAGGAAGATTCAGTATGACATATCCATGAGGGAAAGGTGTCATGTACAATGATCTATCAAAAGGGAATGGGCATATGTCCTTCGGTGAAAATGATTTCTTAGTTGACACCGACATGTTATCCATTTGCATTTGTAATGTGTGCATTTGTGTTTGTAGGACGTCAACTTGTGTCAAAGATGTGCTAGGAGGATTATGCGGATCCATGTATGAATTCTAAAATCCAAAGTCTCATGATGGGTTTTGATTGAACATTGGTATCTAAGGTGGATTTGGATTCGGAATGTTGGTAAATGTATTTCGATCTGGAATCGACATAAATTGGTGTTCGCCTAGGTTTTGTGTAAATGGATTCTGAGGAGCACTTTGTGAAAAGGGGTTCTGATGCAGAATCAATGTGAAGTAGTTTTGACCTGGAATCTGTGTGGATGGATTCTAACTACCAATCTATGCAAAGGGGTTCTAATTCGGAACCAATGTAAATGGACTCTGACTGCTAGTCTGGAAAAGTGGATTTTGATTGCCATATTGGAAGGAGGGAATGCCCCCTATTTGTGTAATCCTTGGTATAGTATTAGTGATTTGAGCACTAGGTATGGCAATTGACTATGGTATGGTACTTGTGATACTAGCAGTGGGTATAGCCATTGACTGTGAACTTGTGGCACCGACATAAGGTATGGAGGCTAAGGTTTTAGACGTTTTGTTCCCAACAAGAGGACCGAAGGGAGTAGATGAGGAATCCCCTATAGTGAAATTAAATCCTGATGCCATGCTAGATGTACCAAATGGGGACGTATGGACTATCGTACTCTGTGTAGTCGTGCTAGATGGCATAGTCATGGTGACCTGAGGTATAGTAGTACTAGCAGTCGTAGTATTTGTCCCTTGTGTAGGTTGAGTTTGTAAGGTACTGATATCAAAACCTGGAGGTAAAGTAGCACCTTCAGCTAGCAATTTTCCTAAAAACCGTTGATGATCATTTGCTAGATACTCATCTACAAAAGAGGAAAACTCAAGGTCCTATGCAGCAGCTTCTATGTCCTCTACTACAATATGACCTTGAGCGTTTCTAGTGGTGAATTTTTCCAATAGAGTCTTATGAGGTCTTGAAGAAAATGGATTGATAAACTCATTTGGGTTCGACATGTTTTCTCTCTCTCTTCTCTTAGACCTAGTTTCAACCATGTAAGACAAGCTCAATATGCGGGATATGCAAGACTATATTTATGAACAGTATGGCTCTAGTCTATGTTATTTTATTTTTTTTATGCAAAATAAGGGATGTCCTAGGATGACACTAATCTAGACTCTAAAAATGCAAAATTCTAAGTGAGACTCTAAATGATCATTTCTATAAACCCAAGATGACAGGACCAACTACCTAAAGTCAAACCAAGGTGTCAATTTAGTTAAGTCAAGGAACCGATGTAGGACGAGGATCAAAGACAAGCTGAGTTTCCTAACTAGACTGATGAGCTAGGATGACTCTCTGTAGGACAAAGTATAAGATGATAGGACTGGGTTCAATGACAAATTTTGTTGACACTATGACTTTTCTAGAGTATAGGTGGTGGACTACTCCTCAAGTTTGTAAAAGTGACCTTTCTAGAAGTCTAATGCAAAATGATATGTACCCTAAGCTGAAACTAAACTCTAACTGAAGACAACTATAGTAAGGACTGAATGAACCTAAAGGATGAAAAATTGAGCAAATCGTTTCAAGTTTCTGTTTCAAAGACTGTTTGTGTGAAGACAACTGAAACTGGTGCAGAATTGATGACCAGACAATGACTATGAATTTTGGTTTTTCTGGTAATCAAACAGATGCGGTTCAATTTTAACAGTTGTGGTCTAATCTGACAGATGCGACTCAAAATTACCAGATGCGACTCTACTGACAGATGCAACTCAGAATATAACACATGCAGTTTTTCTAAATCAGATGCCAGCCAAAATGACAGATGCGACTCAGAATATAACACATGTAGTTTTTCCAAAGCAGATGTGAGCCAATTTGACAGATGCGACTCAGAAATTACAGATGCGACTCAAAACCTAACAGATGTGACTTTAAAAATTAGATGCATGTTTCTTGTGAATAGTTGCGACTCTCTATGATTTTTCAGTGACATGAAATTTAAACTAACTCCATTTTCTGTGATCAAATTCTAACAATCAAAGACAATCGTAAGACAAAGTGTTTTCAGTTTCAATTTCGGACTCAAAGAACATTTAAAGTGACAACAAACAAGCACATCCTAATAGGCCAAAGGCCTAGGGTTTGTATACTTGGTATAGCCCACCTATTATACCCCAGATTGGTGATGAACACCTTTCCTTCTCGAGAGTGGATAGCTTAGGAATTTGGTGGCATTGGCTCCCCTCCATGGCTCATTAACGTCTTTTGAGCACACCAATTCTGAATTCTTTGGGAAATGACCTCCCAAGAACTGCTATCTCTACTCAAGGGGATCAGTAGTGAGTATCTTTGGGCATGATACTGTACCCTACACTATACCAAGCAACGGCCACAAATAGGTTGGTCTCTAAAACAAAAGGTATTTAATTTAGGCATTCCGTTCGTGGTGTGTGATCCATATGGCGCGAGTCCCCTTTCGGATCCATCTTGTCGGAACCACACTCGTGATTCTTGGGGTTTCCCCAAGAACCCACTTTTATATACCAGCTGGAAGTCCCTCGGGTTCAGGGTGCTACCGGTCTGAGTCATCCTGGGGTGAGTACTTTTTCCCACCAAAATAGGCCCAAGTTCTAGAGTTGGTAATTGTTTCTCTTACACCCAGGATCGCATAGATGTGCAAGGGGAGAGGATACTTCGATGTACCAAGTCGTAAGGGTGACCAAACTTGTGCTTTCACACCAAACACAGTAGACACTTGTTAATTTTAATCCAAAGGAAATATTTTCTATGCTACCAAACAATAGGTTTTAAATTTAACTAGGGTCTTCGACAAACATCCTGCAGAAAAACTAATTAGTAATTTTCAATATTGTCTTCGTCAATCATCCTGAAAAAATCTTGTTAACTCCGAAAAGGCCACACGCTGAAAATTAGATATTAGTAACATGAAAATCAAATGAAAATTTCAGATTGCGGGGAACAAAAATAAAATTTTACCAGTCAATTGCGTCATTTCGTTACTAGTCAGATGCGTCGTTTATTTTTCAGTTGCAGCTCAAAAAGTTAGTTGCGGTTCAGAAACTTCAATTGCGTCATTTTTTCTGGCAGATGCGGTTCAGAAAGTCAATTGTGGTGTAGAAAACTTCACATGCGTCATTCCATACAAAAAACCTGCAAAAACAAAAATAAAAATATCTACGGATCCGTGAAGATGGTGTCTTCACATCGGGTTCACCAAAATGTAACGCTGAAAATGAAACGCTTATGCACAATAGACAACAAGGAAGATTGTTAGAAGCACACATGCATACAATACTAAAATCTAAAATGAAAATTCATTCGTTAAGCAACAAAGAACATGGGAAAGTAAAAACGTAATTAAAACTACAACAATCTCACCAATTCTCAAACATATTTCCATGATTCATCTCGATTTCCCTTCTCCATTTTGCTTGTATAGTATAATTGCCCTCATATTTTCAAGTTCGTGCAAGTATAGCCTAAGATAGTGATTAGCAAAATATCGAAGATTCAAGACAAAGTGCTCTCAAAAGTTACAAAATTCGCGAGAGAGCTTGGAATGAAGAATGACAAATCAATTTATAGAAAATTGATTATTCAAACGATAGGCCAAGATCGAAAGATCAACGGATGGTTGAGATTGACTGATTAGACATGCATTCTGATAACTGATAGAAGTGACATAAGTGATTTGAATTAGAAATAGAATTAAAGATTAAATAAATGATTTAATATTCAGTTCAGCATTTGAAAACATAAGAAATATCTTTGCATGACAAAGATAAAGATTGATTATAATGACTCTCTGTTCGAACGCACGCACAACATTTAATTAATTAAATAAGAATATTTAATTAATATGCATGTACACGCAAATGATTTAGAACTAGAGGGTTGCATGGTCTGACGAAGAGATTACTCGAAGACGCCACTTAGACATTAAATCAATAGTTGACTGAACGATTAAATTAGATGTCGAGTCGAGTAAAAGTGAATACTTAGATAACTCACATAATTATCTAAAATATAGAGGAATGTGTTAAAATAGAATTAATGAATTAAATAATTCATTTAATTCAAGACTCGATATTCGAAGAATAATTAAATAAATAATATTTATTTAATTAAGGATGAAGGATTTTAAATGAATAATGAATTTATTTAATTATAGTTGAAATATGATAAAGAATAAATTAAATAAGAATTAATTTAATTTGACAAGATAGATAAGGTTAATTAGTAACATAATTAAATAAAAAGCGTTTATTTAATTAATCAAGTAGAATAAAGAAAAGTGAATTAATTAAATAATTAAGATTATTTAATTGATAGAAGAATTAATAGAAAATAAATTAATTAAATAATTAAGATTATTTAATTAATAGAAGAATTAATGTTAAGATGAATAATTAAATAATTGATATTATTTAATTAATGACCATGAAGAATACGAATTATGATGAATGTGGAAGTCGCAGGCCTAAACCAGATTTCGGTGTCTACAGCTTCCATTTTGGCCATGAGAGAGAATGTTTCCTCAAAATCTATTCCTTCAACTTGTGAATATCCTTTGTATACCAATCTTTCTTTATTATTCACTACTCCATTTTCATTTAACTTATTTCGGAACACCCATTTCAAACCAATCACATTCTTGTTCATAGGCCTAGGGACTATTTCTCATGTTTGATTCTTCTCTATCTGCTGAAATTCTTCTTTCATAGCTCTCATCCAACTTTTTTCTTCACGTGCTTCCTTCACAGATTTTGGTTCTATTTTAGAGAGTAAACAAAAATTTACTTTAGCTACAACTTTGCTTCTTGTCTTCACACCTTCCCTCTTATCTCCAATTATCTGATCTTCCAGATGATTCTTTTGTACATATTTGGGAGTCCTAGCAATAGGTTTTGATTCATTCTCTTCTTATTATTTTTCTTCTTCTTCCTCCTCCTCCTTATTTTCTTCAGGTATATGTCCGCAAAAAGGATCATTAGGTTCAACTTCACTTATCTCAATAGGTTTGTGTATGTCTTCATCATCTTTCACATTAGCACTTTCAATAATATTCCTTAATCTTTTGTTAAAGCATCCATATGCCTTGCTAGTGGTAGAGTATCCAAGAAATATTCCTTCATCACATCTAGCATCAAACTTTCCAATATTTTCATCATCTCTTTTGATATAGCATCTACTTCCAAATGCCTTAAAATATTTCACAATAGGAGTCTTACCAGTCCATAACTCAAAAGGTGTCTTTGTGCTATTGTGCATGATTTGAACTCTATTAAGAACATAAATTGTAGTATGTATCACTTCTCTCCAATATACATCTGGTACATTGGATTCTTTCATCATAGTTCTAGCAGCTTCCTGTCTTGTTTTGTTTTTCCTTTCAACTACTCCATTCTGTTGAGGGGTTCTTAGAACATAATATTGTATTTTTATGCCATGCTTCTCATATAATGCATTAAATTCACTAGAGGTGAATTCACCACCTCTATCCAATCTTAAACATTTGATTTTCAGAATTACTTCATTCTCCACTCTTGCTTTGAATACCTTAAACCTATACAAAGCCTGATTCTTTTCTTTTAGAAAAGAAACCCATGTCATTCGAGTGTAATCATCAATAAGCAACATGAAATATCTGTCACCATTCAGGCTTCCAATCTTAGTCATACCACAGAGATCAGTATGTACCATTTCCAACATACCGATAGTAGAATATTCTTTTCCCTTAAAGCTACATCTTGTCTGCTTCCCCAGTTGACAACTTTTGTAGATAGTATTAGCAGGTCTTTTGATTCTAGGAAGTCCTCAAACTATCTCCTTCTTACTGATCTTGACTAGGTTATCAAAATTCACATGTCCCATTCTTCGATTCCATAACAAACTTTCACTGATCTAAGATACAATACAATGACCATCAACTCCTTTCAGCTAATAGATGTTTCCATGAGTTCTTTGTCCAACAACAATCATATCTCCATTTATGGATCCTTTTCTAATTTCAGAAGTATTGTTCTGAAACACAAGCTTAAAGCCATTGCTACACATATGACCAACACTCAAAATATTATGCCTCAAACCCTTCACATAATATACATCATCAGTACTATGCTTTCCATCAAAACTAATTGAACCTATACCAAAGATCTTAGCTCCTGAATCATCATCGAACATGACTAAACCACCGTCATATTTTTCAAGTTTAGTGAACTTACTCTTATCTCTAGTCATGTGATTTGAACATCCACTATCAATTACCTAGTAGTCCTCATCCTATCTTGCATGAAATGCAATAACCAAATTACCTTCCATCCTATTCTTCTTAACTTCTAGAGGTTTCTTACTTACAAATTTTCCAAAGTTAGTGGATACAAATTTATTTTCCAAAGCTAAGAATAAGCACTCACTATCATCAACCTCATTTTCAGATTCATCATCAGAAATACCTACCTCTTCCTTAACAAAGTACAACTTCTTATACTTCTTATCCTTCTTATCCTTATCCTTATAATCCCTGTTCTTTTTATGTGTATCCCTATTCAGACATCTTGAAGCACAATGACCAATATTACCACAACTAAAGCATTTAAAGGGAAACATACCTTTACACTTTCTGGTACCTTTCTTTAACTTCCTGATGAAGTTAGCTTCCAATTCACTAACATCATTTCTATCTAGTTCCTCCTCAATCTTCATTTCCTTAAATGTTGTTTTTGTCTTTTCTTCTATCTTGTCATCTTTCTGGAACTTTCTCAATTCAAATGCTTGCAGGGTATTGAACAATTTTTCCAATGTTTAATTCTTAGAGTCATACATTTCTTCAATCGCCAAGATCTTATCGTTGTAGCAATCTGGTAGGGTGATCAGGATCTTCTCTATTATGTCTTCATTTGCTAACTTTCCTCCTTAATTTCTAACCTCATTTGTAATTTGTTCAACCCTATGAAAGAAACTTGTAAATTCTTCACCATCTTCCATTTTTTATGTTCAAAATCTATGCTTTGCCACTAGTCTCTTTGTCAATTTCAATTTTTCATTCCCTTCATACATTTCTTCTAGCTTCTTCCAAACTTCGTATGCAGTATCCAAATAATTAACCTTGATTCGCTCATTTTTAGATAGACCACTGCAAATCACATACTTCGCCCTCTCATTTTCTTCATAAGTAGAGATCTCATCTGCAGTATTAACACCATCAGACAGAGGTGTATACTGATTCTCAGCAGCCTTCTAGATCTTGAAACCAAGAGAGATAATATATCCTCTCATCTATCCCTTCCAATCTTTGTATTCAGTTCCATCAAACATAGAGATCGACAACTTATGCACCATCAGATTTTCCTTAATCAATTAAGCTCAACAACAAGGAACCACAAGCTTTGATACTAATTGTTAAACAGATGTAGGACAACTGAGAGAGGGGGTGAATCAATTGTCACACAAATCTAAACTCAAAACTTTATCACTTATCAAATTTTCAACCACACTATTTTGTTATTAAATATGAGCATGAAACATAGATAACAAAAAGTAAATCAACACAATGAACACCATAATTTTACATAGAAAACCCAATAAGGGAAAAACCACATTGAGGGTTAACTCACAATATAAAGATTATAAACTGAATACAAAGGTTCACTACCAAGGACTCACTATCCAAGTACAAAGGCTCACTTCCTACAAAGGACTCATTGTCCAACAGGGAGGCTCACTGCCTACAAATACAAAAGAGAACAAAAGATCCACCACAACAATCAAAGCACATTTATAGGATTATAGAAACCTTCAGTTCACTGCCTTCAGCACACCAAAAAACTTCTCTCATAACTCACTCATATAGACTTCTACTCTTATGATTTATGGCACACTTTCATCACTTTGCATCACACTCTCATACAATTCTTCACAACTCACCTTGCTTTTATACCATTCTCAACCTTAGAAACATTTACCAAGGTCAAACACAACACATCATTTCATAAATTCAAAATAGGTTGAAAACTCTAAATTCTTGTGGTGGAAAGGAACAAGAGTGGACCAATAAAAACATAAGAATAATATTTTTGTGTCTTCTACATGCTTCCTCATTTAAGTTTTATTCTTTGAATGAAGTGTAAACACTAGGTTAGACAAACCTAATGAAAAAACAAATTATCAATGATGCACATGCTTCCCAACAAGAAGATGGCATGTGTACAATGCAACATGCTTCATTATGCACAAGAATACATCTCAGAATCTTCCAAATACATCTACAACAAAAATATCGAGCTTCAAAAACTGAACTCTTTTCATCAAACAATCTGGATTGTGCAAACACACACAAAAACACTAAAACATGATTTTTGGATCACCAAATTCCAAACCTCTTCGTTAGGGAATAGAAAAATCCTTCACAAGAAATCTCCCAAATCTACACAATTTGAAACAAAATAGTGGAGAAATTCATATCAAACATATTTCTCCCAGTCCACAGAACACTAACATTGTCGATAGAACACATATACTAGTGGAAACAACTTATACATACCATCTCACCAAAAACTAAAACTCAAACTATATCATCATTGAATCATTGTCAACACACCTTCAAATCTACATAAGAATAGGATCAACATAGGAGAAATGTGGAGCACATACCGAAGCACACACTGAACACTTCCAACACTCTGACTTCCTTTCTTCATTAATTTTCTCAAAAGCACTTGGAAACTCATCAAACCAACATATTTGTAATGTCATAAATTTAGCTCCATGTACTCATATCATCTCAACCATACATGTACATTCTACAATATACTAAACAGTGTTGACATCAATGACAACATTAATGACAACACCACCAAACTAGCTCATATCTACAATAGTTATGTCGCATTTGGAGTTTGGCATGTATTGACTAGTTACAGGCACTCATGGATACTTAGAGACATAGGTGAGGCTATGGGATATCTTAGTATTAGAGAGATGTGTTGAGATGGTTACTCATTGATGAGGTTTCAAGTAGAAGTCTGTGGAGCCTACACCTTGGTTGGGACATGAGTTCAACATGGACCTATAAGGAGATTGTTCTTCTTAGATGATTCATGATGACTTGAATATCTTGGAGGAGCATTATCATTCCCCACTCTTGGTCTACTTGGTGATTTATCATTTGAGAGCTATTTCCCATTGTTACTTTTAGATGTATTATGGTATATGCTTTATATTCTCATGCATATGGATCTTGAGCTATACATAGTTAGTTCAATATGGTTCATTTGAGGGATTTTGCATGTTTACCTAAGCCTTATGCATTATGAGATTATTCATTGGTGTTGAGTTTAGGAGATGTTATTGGTTGTATTTCCTTCATTGGGAATGGGTTTGGTTTGATCTTCCTTTGGTTTGAGATGAATACATATTGGTTATGATTAGATGTGGATAGTGATGTTCTCTTTGGGGTTTTATGGAGGAGATCATTATTATCACAACTTAGAATTTAAAGGTGTGTGAAGTAAATGCTACAATTTTTAATTTTTGTGTTCTTTCTTTGGTCTTGTTCTTCTTCCTAGATGTTTGTAGTCACCTGACATTGGATTTGAGATCTTGTGCAGAGCTATGGTGATCATTATGTTTCTGATAATGTGTTGCTCATTATTCTTTGGTGATGGCATGGATCTTCCTTTACCTCTTTCATTTGTTGGGTGTGAAGAACTTGGGAGATCTATGGAGACTTGTGGTGAGAGATGTATTGTAGTATATTGGTTTGTAGGATTTACATATCATTATGAATGTTCCTTGGTACTACATGATGTTGGGTTACACTTCTTTGTGATGCTATTGGTGGATCTTGGATGCCTTGACAATTTTTTATATTTTACATTACCTATGCAGTGGGAGTTCCTAGATGTGTATGTTCATTATATGACAAGTTTGGCACTTGGAGCTCGTGATTGCATGTTATGGATTATATATGTTGATGACATGAGGTTCACTTGTTATGATTTGTATACCTTTGAGGTATGGATGGTTGGGTGTGTTATCATTTGTTGTGGGTGTTATTTTAATCTATGGTGATTATATCTTAATAGCTATCGATACATACTTGTTACCTTTGGATTGATTTTATGTGTATTGGGACATTGGTTGGAGGCAAGACTTATGCTTCTTTTTGATAGATTATATGGAATCTCTTTGGGTGGCTTCATATATTTGTACATTGGTATGATGGAGGATGAGAGAATTCATGCTTGATATGGTGGTCACCTTGATTCTTGTTGTAGTTATCTTGATGGAGCACATGGAGCATTTTGATTCCTTGATGGTATGTGTGGCTATGGGGATTGTTCTCTTGTTCATTTTTTAGTTTACTTATTTACCCCTTATGCATGTATATAAGTGGGAGAATGTTAGGAAAGTGTGTGTTGTACACCTTGCATAATTTCATAATGTAATATTTATTTATTATGTGGTGCACCTAGGGAATCTAGGGATGTGTGCATCACATGGGTCTAGCATTCTTGGGGACACTTTATGTGTTGTATGTAACATTATATTAAATACTTAATGTGGGGTTGCACATGAGAATAATATTTAATATTGGGAAAAACTCACTATAGATATTAAATGAAGGGTTAATGGTTTTGTAATCTCATGGTATTAGTAAAATGGTTTTATGTAATACCACTTGGTAGTTTTGGTGAGCTTGTTTCTATAAAAGAAATAACATGGGTAGTTGTCTAAGGTTGGAAGTTTGGATTCTTGTCTATCTGGATAAGTGGTTGAGAGAATCTCTTGTTAGCATTTCTGAGGGTTGAAGCATGACATGGGATGTGTGGTTACATGCTTGTTCACATGGAGTGCTTGAAAAGGGCTTGATGTTTCAAAGATTTTCATGGAGAACTCTAAAGATGTATTGTAATGTTTATTGTTGAATAATACATGAGTGATGGATGATTTTTGAGGTTGGGATTTTCCCTCTTGATGGTTTTCCTAGGGTATATCTTGTGTCATCTTTGATGGTATGTTTTTAATTCTTTTGCATATGGATTCTGAATACTTGTTTGCACAAATTTCTCTATTTGGGTTATGTGGAAATTATTTTGGGTGGATGCATATTTTATTTCAATTAATAGATAATAATCCAATTCTTTTTGGATTTCTAGGCCTATCTACCAAGGATTCTCTATAGCTCCTAAACTTTACATGCTTGTTGCTAATGACTTTGGATATTTTTTGGCCTACATAGTCTCTAAGAAGATCATTAAATGTATCATTTTTCTCAATTTATATACTCAACTAGTCAATGGGAAATTGGTTGATGATTCTTTTCTCACTCCTTTTTAGGATGGGAATAATATTTGACATGATCTTCTCTTCCTTGATATATTGTACCATTCCTCTAGCTCGAGTATTTAATAAAAAAAATACAATGTTATAGATAGTATTTTATTCCCAAACCTAGATGGTAGGAATATTTTGGTTGGAAATAGATTTATCGTGGAAAAAAAAAATTACTTAGATCTACCTATGCCTTTTAGGCCTTTCTTACTATCTTTTGGCAAGATATCATTGCCAAAACTCATAAAAATTTAAACTACTAGATCATTAAGCCCCTTTATTTAGCTAGTGAATTAGGCGTGTCCTAAAATTTTAGTAGTTACCCATGTTTATTATTCTTCTTTTTGGGTCCCTTCTAATGCATACTATTTTGAAGTTGTGAATCTCCTCAATAATTTTATTTGGGAATTTCCAAATTGGAATACAATTATTCATAGTATTACTTAGAAATTATGTTGTCTCCCTCATGATGTTGGTGTCTTAGGGCTTATTTTAATCCATTGGAAAGTAATTTCTATTTCTGTTAAATGGATTACTAGAGCTTTAGAAGGGAATGATTCCTAGAAAATTCTAATTAGGGATTGTATTTCTTCAAGAGTTCCTTCTAGATAACCAATTTGGAAAGGTGTTGGTCTTTACATTCTTCTCACCATGAGAGATCCTAATCAAATTTAATTTATTAATAACAATTGGAAGTTCTAGGAGTCCATCAAACCCAATCTTCTTTGGAATGGTAATGACTTTTGCAATTGCCTCTCAATGGGACAAGTTTTTCCAATCAATAGTCTAGTTAATGGCATCAAATACTATCTAATCAAGTATTTCCTCTTTCTAAAGCCCCTTGGATCCATTATTTGAAATTATTTAATGGGGAAACTAAAGCATGAATTATTATGGGAGTGCTAGCTTTTGGATAGTTCTATCTCTAGAAAGGGTCAAACACTAGGAAAAGATAATTGTAACATTAATCTTAAGAAAAAACACCATAGTAGGTAAAGCTTGGCACAATGGGAAAAAGGGGTTAAGATAAGGGATGGATGGACCTAAAAACATTAGGGGGATAAACACTAAATTAAGTCCCAAAAATAATATAAAATTGCAAGGGTATGTCATTTTTATCATTACAATTCTAACAGTAATTTTAAGACAAAATAGAGGAGATTCTAGTTAGCATGCATGACTAGAAACTTGATCAGATGACTCATATAGTGACATGGAAGTTTTGCAAATATGATGAGTTATATTGTTTGTAAAAATATTTATCCTTCAAGATTAATTTATTTAGAGGTAATTAGGTCCATTTTAACAAAATCTCAAAATAGTGCCAACAATTAGACAAATACACTAGAAATGTAGTAAAGATGCACCTTATCTTCAAAATAACAAGTTAGATATACTTTCATGGCCACTACTTTCCTGTGATCTTTTTATATCAATAAATTGTAATGTGTGTAGATCATATACTTCCTAAATATATAATACTTCTTTCAATACATATATCGTGGGATATCAATGATCCAAACTTGGAAAAATCTATTGGTGTAATTAATATTTAATTACACTTTGCATAAGTTTACTTCGGTAATTATTTAATTCCTAGGTTAATTAGTTGTCATCCTTATCTTGTTGAGCTATCTTGTTGCTCAAGATAAGATTAGGGTTATGCATCTTGCTTTTATAAAGAAAATCATTATCATGTAATTATTGAATTCTCGAATAATAATTATTTGCACATCTTCTTGCAAATCTCTGCTTTTTTCTGTTTTTCTCTTCTGTGGAAGGATATTTTGGTTTGAAAATCTGATCTTGGTTTCTAACATGGTATCAAAGCCTTGATTTGCAGCCCCTTCTCATATTTCTAGAGAGATTCATTGCAAAATCGTTCGGGATTCCTCGAGGGTTTCATACCTTGAATTTCTCTCTATTTGGGTGCTCTTGAATGGTTGCTTTCAGTGCATGTTGGAGGAAATCTGAGCTCATATTCGAGTTCAAGGCTATCAAAAAAGTCAATATCGACTTTTGTTTTTCCTGAATCCAACATTTTATGCCAGAGTTATGAGGGTTTGAAGATTTGCTAGATATGGAAGTTGCAAAGCTTCTGGTGCATTTTCAGGCAGATCGGACCTCACCATCAGATCCAGAGCATCCGAGAGATGAAAAATGACATATAATATGTCCTATTTTGGCGTCAACTATTCATGAGGCAAAAAAAATTTACCCAGTAGGCCGTACGGCCCGCCAGGTACAGGGTACGATATTTATTTTGCAGAATAAAAAAATTTCAAAAAATTTATGCATGACTATATAAAAAAAATAAAAATTGGGCTTTATACATAAATGGTGGTATTTTTAATTAAATGGGGGTTGTGTTTTACTTTCGGCGAGATGTTGGTACCTTCATACCAGGACCTGTCAAATCTGACAGTCCTTGCTCGGCCCACCAGCCTTCTCCCACTGGCCGATCTTCCCTCACCTCCCGCCAGTCAACATTTCCTCCATCTCTCGTGCCCGCTACAACCGCCAGCCACCGCTGCTCCCTCCCGCCGGCGATCCTCCTACTCGTTGGTTCTCCTCCTGGCTCCTGTTGATTCTCCCAGTAGTCACCCTTACCCAGCCTCCAGTCATATTGCCAGCCCCGAGGGGGGCTCCCTAGCTGGTGGTGCCAGGAGTGGCGCCACTTGGTGGTGACATCACTGCCCAGCCCGCCCGCCGCCTACTTGGCAGTGGGGTTTTTTTTAAAAATATTTAACCTGCAATCATATGGCAGACCAAGGACCTGAGGAAAAGGTGCTGAAAATTTTCCCCTATTTAGCCTGCATTTACCCTGATTTGCCCTCTTACAGCCCTTTTTTTCATTTCGTCATAACTTTTGATCCTGGAGGTGGATTTTTTGAAACAAGATATCGCCAGAAAGCTGGCAAGCCCAATTTTTTGATGGTGTTGTTTGTTCTCAAAAAAATTTCTATTTGATGGGATTTTTTTCTAGTTGAAGTCAAATGTTCAGATTTCACTCCAGAGGGCATATCTTTTGACTCGGTGATCCTTTTTTCATCATTCTCACAGCATCAGAAAGTTGATTTTGTCCTCTACATAGATATGACATCAATTTTATATTTTCTATTTATGCATGTTTAGGATTCTCTCCTTTTACAATCATTGGGGTATTGTAATAAACGAATTGAGATAAAGTTCCATTAGGGGGGTTTCTTGCATAATAATCTGATTAGAGTGTATTTTGCACTTTGATCTCCATATCCATCTTGATTTGATGATAGCTCACATGGGTTATTTAGTTTCCTAGTTTCTTTTGGCCATGTTTTTTTCTATAGCTTGACACATATCGGATTCATCGGTTCACACTTTAGTTGAGAGATTATGTTTCTTGATCCTCATTGGTTCAGATTCTTCTCAGTTTGAGGGCCATATTTTTATGGTTAATGTTCTAGAGTCTATTTTTGGTACTCCTTCCCATGGAAGAGTTTTGAGTCACAGTTTGGCATCAGCATCGAGATGCACGGCTTCTAGATTCTATCATCATTTCATCTACTGTTGCTTCACAGATTTTAGGGTTGTTCCAATTTGTGAGTTTTCTAGTGTTTCGTCGCATTGGGTCTACTATCACATTATCATGATTTCGGTTTTGGTTTCAGTTGTAGATAGAAGTATCTTTCCTTGCTTTTCGGATTGTGGTTCCAGTGTTCTTCCAATGCTTCTCTGCAGCAGTCTTCTCATTGTAGGGGGTTTTGTCCCACTAGGTTTTCTTTCTCTACCTCATCTTTGCATTTGTACATGAGTACCTGATCAGGCCTTGTTTTCAGGACTCATATTTGCATAATAATCTACTTCTCCCTAAGTTGCACTTATGGGGGGGTGTTGGTGTAATTAATATTTAATTACACTTTGCATAAGTTTATTTAGGTAATTATTTAATTCCTAGGTCAATTAGTTGTCATCCTTATCTTGTTGAGCTATCTTGTTGCTCAAGATAAGATTAGGGTTATGCATCTTTGCTTTTATAAAGCAAATCATTATCATGTACTTATTGAATTCTCAAATAATAATTATTTGCACAACTTCTTGCAAATCTTTGTTTTTTTTGTTTTTCTCTTCTGTGGAAGGATATTCTAGTTTGCAAATCTGATCTTGGTTTCTAACAAAATCAAGTCTCCCTAATGCCTTGTAATTTTTTGTGAAGAGTGGAATTTCTCTCTTCATTGTTAGAGTAATCATGTATTAGCTAATAATTAATTAATATTTAATTGATTTTTAGTATAATTAATTTCACACATTTAAGCTAAACTTAGGAGTTCTTTTTTATGTTAACTAGAGAGTTGGGTGATCCCACAATACTGGTTTACAATTTTTGACCAAACTAGACACATAACTGATTTTTTTAACTAAATCTTCACTTTCGGGCACCTATAGCAGCTAAACCTTGAGGAATTTGAAGATGATGCAAAATAGTGATTTGTGACATTTTGTTTCTAGATTCTAAATATTTTTTTTTCAAAAAATTTGGAATCAGACTGCACTTATTTTTCCATCTGGTTCAAAAACAAGTTTTTATTAGTAAACACCATTTTTAAGGAGTGATGCTCACCCTATACAACATAGCTTTTTTTCTATGAGGGATAAAATTATAATTTTTTTGAATTTAGATTTGTAACTATGATATATAACCAATTCATTTGGTTTCATAGTGTTTAATTGAATATTTTTTCCTTAATCAAGTTTTGAAGTCAAATCAATTACAATTCAAACATAGGAAGACCATATACAACATAATGTTTTTTGTATGTATCGAAATTTAAATTTTTTTTATTGGATCAAGGACACCAATACCTACCTTGACATATTTTTCAAAATTTTATTTTTGATAATCTGATATTTTTCCACGTGTAGAACAAAGAGCTTGATTTTCAGTGAAAAACCTATGTTTAATCAAACTAAAAAAACAAATACATAATAAAACCAAAACATATTAAAATTATATTCGATGGATAGCTCGTTCCAAGGACTACCATCATCCAATTGGGTTTGTGAAGTCTCCTCCATTTTCATTCTCAACTTGAGCTTTGAAAGGAAAAATTTTGTAGACTTGGTAGAAGAGGAGGGGAAAGGGGAAAAAGGGGGGTTTGAATGGACCCAAGTTCAAGCGAACCCCCCTTGGGAGTTCACTCAAACCAGGGTTCATTTGAACCCTAGTTCGAGTGAACCCTCCCTTTTATTGAGTTTTCCATTGTCTTTTTAATAAAAAAATATCAAAAAGGTGGGTTCCATCATTTAATAGGGTTCACTCGAACTAAGGTCCATTCAAGCCCCTTTTGGGTTCATTCGAACACCCCAGTTCATACAAACCCCAAAAAAGAATTTTGTTTCAATGGGAATGTTTTTGTAATTTTCCTTCCACACTGGAATTGTAAACTAGTATTGTGGGATCACCCAACTATTATTAGATCATTATGTCACATTGTATGTGATGTTGACACTTGTCATGATCTAATCCCTTTATCATTTAGGTTGCTCCTATAGAACACTCAACCCTCACTATATTATCATAAACTTTTGAGAACTCTTGATCTCCTTGAAGACTCTTGATGTTCATTATGTAGTTTTTTCTCGTTGATGATATAACATATTATTGTTTGTAGATCTTGGTGGAACCCTCAAAATATTATGTTCCACTACCTTGAAACAATGTTTGGTTACCTCATTGGCCTTTTTCTTGCCCACTATTTGGGATTTATGTCACAGGGGTTTAGGGTTTTATGCTATGTAGGTGAGTTTTACTTAGCATATTTTCCTTCCTTTGTAATCCTTGTTCTTTTGGTCTAATATTCTATTGATCTATTGGTTGGGTTCCCAGATGACTAAGTTACATCTTAATCCTTTGTACCTATGTGGCTACCAGTCCCTTGTGCCTAGGTTTCTGGTTTTCCCTGTTGCATAATATTTTTCTTTCACTTTGGTCCGAGAGTTGATTTTTTATAAAGGTGAGCTTTGAAATACTTTATTTTTGCACCCTAGGTCGGATATGGTCTTAAGTCTACTTTAAGTCCCCATTTTTTTTACCTAGGTGGCCCCATCTTTATGAAAAACTTTAAAGCATGTGCCAATTACCTTCGCTTATGTCTTTGCATCGCCTATCACTAAAACCTTATCGCTCATCAGTTTTATTTCCACTATGAGAAATGAACCCATTTCCTTTGTATCGCTTGTCACTACAAAAATTTTGCATCTCATTTCATTTTTGTGACGTCTGATGGATTCTATTTCCCTTGCATCCTATTCTCCTTGGTATTGCTAAGTTTTCCTAGCTCGCTTGCCTATTTCTTCGACATGCGATGGCCTTTGTGGTTCCTTCACATCATGCTAGTTCTATGTATCGCTAAACTCTTCTCAGTGCTCAATTCTTTAGAGAAATGAGGGATGGAAAGTAAACAACTAAGGGTTGTGATCATGCCACTTGTCAAAATATTTTGTCACCACTTGCATCGGCTATAATTGAAATATTTTTCATTTCAGATGAACTTCAACGATGAGCGATGAATGGTGGTGAGCCTCTACTTCTCTTTGCATCACCTGAGGGTTTCACATCGTTGGTATATGAATGAAACTTTGAAGTATTATGATGATGAGTGATGGAGGAATATTCAAACAAATATTCCTTCCATTGGAGTTACTCTTCACATCGCTCTTTCATGTCATCAAGCGATGGTGATTATAGTGATGAATGATGGCCATATAAAAGAAATACCGAGGAGCGTGGAGCAGCCACATGGCAGTCTCTCAAGGTTTCATCACTATTTTAAAGTATGATAGTGGAAAGCAAAAGGCGATGGACAAAGATAAAGGCAAACCATTGATGGAGTTTTAAATCAAATACATCAATGGCTAAAATTCAAACCTAAATGGCTAAGTGTCAGAAATATTCCTATTTGCTCACGCAAACTATCTTTCACCATTAATGAAAAATCTACTTGGTTTCAAGACATTAAAAGGGTTAATTGGTCATTTTTTTAGCCATTTCCATGAGAATTTAGGAGCAGAAAAGAGGAGACGAGCTTCAAGTGAAGAAAACTAGAGTTTAACAAAGTGTTGGTTGTCTTGGGTAAGTTATTTCATGCCCCCCTATGTGTAGTTTTTAGCATTGGGTAATTTGAAAGTTGGGGATAAATTGTAGGGTTTGTAGCTTAGGTTTATTATTCTCTTTGTTCAGCAAAATAGATTTTATACTTTCACATAGGGTTTGAGGAGTGGGGTAAATAATTGTAGATATCAAGTGTAGACCCTATGATTTTTTGAATAGAGATATTGGTTCTTGGTTAATGTAAAACCCTAGCTTCCTAAAACCTTGTAAAATGAGTCAACCCGATGAGTCTTCTGAACCTAAGAGGAAACCCAAACAAAAGAGGGTTAAAAAGAAAAACCTAAGGATGATGTTGTTAAGCTAGAAGTGTTTGAAGCATCTGGGAAGAAGAGGTTAGTAAAAAGAGATTATACTAGGTTTATGGAAGAAGCATCTAAGGATACTTCCTCGGAAGTGAAACTAGTTGGGAAAAGGGTGACAATTGGTGAGGGTGTTTTGACAAGCCATTTTCAGGATTTGGCATCTAGGGTAGGTGATGTTGTTGTGCCTCAAAGTGTTTGGGATCTCTTCCTCTATGCTTTGAATAGGACATTTTCCAGTCATCCAACATGTAATCTTTGGACATGTGACATTGGAAAACTAATTATCTTGAATGTTTTCATGGAGGTTGATTTGGTTTTGGAGTTGGCAAGATGTTATGACCCAAATGACAGAGTAATTAAAAGGTTTTCAGATGGTGCCCCCATGTTGGATATTACAAGTAGGAAAATTGTTCAATTTTTCAATTTGAATCCCTCTACCACTAAGCCAATCAAATTTGGTTCCTTTTATCAGGAGTATGAGCAGAAATGTTTTGGCTATATAAAGAATGTGCTACCAAGGCATAAAAGGTCTGATCTAAAGAAGAAAGGTATATCTTTTGGACCAAAGGATGTTGAACCTTTCGACTATGATGAATTTGAAGACTATTTCAAGAACACTGATTATGCATTGTACCAAGTTTTGGCCAGAAAATATGATATCAATATGAGTATCCCTCTGATGATTATGGCCATTGATATACAAAATAAATATCAAAACATAATGTTTGATTATGCCTCCTATATAGTAGATGAGCTTCATACTAATTTAGTGAATTTGAAGGATGCAAGGCCTCCTCTATCTTGCATAAATTATTCATTTTTAATGCATATGATGCTATGGAGAGGTAGGAAGGTATGGAGAAATTTTATGAGGTTGAAAGAAAGGGATAGCCAAGATAATGAACTGCCCATGCAAATGTGGACCCATATTTGGGATATGCATTGTCCAGACTCAAATTATGCTACTTTTTGTAATGGTTTCAAGTTTAGTGTACTGGAAAAATTGGGATTGAAGCCTATGTACAAGATTTCTAGAGGTGTAAAGGAAATCTAAGGCCCTTAGAATTTCATGAAAATACAACATAGAATTTTAATTGGGGAGATTGGTACTTGCATACTGGTTATATGATGATCAGGGTTTATGGAGCTCTAGTGCCACCCCATTGGCTACCAGTATATGTATCAGATAGGCTTTCTTTCATGGAGATAATGTGGTAGTTAGATGCCACCGATAAAGAGAACTTCAAAAGTGCTAGGAAAGCATCCCTAATAAATCCCAAATGTTTTTTTTCATGCTCTGTTGTCACATCAAAAGAAGGATATTGAGAATTTTGGGGTAAAAGCACAAAGTTGTGTCACACTTTATAAAGGAAACAACCAACACTGATCCAACTTTTAAACTTGAATCACTAAAAAGTGGCATATACATTTTGAATTTTGAAATGATGTAAACTAATAAAATGTGTATTTTTTAGTGTATTTTATGTATGTATTTTTTTGAAAAAATTAAAAATTATTTGAATATAGTTTATTATAAATTTACACTACAATTTTATTGTTGATAAAATGCTGGAAAATGTTCAGTTACATGAGACGTCAATCTTTACATAGTAAATTTTATTATTTTTCCTTCAAAAATTTTGTGTGTATTTTTAACTTTAAACTTTAGTGCATGGATACCTTTTTTTGTATTTTTGATAAATACATATTTTTAAATAAATATTAAAATGTGTGTGTATCGAAACACAACTATTTCTATTCGATGTCAACTTTTATATTGAGTATTTATCTAAAATAGAAAAAATATACCATCTTGATATAGATTCTTTTATCTAGTGCATCATATTTTTTCAATTTTTTTATTAAGTTTTAGTATTTTTCTTGACATGGTAATTAACCAAATATTTTTGTGCTAATAACCTACTTTTAGTAAAAATAAAATATAAAATATAAATAATAGTTTTGATTATATGGGAAAATCAGGTTTTGAAAGGACCTGAAACCCTTTACAACTCAAGAAACCAAATGTTGCTAAAAAACTACTTTAGAAACAAACCAACAACATACTGTTATCAAATAGATTTGCACCCTGCTAAAACTGAAAGTTCAATAATCTATTGACACATGGAAACATTCTTGAGTTGTGGGTAACTCATTGCAAGAACGAATCTCCAGAGTGAGCTAGTTCTCTGAATGATAAATATTATTCTAAGTGATCTTTAGGAAAAGGGATAGAGAATAACTAAAATTAAAACCTATGACTTAAAATGATCCACAAAACTTAATAATGACTTTGATATTTCTCCCATAAACAGTCTTCAGAAAAACAACAATGAATTCACAATCTCTCATGAACACCAGTGCAAAATTGATTTGCACGAAGGTTTAGATTTAAACACAGCATGCAACCTACAACAAATGAACTTTATGCATTCATGATCTATAAACAGAATCACAATATAAACAACATACTAAAATTGCAAATTGAGATTGAAATTGGAGATAGGAATATTGCTTTTTATTAGATGGAGTGAAACTCTCAAAACCTGAGTACAAAGAAGTTTACAAGCTCAAAAATGTTAAGAGCCAGAAACTTCCAACTAAACTAAGAAGAAGCAGAAAAAACTAAGTTTTCCTCAAGATATAACCTTCTAGAAACCCTAATCCGAGCTCACAAGAAAAACTCAAGGAAAAGGTACCAAACTGTCTCAAAAGTCTACATAAAAGCAAAAGAAACACACTGTTTCCATGTTCATATTTAAAAGCCTCTCAAAAAAGACTAAATATGCTTTTAAAGAAAATAAAGCACCTTATCCACCCAGCAAACAACTCAAATCCGACCCAAGGAAAAATCTCAACCCTAATCTACTAAAAATAACCAAGAGGTAAAACAAATTGTTTTATTCCTGCTTTACATAGTTGCAAATCTTATCTATTCTCTCAATTAGACCTAATTTTGCAATTAAATATTTTTAAATATTTTGCAAAAACAACTAGCACCTTATTTCTCCAATACAACAATTGATTTTTCTTTAAAAAACCATAAAAATATACAAAGCATCTCTCTTATCAAAATCTTAATTGATTTTTCTCATAAATCAATTGAAAATAATACTAAGGAAAAATCATTTACAATTGACTTCAAGGAAATCAATCAAAAAGATTAAAACTAAGGAATGAAAGCCTTTACCAAGCTATAGGCGTAGAATAAATTCCCTAAGTATTGAAAATAATGCATAAAAAAAACCTCAAGGCTATGTAAATCGACCATCACTAGGTGTATTTGATTTGGGCATTGATATTAATCAAACTAAGGGAAAATCCCTAAGTCGACTTAGAGTAAATCAAAACCCTAATGAACAAAATGCAAAGAATGCCTATTTTTTCGCATCATTTTACAAAGATAACTTTTGGAGAAAATATTTTCTCTACAGCCGCCACCAAGTATGGACTAGGGTTTGACAGTTTAGAACTCCATTCGAGCTTTGCTTCTCTTATATTCTGATCATGCTCGGCCTCCAAGTTATGGTAAGCTTATTTCCTATCTTCTCCTTGGTTTCTTGGCTCATTTGATGAGAACGTGGCCTCATAGGCCTCGGCTTTTGATATATCTATCTGATGCTTCTTATATTTATGTGTCTATTTGTCAATACCATGTTATTTGGCCGCCATACATAAGCTCGACCTAGGCTTTTGGCTCGGTTCTTCAAGGCTCGACTGTAGTTTCTTCAACGCCATAAGGGTAGGTGAATGCTTTGCCTTTTCCTATGCATCTCCCTCTTCAACTAGATAATTTTGAGCTAAATTTCAAAAAGATATTGGAAATCTGTGTTTCTCTAGCTGCGGCTATGCACATTTTCTATAACATTTTTTGTTGTTTTTCTATATTTGCTCACTAATAACTCCATTTGGCCGCACCATATATGTGAGCTCTTTGGAAGCTCTTTGAGAGCTTGTCTTCTGTGTTTGAGAGCTCTTAATAGCTATCCATTCCATGAGCATGTTTTCCTTGGGTTTATTGAACCTCATTCAATTTCATAATCTTTATCTTCAGATTTGTAGAAATCCCTACATGGGTACTTGTAAAAAATGAAGAAGACTTGCAGTTTATAAAAACCCAAGTGGGTATCTCTGAAAATTGTATTAGCTATATTTTCTATTCAAAACCCCAATGTGGGTAAACTGTATTCTAAAGAAATTTGTGTTTATTGAACACGACTCACCATGATTTCTTCTATTTTTTGTTGTTTCTATAAAACCCTTCATGGGTGACTTTGAAAATAATAGAAAGCATCAATTTTGTTTATTAGTATAAATATTCATATGGGTAACTTGGAAATGGTATTAAATATGTCTTTTGAATTCAAACCCCAATGTGGGTATTCAGAATTCGACCAAGAACCTATATATTTAATGATTTATGAAAAATTTGGGCTTGACCCAGTATGATATTTATTGACACTTCTAAAATAGGTATTCTTATTCTGAAAAAAAACTTATCTAAATATACTTTTGTTGTATTTGAGCCCAACCATGGAACAATGTGCAAAGCTTGTAATTTTTCAGAACCCCACCATGATAACTGATATTTGAAAGGAAAACACCCTTCCTTTGTGTTCTGTTAAAAACCCTCAAATGAATTTATGAGATTCTAAAAAAATATATCTTGAATTTAAACTTTCATATGGCTTCCTGTACCTTAAATATATTGACCTTCAGGTATCTTCTGTTTACATTTTTAGTTACCACTATAATCTTGTTTTTCCTTGCACACAAAGCTCCTTTTTTTTGAACCTATAGACTATTTATTTTATTTAGTATCTCATGCACTCACAGCTACATTCTTCAAGGATGCACTCCAAACCTTCATTCATATCATTTTCTTTGTAAACTCTACTCATTCTAGAAATGACTTTTTACTTGGTGTACCACCATTTGAAACACAGGATAAATGAGGAAACGAAACTTTAAAACAATGTACTCTTGGACTATTTCACCCCACTGTCAACCAAAAATATTGTATCAAACACACTTGATCACTGTATTTTGTACTTATAAGCAATTTGATTGCTTCACCACTTAATAGATGACTAAACTACTCATGCATTGATTAGATACTATCATTGTTTCTTATCTGGAACTCTTCATGCATTTTTATGCTCCATTTAAGAAAATTGTTTCGTGCACTTGCTTTCTTCTGAGATGAAAATCTAAAACAATTCTCTTCATTGAGGCATTATGTATGCCTATTCACTATCCTTGATTGAGAGAAATAACACTGTTGAACTTTGCATAATATCATGAATATGATGAACAAAACTACTATGGAAGCAATGTTGAGATTTGCAATTAGTTAAATCAATTGAGCTCAATTAAATTAGTTGTCCACCTGTAGCCTTCATAAAGCACCCCCTAAATGGTATGAATACACAGTTGGTTTAATGGCTTGATGGATAACTCTACTTTACTCTTTCAGTTGCATTTCCCTTCTTGATGAATATGATGATGCAATCTCCTTCTCAGCCTACTTGTAATGAATAAGGTGAAGCATGTAGAGCTCTACCCTTGTGGGAGCCCATTTTTCTCCACATGCTTGGTCTTCAAATAATAATCAGCTTCATGATTTTCTCTATACCTGCACAAAGAAACAAACAATGTTAGCATAAAACAACATATCATGATATTGATGTCTCTCTTTTCCAACTCATGTTTCTACACTTCCCTTGGTTGTTTCAGTGCATGATTAGTAGCATACTACATTATTGTTGATGGTTCATGTAGGTATATTCATAATCAGAGCCTCTGACATCCCTCTCTTCCTTCCTACAAGTCAACGAAGCTCGAAGAAGACAAATGGTGTACCACTTTTGCATCGGTCATCAATCAATCAGGCAATGATGATTATGTTTATACTTATGTGATTATTCCTTTTATGCATCTTCCATAGTGTAGTGTGTTGTTTATGATGCACTATGATAGTCACATCCATGGCTTGTGTGGATATTTGATTTCAATCTTATGCTTTTCATTTGAAAGAAAACTCCATCTCAATGCAAATTTGTACTATCATTTGAATTCTCGCAATCAAATCAAATTTTGTAAATATGAATTACTTTATGAAATAAAAGAAATCAATTGAAATTCTTTGTTATTGAATGCTCAATCCTATACCTCATTTGATGCTCCATTTGATTGTAAAATGATAAACAATTCTTGAAATTATGTTTCCTCATCTCAATGCATAACTATCACTTTTAAAATGATAATTAAGATGCAATCAACACTTATAATATGCAGAAACAATTGTATTTTCCACTTTCAAATATAACAGTATTTAATACAGCTCCACCAATTGAGCTGTAGTGAAAAAAATTTAACATTTTGGGGATTCCGCTAAATGCTTGCCTGCTAAGCATAGATTAGTTGCCTTAAAGCACTCCATTGAGCGCGGTGTCAAATTTTCCCCTTCATTAAACTCAAAAATTTGAACAACAATACTCCAAATAGTAGCAAAACAAAACAAAAGAAAACTAACAGGCCCTGATGGCCAACAGAACATGTGTAACAACACTTAGGGAAAGCAAAACTACTGATAGTAAATTTGTGTAACGCACTTATTTGTAATACTAATCTACTTATTTAAAAGATAGAACTTATCTCAGAGGCAATGTTTGAGGTGGATCCCATTAACTGGGATAGACAACACCTCTCCAGTCAACTTAGAAAGTTGGAACGCGTTGTGTTCCTTGCACTCTGTGGTCACATAAGGCCCATCCCAAATTGCATCGAACTTGGAATGTCGTCCAGGTTTTCTTTTAAATTCATTCCATTTGAAAACTAGATCTCCAACAATGAACTCATGTGGTCTTGCCCTCTTATCAAAAGATTTCTTCATCTGAGCTTGATGTATCTCAAGCTGCCTTAGAGCTTCTTTCCTAGTTTCCTCCAGCATTACTAGCTGTGCAAATCTCACCTCAAGAGGTTGTTCATTCAACAATTCTAGTTCTTTAACATAACTTAAAGTTGGTAACTCAATGGAAACAGGTAACTTAGCTTCTTTACCATAAGTTAGAACAAAAGGAGAACAACTAGTGGCCCTTTTAGGAGTTATCATGTTAGCCCATAAAGCTAACTTAAGCTTTTCATGCCATGTCCTTTGATTATCCTCAATAGTCTTCTTGATTATCTGAATTAGGTTCTTATTTGTAGATTTCGCCTGACCATTGCCCTACAGATAATAATTAAAAGATGTGTTCAAATAAATATTATTTCCAACTGACCAATAAAAAATCCTCAAACCAATAAAGTCCAAACCATTGTCAGAAATGATTGAATCTAGAACACCAAATCTCGACACGAGATCCTGATAGAAGTTAAGCACTGAAGTCTCATTTGCTTCCTTTAAGGAAATTACCTTGGTCCATTTGGTAAAATAATCTATCTTAGTAAGTATCCATTTATGACCCGCGCTTGAAGGTGGATTGATAGGACCAATAAAATCTAAGCCCCGCTTAGCAAAGGGTTGTTCCACCTGAATCGGATGCAAGGGCAGCGCTGCGAGCCGCTATTTTCTAGAAAATAAAGCACATTTCTCACATTTTCTGACCCAAGCAATAGCATCTTTGAAAAAATATGTCCAATAATAACCAGCCCGCATAATTTTTAAGATTGTTGTTCTTGCAGCAAAATAACCTCCTGAAAGTCCATCATGAAATTTTGCTAACAGCTTGTCAACTTGATCAGGCTGAATACATCACAATAAAACACCTTGGAAATCTCTCCTATAAAGAATGTCATCAATGATTGCATAAGGAATGGCTTGTAATCTATAATACCTTATTTTTTCTTTGTCTAAGCCTTCGAGGCACTGTCCAGTTTGAAAATAATGCATCATTTGCTGCAACCAAGTAGCAGGAGATGTTGGGACATCATCTGCAACATCATTATTTAGCATTGTATCCATACTTTCAACTTCTTTTAAGTTGTCTTTATTTCTAGCAATCTGCTCACACAAACCCTTGCCTCTAACAAGCTTGGTTACCTTAATATCAATGTCAAATTCCATTACTTTGGTAATCCAACCAACACACTTATCATTTATATCTTTGTTAAGTAAGAAATACTTAACAGTTGAATGAGCTACCAACAAATGGATCTTGTTGTTGGACAGTATATGCCTGATTTTTTTTAAACTTCTCACAATAGCAAAACATGCTTCTCGACAAAAGAATACTTCACCTCGTAATCATGCCATACTTGGTTGAAAAATGCTACAGACTGCTCCAAGCCTTCATCATTTTGTTGGCATAACATAGCTAAAACTGTATCTACTCCTCCAAAGGCATGCAAGATAAATTCCTTGTCAAAATTTGGATTAATGAGAGTAGGAGCAGCTGCAAGGGCTTCCTTTATCTACTCAAAGCTCCTCTTATCTTCCTTTGTCCAACTGAATGGCATATTATTTTTAAGCATAAAAGTGAGAGGTTGCAACAAAGCTGCAATATTTGGTATGAACCTCCTCACGAAATTTATTCTTCCAAGAAACCTTTGCAAGCCTTTCTTGTGATCTAGTAATGGAAATTCAAGAATTGTGGAGACTCTTTCAGGATCTATAGAAATACCTTTCTTTGAAACAATATGTCCAAGAAGTTTTCCTTCGTGCACTAAAAAAATACACTTCTTCGGATTGAGAGACACTCTGAACTCTCTGCATCTCTAAAAAATATGCTCTAAATGATCAAGATGTTCATTAGCATTTATGGAAAAAATAGTAATATCATCTAAATATACCAAAATGAACTTGTTCATAAGGCCGTGAAAGGCCATATCCATCACTCACTGAAAAGTTACTCCAGCGTTAGATAAGCCGAAAGGCATCTTCTTGTAGGCCATTGTGCCCCACTTGGTGGTAAATGTTGTCTTGAATTGATCTTCTTGCTTAACCAGAATTTGGTTGTAACCTGAGTAACCATCTAGCAAAGAAAATCTATCAGAACCAGAAACTACCTACAAAATTTTCTCCATGGAAGGGAGTGGGTAATGGTCTTTCAATGAAGCTTTATTTAAATCTTAGAAATTGACACATAATCTGATTTCCCCACTTTTCTTCCCAACTAGTACTAAATTTGACACCCAAGAGGTATGCTTAATAGGAAAAATAATACCACTCTCAACTAATTTATTCAATTCAGCCTTCATAAGGTGTTCCAATTTGGGGTTAAGAGGTCTCTATTTATGTCTTACTGGTTTTGCACCAGGTTCTAATTCAATAGTATGTTGGGCTAGTTATGGGTTAAAACCTCTCAAATCCTTGTACTCCCAAGCAAAAACATCACTAAATTTCTAACATAACAGAATAAATGCTTGTTGTTCCTCTTTACTACATACCTTTCCTAGCTTGAGAAGCTTTCCTTTGAAGATTTCAATGGCTGCATAATGTTCTTCCTTAATAGTCAGGCTGCACTTGTCTTTATGCACTTGGTCATCTGAATTGAACACAGATTCCAAGGTCCCCAATCCTTTTGGCAGCTTGTTGGTCTTCATCTGCACAATCTAGTTGTCATACTACTACTACCATTTTTGTTGGTTTCCATCTGCAAACTTAGCTTTAGCAATCAAGAAATTTATAATTTGCTCATCGCTTTCAAAAACCTGCCAGCTCTCATTATTTTCAGGCACGGAAGGTCTGGCCACTATTTTTACATACTGACGTGCCTCTACTTTATGAATCTCATTGGGAATATCAAAATAGGCTCCTAGGGTAGCGAGCCTATCAACATGCTTATTTTTGTTTCTAGGAATCAAAATAATATTAAAAGCATCAAAATCTTCCATCAAATCCCATACACGATGCTTATATTTCTTAAGCAAACCATTTTTTGCAGCATTTAAATTTCTGATCTGATTTACAATTAATTATGAATCACCATAAATGCATAAACATCTGATACCTCTCTTTCGGGCCCATTCAAGTCCATGCACCAACGCTTCATATTCAACTATGTTATTCGAACAGCTGAAAGCAAATCTATAGGCTAAAAAGTATTTATCTTCCTCTGGTTATATCAACATAGCCCCACCTCCTGCACCAATACTGCTTCTCAAACCATCAAAGTAAATTTTCCAAAGCCTATTTCCTATTTCTACAGACTGTTCCTCCTCTTTACAAAGATTAGGCATATCAAAATCAGGTTCTCGAATCATATAGACTCCTAATCCTATCTCATATGTGTGCTGAAAAGGATTAAGCTTGTGATCTTCGGCTGCCCATTTATCTAGGTTGATACTTTCTATATGGGTGTTGCAGTCTGAGGTCATGGTTTGCTCCTCCAGTGTAGAGGTGGTGTAGACGTTAGCATTTATAGTATTTGGTGAATATGGTTCAATATGGTCTTTGGTGAGAGGCTCTGATTTTATGGTCACTTTCGTACCATACCTTGTTCTAAAAAATAAATGAGACCAATCAGAAGATAGAAACCCACCCAACTTGGATGTAAAATCCCTTGAGAGACAAATGGAAAAGTGTGGTGGCAAGTCAATGACATGTATATCCTGATGAATAGAAAAACTCAGGGATGCGTGCAAAGTAAGAGCCAATTTTTTTATAATACTAGTAGTTTTAACAGCAGACCCATCTAATTGCACTACACCCTTCTGGGGATTAGGCTCACAAACAAGACCTAACTTATCGGCTAAACTCTTAGGCATGACTGAACTACTGGCACCAGAATCAACCATACAATTATGAACAATCTTATCACTAATAATCAGACTTAAGTAGAATGGGGGAGGCTTTACCTCTTTAATTTTTTGCTCATTATTAACCTCCAGATCGTTAGCAAGCACGACTTTAGCAACCCCTTGATCAGTATCATCAAAAATAGACAACTCAGCTAAAGTGTTTTGTAGGAAAACTTTTTTGACCTGGGATGTGCAAAGCATCTAATACCGACATATTGACAGTGGTTTTCTTGAGATGCTCAACAATATTAAATGATGAAGAATTTACCTTATGCTGGTTTCTAATGACAGCTACATCATTTTGTCTCTATAAAGGCTATGAATACGTCTTTGATTGCTCCTTGCTAGATATCTCTTGGCCTCTTTACAGAATCTGCACTTTAGGTTGTGTTGTAGTGTTAACATTTGATGAAATGGGCTACTTACTATTTGTGGGTTGTTGTGAATTTCTAGCTTGTTGTCCTGGATCCATAGCTCTCTTCTTTGATCTAGTATTAGCCAAAATGAGAGAATTTTGCTGATCTTGGCCATTCAAGCCACATAATTCAGAGCTTTGCCAGTTCGGCAAGGCAACTTCCACATTATCTTGTTGTTCTTGATTTTGATCTGCAATATTTTCTGAACCAACATAGTTATTTTGAACCATTAAAGCCCGATTTCTCATTCCATTAGCGCATGTTGATTGTTTATGGGGTTGGTTGCATAGATAACACCAATCGCAATCTCGGGCAACATTATTTTGGGGCACAAGTTCCTTTGACGAACTGGTCGTGTTTGGATTGTATGGCTAGAATGGCCTAGGGTTAAAATTCCTTCTTTGGGCTTGGTAATCATTCTGACAAGTAGGCCTATTTGGCTGGTTTTGCTGGTAAGTGGCTTGATATGGCTTATGTTCATGACCTAATTGCTTCTTAATGCTCACAAGATCATTTTTGAAGGTCTTGAGTATACTTTTAATCTCTTGAAATTCTCGGTTCGAGGTTGGAGCAACTTCTTGGGTTGCATTATGATAGCCTATTGTTGGAACAGTCGAGATAGCAGCTAAGGGAGGTACAATAGTAGGGGTAGGTGGTTATATTTCTAGAAACAAAGGCATAGGAGGTCTAGGAATTATGTCTCCAACTTGGATGAGATAGTTCTCAGCTCTAATGGTTATGTCATAGGTGTTAGGGAGTGTAATCCCACCCATACATGAGTCATGACTAAAATCTTACTATTCAAAGATTTTAAGTAAAATAGAAAAGCATGTGCTGGTAAAGGTTTTACCGTTGTAGGAATCCTATCCCAGGTTCTCTGAAATCGGTAGTTGAAACCAGCCAAGTCCTCGTGTGGCACCCTCTGAATGGTGCTCAACTTCTCTAACAAAGACAGATTATCAGATTATCAGCAAAATGATGATATAAACCATTACCTAATGCATCCCATGTCACGATTGAGTTGGATGTGAGACCTCTGAACCATTTTAATTCTTTTCCTTTGAGCGACGCAACCAATAGCCTTAATGCAACATTCTCATGTGTGATGTTGTGAACCGAGCATAAGGTGGCTACATCACGAATATGCTCAACTGGTGTAGTGAGGTCCTCCCCGGTGAAGTATGGCAGAATTCTAAGGGCTACAACTGGGATGTCATCATGTTGAATGATGTTTAATGGACTGCCTCCATTGAAAGGCGTGAATGGGTGCTGCCTTGGTGCTACCATTGGCGGTACCCGTGATATTGGAACCAGTACTCCTGGTGATAAAACCAAGCAACTAAAAATAGGAGGTGTTGACTTCGATCTCGTAGGTGTCTCAAAGAGCCACCTTATTGTTCTGCCTCTTCTTCATGGTGGAGACAACTCTCGATATTTGAAAGGTGCAGTACTCAACCTTATCTGTATTTTTCTCATGCGTAGGCTGCACTAACATACAAAATTAGGATCAAAGTCGCCAGGTATATTGAAATGGGCCTTCAAAAGGTTGAACAAATCTACTGCATACACCAAACAACAAATTAAAACTCTAAAATTTCTTTGAAATGGATTTCAGAGTCCCACCGAGCGTGCCAAAAACTATTATCAAATAGATTTGCACCCTGCTGAAACTGAAAGTTCAGCAATCTATTGACACATGGAAACGTTCTTGAGTTGTGGGTAACTCATTGTAAGAATGAATCTCCAGAGTGAGATTGTTCTCTGAATGATACATATTATTCTAAGTGATCTTCAGGAAAAGGGATAGAGAATAACTGAAATTAAAACCTATGACTTAAAATGACCCAAAAAACTTAATAATGACTTTGATATTTCTCCCACAAACAATCTTCAGAAAAAATAATAATGAATTCACAATCTCTCATGAACACCAGTGCAAAAATGATTTGCATAAAGGTTTAGATTTAAACACAGCATGCAACCTGCAACAAATGAACTTTCTGCATCGATGATCTACAATAATAGGACATAAAGAGGATCTGTAAATAGAATCACAATATAAACATCATACTAAAACAGCAAATTGAGACTAAAATTGGAGATAGGAATGCTACTTTTTATTAGATGAAGGAGTGAAACTCTCAAAACCTGAGTACAAAGAAGTTTACAAGCTCAAAAATGTTAAGAGCCAGAAAATGCCAACTAAACTGAAAAGAAGCAAAAAAACTAAGTTTTCTTCATGATATAACCCTCTAGAAACCCTAATCTGAGCTCACAATAAAAACTCAAGGAAAAGGTACCAAACTATCTCAAAAGTATGCATAAAAGTAGAAAAAACACACTGTTTCCATGTTCATATTGAAAAGCCTCTCAAAAAAGACTAAATATGCTTTTAAAGCAAATAAAGCACCTTATCCATCTAGCAAACAACTCAAATCCAACCCAAGGAAAAATCTCAACCCTAATCTGCTAAAAATAGCCAAGAGATAAAACAAATCATTTTGTTCCTACTTTACATAGTTGCAGATCTTATCTATTCTCTCAATTAGACCTATTTTACAATTAAATATTTTTAAATATTTTGCAAAAAAACCTACCACCTTATTTCTCCAATACAACAATTGATTTTTCTTTAAAAAATCATAAAAATATACAAAGCATCTCTCTTATCAAAATCTTAATTGATTTTTCTCACAAATCAATTGAAAATAATACTAAGGCAAAATCATTTACAATTGATTTCTAGAAAATCAATCAAAAACAATAAAACTAAGGCATGAAAGCCTTTACCAAGGTATAGGAATAGAATGAAATGCCCTAAGTATTGAAAGTAATACATTAAAAAAACCTCAAGGCTATGTAAATCGTCCATCACTAGGTGTATTTGATTTGGGCATTGATATTAATCAAACTAAGGGAAAATCCCTAAGTTGACTTAGGGTAAATCAAAACCTTAATGAACAAAATGCAAAGGATGCCTACTTTTTTGCATCATTTTACAAAGATAACTTTTGGAGAAAAGGTTTTCTCTACAGCCGCCACCAAGTATGGACTAGGGTTTGACAGTTTAGAACTCCATTCGAGCTTTGCTTCTCTTCTATTCTGATTATGCTCAGCCTCCAAGATATGGTAAGCTTATTTCCTAGCTTCTCCTTGGTTTCTTGGCTCGTTTGATGAGAACATGGCCTCACAGGCCTTGGCTTTTGATATATCTATCTGATGCTTCTTGTACTTTTGTGTCTATTTGTCAATGCCATGCTATTTGGACGCCATACATAAGCTTGACCTCGGCATTTTGGCTCAATTCTTCAAGGCTCGACTGTAGTTTCTTTGATTCCATGAGGGTAGGCAAATGCTTTTCCTTTCCCTATGCATCTCCCTCTTCAAGTAGATCATATTGAGCTAGATTTTAAAAAGATATTGGAAATATGTGTTTCTCTAGCCACGGCTATGCACATTTTCTATAACATTTTTTGTTGTTTTTTTGTATTTGCTCACTGATAACTCCATTCGGCCTCGCCATATGTGAGCTCTTTGGAAGCTCTTTGAGAGCTTGTCTTCTTTGTTTGAGAGCTCTTAAGAGCTGGCCGTGCCATGAGCATGTTTTCCTTGGGTTTATTAAACCTCACTCCATTTATTAATCTTTATCTTCATATTTGTAGAAATCCCTACAAGGGTACTTGTAAAAATTGAAGAAGACTTGCAGTTTATAAAAACCCCAAAGTGGGTATCTCTGAAAATTGTATTAGTTGTATTTTCTATTCAAAACCCCAATGTGGGTAAATTGTATTTTGAAGAAATTTGTGTTTATTGAACACGACTCACCATGATTTCTTCTATTTTTTGTTGTTTCTATAAAACCCTTCATGGGTGACTTTGAAAATAATAGAAAGCATCAATTTTGTTTATCAGTAGAAATCTTCATATGGATAATCTGGAAATGGTATTAAATCTATCTTTTGAATTCAAACCCCAATGTGGGCATTCAGAATTCAACCAAGAACTTGTATATTTAATGATTTGTGAAAAATTTGGGCTCGACCCAGTATGATATTTATTGACACTTCTAAAATAGGTATTCTTATTTTGAAAAACAAACTTATTTGAATATACTTATGTTGTATTTGATCCCATCCATGAACACTATGTAAAGCTTGTAATTTGTCAGAACCCCACCATGATAACTAATATTCGAAAGGAAAACACACTTCCTTTGTGTTATGTTAAAAACCCTCAAATGAATTTATTGGATTATGAAACAATATATCTTGAATTTAAACTTTCATATGGCTTCATGTACCTTAAATATACTAACCTTTAGGTATCTTATGTTTACATTTTCAGTTACCACTATAATGTTGGTTTTCCTTGCACACAGAACTCTTTTTGTTTGAACTTGTAGACTATTTGTTTGCTTTATTCTCTCATATACTCACAACTACATTCTTTAGGGATGCACTCCAAACCTTTATTCATATCATTTTCTTTGTAAACTATGCTCGTTCTGGAAATGACTTTTTACTTGTTGAACCACATTTTGAAACACATGATAAATGAGGAAAAAAAACTTTAAAACAGTGTACTCTTGGAATATTTCACCCCACTGTCAACCAAAAATATTGTATCAAACACACTTGATCACTATATTTTGTACTTATAAGCAAGTTGATTGCTTCACCACTTAATAGATGACTAAATTGTTCATGCATTGATTAGATACTATCATTGTTTCTTATATGGAACTCTTCATGCATTTTTATGCTCCATTTAATAAAATTGTTTTGTGCACTTTCTTTCTTCTGAGATGAAAATATGGAACAATTCTCTTCATTGAGGCATTATGTATGCTTGTTCACTATCCTTGATTGAGAGAAAGAACACTGTTGAACTTTGTATAATATCATGAATATGATGAACAAAACTACTATGGCAGCAATGTTGAGATTTGCAATTAGTTAAATCAATTGAGCTCAATTAAATTAACTATCCACCTATAGCCTTCATAAAGCGCCCTTTGAATGGTATGAATGCACAATTGGCTTAATGGCTTGATGGATAACTCTGCTTTACTCTTCCAGTTGTGTTTCCCTTCTTGATGAATATGATGATGCAATCTCCTTCTCAGCCCACTTGTAATGAATAAGGGGCAGCATGCCAAGATCTACCCTTGTGGGAGCCCATTTTTCTCCACATGCTTGGTCTTCAAATAATAATTAGCTTCATGATTTTCCCTATACTTGCACAAAGAAACAAACAATGTTAGCATAAAACAACATATCATGATATCGATGTCTCTCTTTTCCAACTCATGTTTATGCACTTCCCTTGGCTGTTTCAGTGCATGATTAGTAGCATACTACATTATTGATGATGGTTCATGTAGGTATATTCATATTCGGAGCCGCTGACATGCCTCTCTTCCTTCCTACAGGTCAACGGAGCTCGAAGAAGACAAATGGTGTACCACTTCTACATCAGTCATCAATCAATTAGGAAATGATGATTATGTTTATACTTATGTGATTATTCCTTATATGCATCTTCCATAGTGTAGTGTGTTGTTTATGATGCACTGTGACAGTCATATCCATGGCTTTTTTGGATATTTGATTTCAATAGTATGCTTTTCATTTGAAAATAAAAATGCATCTCAATGCAAATTTGTACTATCATTTGAATTCTCGCAATCAAATGGAATTCTATAAATATGAATTACTTTATGAAATAAAAGAAAACAATTGAAATGATTTGTTATTGAACGCTCAATCATGTACCTCAGTTGATGCTCCATTTGATTGTAAAATGATAAAAAATTCTTGAAATTCTTTTTCCTCATCTCAATGCATAACTGTCACTTATAAAATGATAATTAAGATGCAATCAACACTTACAATTTCTAGAAACAATTGTATTTTCCACTTTCAAATATAACAATATTTAATCCAGCTCCACCAATTGAGTTGTTGGAAAAAATTAGTAACACATACCAAGAACCAAAATAGAAGACAAAAAAGGGTGTTGAATGAGAGATAAAACAGTAAACTAACAACAACACCCTACAACATCAAAACAACAAAACAACAAGAAAAAACCAAGACCCAACATGAAACAGACAACAACTAAGAAGAGGGCCAAACACTAATTCATACTGCTCAAGGTGTTGGCCACCTCAAGCTCCTAGCTTCTATGCATTTCAATCATGTCCAATAGCTCCTTCTTCTCAACCTCAAAGTACTTTTTCCATTTAGCTGACCCTCTAACAATAGGGCCCTTATCATCATCTTTTGCACCTTTTTTACCTTTTCCTTTAGTCGAATGCTCCTCCATTAACTCAAAAAAATATACTTGGTCCTCCCTAAGCTCACTTATCTTTTGGAATAGGACTTCCATAGACTCCACACTATTCTTCACTGAGATGTGACACACATGAAGAAGCTTCTATATGTTTGCATTTTTTCCCAATACCTTGGCTTCTAAACTAGCCAATCGATCTTCACATAGAGATTTGAAATATAAATAATATTTATAATATTAAAATATATATATATATTTTAAAAATACACTTATGGATCTACAAAAGGGTAATTTTATATTGTTTTAAATGTTATTTACATGTCTAAGTGTTGTTGAAACATCAATTTTTTCAAATAATTTAAGTTTTTCAATAATTGGCTTCAAAGTGGTGTTGCATATGCATTTATCTAATATTTTTAGTTGGAAAAGTTGTAGACATATATAACTTAACTAGAATGAATCTTACTAGATCATATGTTTGACCAAAATTGATTTTTAGTTAGAAATTCATAAATTCAATTGTGTTGATAAGTTGGCTAAAAGTGTGACATATTTTTGTACTTTTACCCTTTAGCACTCTCCCTAATAATTACAGGATGAAACGGGATTAGGTAACGTATTGTGATCTTAAAGGAGTGATTGTTATGGAAATTAGAGGAAGATGAAGTTCTAGTAGGTACCATCACTTCTTATACATAGAAGATGTGATTAGGAATTTTTCTTTAGATGAGGAGGTTGGTCAAAGGAAGAATGACTGGAGGAAAATCTGTATTGTTGAGGAGAAGATACTAAAGGAAAACCCCTTCTATGTGAGTCCTTATGCTGAAATAAAGGACTAGTATATTTAGGCTAAGATGATGTTTGGGGACTTCAAAGATAAGAGCTTTTTTGAGAAAGTAAAAGATGTTGAAGTAAAAGCCAAGGTGGCCAAGGAGCACCATGATGCATAAGTAAGGAGCCAACCAGCTTAGTCTATAGCTCAAGGCAGTCAATTGTAAGCAATGGAGATAGGTGATGAGCTAGAAGTCACCCCATTGGTGACTTATCCTAAATCAGAGCAAGGTGGTGGGGACCATACACAAGAAGAATCTACTAAGCATGTTCCTATGGAGCAAGAATTTTATCAAATATTCCCTTCCCTTGAGATGGAGGGTGATCTCAATATTGTTGTTCCTCCTAGCATAATAGTTAAGTGGGAGTATCAAGAGGACAAATATGATGATGTCAGAATAAAGGCTTGCAAATATTTCATGAGTGATGACACTTTTTTTGAGACTAAGGATTTTAGAGATTTTTTCATCCAACTCAAAAGCAAGGATATCAAGAAAAGGATAGAAGATGCAAATGAAAATGTTAACCCTTCATTGCATGAGGAAGCTGAGAAAAATAAAGAAGATAAAATAATGAAAGAAATTACTATCATTAAACATCAAGAGGCAAGAAGTTTGGTCAAAGGAAGTGGTATCCTGTTGTTGTCGGGGTGAGATCTCACATCAACTATTGCATTGGATGCAATAAGGAAAGATCATAATGCTTCTATCTCTTAAGAACATTTTTACAATAAAGTGTTTGGTTTGGGGTATAGCCCAAAATTGCATACCCTTGCAATATGGTCTATGGCACCAAATATTGGTAAGCCCAAGGTTTTTAAGTCTGTTCAACAAGTAATTGGTGCTATGGTGGTGAAGCAAGCTACTAAGATCTCTCCAACACAAGCTTCATAGTTAACAATGCATGTTACAATGTTGAGTGTTGATACAACTCAAATTTCACAAGATAGATATGAAAAATTCTTGGATAAATATAATAAGTTGATGGATGAGTATAATAGAATGGTTGCTACTACTACTATTTTTTCACAAAAGACTTTTCCCCCTCCAACTTCTTCCTCCTTTGGTCTTTCTACACAAGAAAGGGAGACTTTGTCATTGAGAATCTAGAGTTTAAAGGAGGAATTGTGCATCGAAAAGGAAAATGTAAAGAAGGTTGAGGAAACTAAAAAATTAGCCACGAGCATTTTTTTATGAAATTCTAAAGAATAGGGTTTCCAGGTTGGTGCATAGATCTAATAACGTTTGGAATGTTTTTAAAAATATTCATGAAGCTCACCAAAGGTATATTTAGATACAAATTTCCTTCCAAAATGACTGGAGTAAGTGGAGTGCTAGGTTGGGTGCTTTGAAAGAAATGATACCAAATATGAAAGAGGATCTTGAGGAACCTATGCATATCCCTGATATAATAAAGGCAGTTGATTTATTGAGTGATATTTCAATGTTTCATGGAAAATTGGGTGTGCAATTACAAAACAAGATGAAAATGTTCGGAGATATGGAGGGGCATGACATGCCCAAAATACTGAATGATGAAGGGGAACTAAAGGATTTTGGAACTTGGAAGGATGAGTTGGGAGGTCTTCTCCCACACTTCAAGGAAGCAATCACTCTTGCATATTACACTATGTTAAATACTGTTGTGTATGATATGATAGGGATTGAGGTCAACATGGATGCATTTTTCAAAGAAGTTAGGGTATTAATTGATGCCAATTATAATCAACACAATAATAAGGTACAAAAATTGTCAGATATACAATGTCCTATCAAAGAGGAGTATAATACATGGTTTGGAAAGTTTACAGATTAAGCCTTGGTTGAGGTATGGTTAAAATATTATCTCCTCTCAGTTATAAAGTAGATGACAAGGTGTTTTTGATGTGGATGTAGTGTATGCTTTTCCTTTTTTATTTCTTTTATCTTTTAAATTTTGTAATCTCGGTGGGCACATGGAAAACATTTTGCTCATGGAAAATATATCTAGTTCGCGGTTGATGTTGTAATAGATTTTTGATCTCATGTAAAGAGTTTTGTAATACAAGCAAGGAGAAATGGAATTAAGATTGAGTCTTAGGTTTGGATTTGAATCTTGTAATAGGCATAATGTTTTATAACAGTAGTAGCATTTAAATGAGAAGGTGCAAATTCTGAAGCAATTTCTCTCATGTATTTGTCATATGAGTTATCAATGAAATGATAAAGGATCTTTTGATTGGTCTTCATTTTTTTTTTGATTGAATGTATGATTCTATCTTTGCATTAATTCAAGGAATTAATTAAATTGCTTTGATGAAATCATGAATTTGTGTGATTAGATATAGGGATTTGATAAGTAGTCTTTTCTTTGGAATATTAGTGTTGTAATGTTGTAATGCAGTATTATAATAGTCTGGGATGCTAAGTCTGGGTACTGTTGTATTACGATCTATTTCAAATTTGAATTTATTGCCCATGGATAAGGCATTGTTCTATCACTTTGGTTAATATTGAAGTCATTGAGTCAACCCTACCATTCAAAGAAAAAATTCATAAAGAATATCATTCATTCATTCAAAAGTGTTTAAGGTTCCATATGAGGTTTTCCATCCTTTGCTTTAGGTGATTATTTGTTAAATAATTTTCCAAGTTCTTGAAGGATTTTGTCTAATTTTTAATTATATGAGAATGTATCTATTATTAACAATGTATTTGGTAATTGGTAGAAGGTTATCGTAAGATACATTGTAGGGATCACCCTATAGAGCCTGAAGTGCATAGGTAAATCCTATCAAGCTTTCACTTGTTCATTGGCCAATCCTCACAATTATCAACCATTGGATTTGGAAAATTTATAGATAATTGATGAGAACAATTGTGGTTCATTAAAAAAACTAATAGATTGGTGACTTTGTTTGGTACAATGCTATTCCAATGTCTCTAGGTCAGATCTGGTACAGTTAGAGTCAATTGTTTTCATTGTTCTTCATTGTTTGAAGGACAATTTTTCCAAATTCTCATCATAGGTTATATCCAGATTCTATGCATCAAATTTTGGTTCCATTTTTTGTGTCTTGTTAGGTTATGTTCAAAGTATTCTTTGAATTTGTGAGTGCTCCTCAAAAGTACAACATATTTTCATTTCCCTATATAGTGGGTGGTGACTCTAAAGTCTCTTGTGCCAGTGCAAAGTTAAGAAATCAAAGAAAGAGAGAAGAAGAATTGTAAAGGTAAATTTGAAACCATGAAAGGAACAAGGAACCAAAAGAAGAAGCACCCTAAGCAGAAGTTGGAGTCTGAATTACCAAAGAGTAAGAATTCATCCTAGATTGTGAAGAATACTGAAGTAAGTCTACTAAAAATATTGTTAATACATCTCTTGCTTTAAATGAAAATGTTCATAATGAAAATTCTCATGATGAAGCATATGAATTTAGTATGCTTAATACAAATGGGGAAGGCTTTCCTGCTAGTGAAATCCCTAGTAGTCACCTTGAACATAAGCTTTAACATTAAAAGAAGTATAATTATGGATATTTTTGGATAAGTGGTGAATCTCCAGCCAGAAGGGTGAATCCTGGGGGTACTACCATTTTCAATGATGACAATTTCAACCCTAGAGGAAGATCCCATAGTAGAGCCTCACACCATTCCTCTAAGAGAGAACTAGTGAATCTCACCTATTACACTCCTAAGCCTAGTGAGTCTGATGTTGTCCTAGAGGATAAAGATGGCATAAACAAGGATATGAAATCCTTTCATGAAGAAGATATCAAACTCAAGGAGTTAGGATTGGTACAAACAAAGGAAAGAGAGGAGAAAATAAAGGAAAAAATGAAAAAGAGAGATTAGTTAAGAAGGACTAAAAAGATTAAAGAAATGGTGAAGAAAGAGCCAATTCTTGAAGAATCCCTCGAACCTATTGTTAGTGAAATTCTTGATCAACCTAAGGTAACCATTCCTATGGGAACCACTGCTACAAGCACTTATACAAGTTTTGTTGTAGCCACTAAAGTTTCAAATCACTCTACTACTATTAAGAAATCTCAACCAATTGACCATGGAAAGAAACCTATGGGTTAGCCTAAGAAACCCACCCCAAGTACAAATATAAATACTTCATCTACTAATACATCCACCAAAAATGTTGAAACTAAATCTAGTTCATCAAATGAACCTCCTGACCTTGAAGTATTAAGGTTGCAACTAGCTAATGAAAAGTTGCAACAAGAACTAAGAAAAATAGAAATTGATGTTGCTAATGTAGAAATGAAGAGAAAAATTGCATTCCTCAAAAATTCCATCCCAAACCCAGGAGCATCAAGTCCTAGTCATACAATTCCTAGTCCCCAATCACATAACACTAAATCTAATGGAAATATCCTTGGTGGTTGTGGTGGTGGAGGTCAAGGTGGTGGGGGTGGAGGAGGTAGCAAGAATAATAATACCCAATCTGGAGGTGGAAGTGGAAGTGGTAATGGTGGAGATGGAAGTGAGAAAGGTAACAAGCAATCTGGTGATCAAGATGACAATGAACTTCAAAAAAACCATAGAGATTAGTTCACCAGAAGGCCAATGGAAGTGGATAGATACCAACAATTATGAATTGTTGGGATTCCTAGTTACCCTAACCAATTCCCTGAAGATATTAGGTCGGCATTTGTTAAGTTCTCTAGAAATAATGCAATAAGTGGTGAGGATCATATAAAATCATTTGTCAATATAATGCATTATTTTGAGGTGGAGGCTAAGGTTGTTATGATGAAGCTTTTCATACAATCACTCATTGAAGATGACATAGAATGGTATATAGCTCTTCCAGCATAAAGTATTGGGTCAAGGAATGAGTTTAAGAGAATATTTAGAGAGCAATATGGTGATAAAATTGATGCAAGGTTCCTCCTGAATGAATTAAATAACATCTCTAAAGGTTTCAATGAGATGGTTGCTTATTTCAATGCAAGGTTTTAAAAGGCCATGAATAGATTACCTGTTGATTTGAGACTAAATGATAATGTATGCTTGGTAAAGTATTGTAACAAATTTGATTCAAAAATGAGCTATCTCTTGTGAGAAAAGAATCCTCAAAACTTGAGAGAAGCATTCAAGATGATAGTCCATATTGAAAACAATAGGATAGCATTAGGTAAAGTTGGGAGAAGGGATGATGTTAAAATCTTGAAGAACCCAAAGAAAGAAGACAAACACTCTGCAAAGAAAGGGTCTTCTCTCGAAGAAAAGATTGATAAGATTGCAAGTTCCATGAAGGACATCAACTATAGACTTGCAAGGAAAGAGAAAGGGATTACAAATGACAAGCCAATTTTTTAGAAAAATGAGAGACCTTCTCAACTACAAGATCATCCTTACAACACCAATTGGAATAATGGAAATCCAATTCGAAACAATCAGAAAAATACACAAAGTAAAGTTCTCCTTGACCTGTTATAGAAATTTTTTGTGAATTTTGTTGATGAAACACCCTGGTGTATTGTTTTCTAACTACCACATGCTTCTCAGACATGCTTTTCAGAAAAATGAGAGACCTTCTCAACTACAAGATCATCCTTACAACACCAATTGGAATAATGGAAATCCAATTCGAAACAATCAGAAAAATACACAAAGTAAAGTTCTCCTTGACCTGTTATAGAAATTTTTTGTGAATTTTGTTGATGAAACACCCTGGTGTATTGTTTTCTAACTACCACATGCTTCTCAGACATGCTCAGTGGCAAAACAATTTGAAGAAGAGCAAAATCAGTCAAATGAATATGAGCCACTTGAGGAAAATAATGTGGAGGTACATGTGCTTATGCATAGATCAGATTTTTCTGATGAAGGGAGCTCTTTGGAAGAAGAGTCACATGAAGTAGATGTTGACTCCCAAAGGAAAAAAAATAGATGCTTATCATCAACAACTTTTTCCTGATGGGGATGAGGATATTGAGAACAATGTTTGTGCTATGGAAATAGATGAAATGAATTTTTCCTTGAGAAAACCCTTTGATGAGGAATATGAAATTTTTACAATAGTATTTGTAGCACAATCAAGAAACACTCATAATCTAATAAGTAGAGTTGTAAATTGTGACCAAGGAAAGCCGGTAGCATTTTTGTGAAAGAGAAAAATACAAAGAAACAAGGAACTAGAACAGAAGAATTGGTCAAGTTTAAAGGAGAGGTCAAAGCCAAGGAGAGTAAGAGACCTAAGATTTTGGCCAAGAAAGATAATGCAACCAAGAAAAGTGATGATATTATCTCTCCAATTGTTAATCCAAAGAATCAAAAGTCAAATATTGAGCAAGAAAAGAAACAAGAAAAGAAGGATGTCGAAAAGAAAGGTGAATGAAAGAAGGTCCAGATTGAAGATCATAGTGTAGTCCCTTATGAATTACCCAAGTATATTCCAGTTGACATTTTTTCAACTGCTCTCCCAAGTCAGGGTGATAGTTCCTTTAATGGTGATGATGAGAATTGATGAGCATAAGAAAAAGGAAGTGGCCCTTATCAATGGTGTTTCTAAGGCCTATGATGATAAAAGGGTGTCTATCCAGACTCAAGTGAGTGGAAATAAGGTAAGTGAAGAGGTAATGGAGGGATACATTGGTGAAGTCCCTCAGATTTACTTGGGAAGTACTATCATAGCTTTCCTGAGTAATATTGATCCATTTTATGTAACTTTGATTGTTGATGGTAAACTTCTAAAAAATTGTATGATTGATTTAGGAGCTTCATCTAATATCATGTCGATGGAGATTATGAAATAAATAGGCATGAAGATCAATTATGCCTATGGAAAATTTTATTCCATGGATTCAAGAGAGATCCCAATCATAGGAGCGATTAAGGATGTCTGATATAGACTATTGCTTTTCCTAAAAAAGGAGTTTGTTATGAGCATAGTTGTGGTGGATATCCCGCCCAATTATGGTATGTTATTGTCAAAGAAGTGGAGTGCCTCCATGGGAGGTAGCATGCAGTGTGACATGTCCTTTGTCACATTCCTAATTGAGGTAAAATGCATCAAGCTTGTGAGGGAGCCAAGGGCTCCACACATGATTGAATTCATGCAACAAGAGGATAGAATTCACTTTGTAGATACCGGTATGAATAACTTCAGGATTGAAGAGTTACAGGAAGAAGAGGAAAAATAGCCTACACCCCTTGAGAAAGAAGTATTGTGGCAAGAAAACAATGATGACTTATGGAGCATGTGTTTTGATGGTGCTTGCTCAAAATAAGGAGTTGGTGTAGGGGTGATACTTATTTCCCCTAGTGGTAAAAATTTTAAGTTGTTATTTTTATTACTATTTGTGTGCACAAACAATGTAGCTAAATATGAAGCTATTCTACTAGGGTTAAAACTAGCTGAGAAGCATGGAACTAAGAAGCTAAGAGTTATTGGGGTTTTAAAACTTGTTTCTCAAGTTAGATCAAGATATGCATCAAAGAAAAATAGGTTGAGACAATATAGAAATGTTGTTTGGGACTCAATAAAATAGTTTGATGCATTTGGTATTGACTAGTTGGATAGGAGTAAGAATCGGGTGGAAGATCTACTTGCCAATATTGCTCTACGACCAGATGACATCACTTTTGTTGGCATTTCAAAAGTTGAAGTGCACGTCAAACCTTCAGTTCCTGATAACATAAAGAATTGGTAGGTGTTTAATGATGATGAGGACATCTTGAGATTCCTGCAATGTGTAGATGAATATGAGGGTCAATAAATTGATTTTTGAGCCTTTGTAGAGGAGATAGATGGTAAAGAAATAGTTCTTGTAAATAAATAAGATTCCAAAGGGATTGGTTGCATTAAAAATATTTTTTTATGGCCCTAATAAGAGCAATGCTAAAAAAACATCCACTCATAAGGAGGATTTGGAAGAAGTAAATCTGGGTACAAAAAATGCTCCTAAAAAGGTATACATTGAGAAAAGGATGAAACCTTAGGTCAAAGCAATGTTGATTGCTTTGTTGAGGAAATATACATGTGTTTACATTGTCCTATGATGGATTGAAGGAATATAGAGAAGAGTTATTTCAGCATGAGATACCTTCAAAGAAAAATGGAAAACCCTTTAGGAAAAAGAAAAGACCAATAAACCCCACACTGCAACCTAAAATGAAAGAGGAACTCATAAAATTGAAAGATGTTGGGATCATCAAGCCCATCAAACACTTAACATGGGGTTTCAAATTTGGTTTCACTCAGAAAGAAGAATGGTGACATTAGACTTTGTGTTGATTTTAAAAACTTGAATGTGTCATCATTGAAAGACAATTACCCACTGCCAAACATGGAAGCCATGTTACAAAAGGTGACTGGTTGTGAGCTATTATCCATGATGGATGGATTTTCAGGCAACAATCAAGTAGTAGTCAAAGAATCTAAGCAATACAAGACATTTTTTACAACACCATGGAGCACATATTTCTATGTAAGAATGCCATTTGGATTGACAAATGCAGGGACTGCCTTTTAGAGAGCTATGGATGTAGCCTTTGCGTATTTTATAGACATATTTTTAGTTGTATACCAGGATGATTTGACTACATGCATTAAGAAATAAGAGGATCATTTTATGCATTTAGAAAAATTATTTGCAAAAGCATTGGAGTATGGAATTTCATTGAATCCCAAGAAGTGTGTGTTTGGAGTGAAAGAAGGGAAGTTACTTGGGCACATTGTTTCTAAAGGAGTTAGGATTGCTCCAAAATGTGTAGCTATAATAGAAAAAATACCTTAGCCCAAAAATGTCAAAGTTATCCAGTCTTTCTTTGGGAAGATCAATTTTATAAGAAGGTTTGTTACAAATTTTGTAGAAATCACTTGTCCTATCTCCAAATTGCTCAAGAAAAATGAAAATTCAGTGTGGAGTGAGGAGCCTACAAAAGCTTTCAACATATCAAATATGTTATTAAGGAATCCCTAGTTCTAAAACCCTCGAATTTCTCAATGCATTTTCATATCTTCTCATTTGCTTCATTTCATATAGTTTCTAGAGTTTTGTTGTAGAAAAACAATGAAGGGTATGAGCAACCAATATAATTTTTTAGCAAGTCCTTGCAAGCAATAGAGCTCAAATACAAATTGATAGAAAAATAGGCTTATGCACTAGTCAAAGCAATAAATAATTTCAAAATATATCTTGTGGGAGGAACAATCATTGCTTATGTTCCTAGTATTGCAGTTAAAGACATCTTTACTCAACAGGAAGCCACAGGAAAAAGATGCGGGTGGATTAACATAATCTAGGAGTTCAACATTGACATTCTCCATTTGACTTAGTTTATGGTATAGCTATAAGGCTACCTCAAAACAATCTGATGAAAATTTATTTCATCCAGGAATATGATGGTGATTTATGTGATGAGATGCAACATAGAATTGAAGCCCTAATTGAAGTGGACAAGATGAGAAGAGAGGCTCAAAAGGATAATGTAAAGCTACAAATGCAAGGTAAAAATGTGTATGACAGAAGAGCCTCAATGAGAATGTTTGAAGTAGGGAGCATGGTTTTAATGTGGAATGTCAGGGCTGAAGATAAAGGAAACCATGGAAAGTTTGACCATCTATGGTTGCACCCTTATTTGATATCAAATACACATGGTGAGGACTCCTACTTTCTCAAAAGTTTGACAAGTGAACTTCTTGAACTGCCAGTTTATGGATAGTTCCTAAAGCCAAGTTTCTCTTGAAATATGTTCTTTTCCATGTACATTGTAAATTTTGTATATTTTTTATGGGTTTTGTTCACTTTGTTCTAGTCTTTTTGCCTAGTCCATGCAGATCCTTAGTTTTTGGGTTTTATTTGTGCTTGGTTTGCTTCACCATGAGATCTAGAATCTCTCCATGCCTACAAGAGGCATGCATCCCCAGTCAAAGCCACTGGTGTAACCCTCAATATCTTGTTACATTGCCTTGAAATGATGTTTGGTTACCTCATTGGCCTTTTTCTTGCCCACTGGTTGGGGTTTATGTCATAGGGGTTTAGGGTTTTATGCTATGTAGGTTAGTTTTACTTAAAATATTTTCCTTCCTTCTTAATCCTTGTTATTTTGGTCTAATATTCCATTAACTTGATGTTTGGGTTCCCAGTTGTCTAAGATACATCTGAATCCTTTGTACCCATATGGTTACCGATCCTTGTGCCTAGGTTTTTTATTTTCCCCATCACGTAATATTTTCCTTTCACTTTGGTCTAGGAGTTGATCTTTTATAAAGGTGAGCTTTGAAATATTTTATTTTTGTGCCCTAGGTTGGATATGGTCTTAAGTCTACTTTAAGTCCCCTTTTTTCATTTTACCTAGGTGGCCCCTTCTTTATGAATAACTTTAAAGCATGTGCTAATTATCATTGCTTATGTATTTGCATTTCCTATCGTTGCAACCTTATCGCTCACCGGATTCATTTTTTTTTTTTACTCAAGGGGTAAACACTTTTGACCGGAGCTATGAACCGGAATACAACCATTCAACAATACCACCCCAACGAGGTTTGAAGCTTGGTGGCAAGAACAACAATGCCACCTATAAACCATCACACCATGCCAATACTGGCAACTCACTGGATTCATTTCAACGATGAGCGATGAACCCATTTCCTTTGCATCACCTTTCTCTACAAACATTTGGCCTCTCATTTTATTTTTGTGATGTGCAATGGCTTGTATTTCCCTTGCATTGCTATCCTCCTTTGTATTGCTAAATTTTTCTAGGTTGCTTGCTCATTTTTGTGACACGTGATGGCCTTTGTGGTTCCTTCACATCATGCTAGTTCTATGTATCACTAAAATATTTTCAATGCTCAATTATTTAAAGCAATGGGTGATGGGAAGTAATAAAGTAAGGGTTGTGATGATGCCACTTGTCAAAATATTCTACTATCACCTGCATCGCCTATCACTAAAAGAATTTTCATTTTAGATGAACTTCACCGATAACCGATGAATGGTGGCGAGCCTCTACTTCTCTTTGCATTTCCTGAGGGTTTCACATCATTGGAGTATGAGTGGAACTTTGAAGTATTACAATGACAAGCAGTGAGCGATGGGGGAATATTCCAATGAATATTCCTTCCATTAGAGTCACTCTTCACATTTCTCTTTCATGTCATCAAGCAATGGTGATTATAGCGATGTGTGATGATCATATAAAAGAAATATTGAGGAACGTGGAGTGGCCATGTGGCAATATCTCAAGGTATCATCATTTTTTTAAAGCATGATAGTGGAAAGAAAAAGGTGATGAACAAAGATAAAGGAGAACCGTTGATGGAGTTTTAAATCAAATACATCAATGGCTAAAATTCAAACCTAAACAGTTGTGTCAGAAACGTTCCTATTTGTTTCACCATTAATGGAAAATCTACTTGCTTTCAAGCCATTAAAAGGGTGAATTGGTCATTTTTCAACCATTTCCATGAGAACCTAGGAGCAGAAAAGAGGAGATGAGCTTCAGGTGAAGAAAACTAGAGAAACAAAGTGTTGGTTGTCCTTGGTAAGTTATTTTCATGCACCCTTGTGTGTAGTTTTTAGCATTGGGTAATTTGAAAGTTGGGGATAAATTGTAGGGTTTGCAGCTTAGGGTTATTATTCTCTCTGTTCAACAAAATAAATTGTATACTTTTACATAGGGTTTGAGGAGTGAGGTAAATAATTATTGATTTCAAGTGTAGACCCTATCATTTTCTAAATAGAGCTTTTTTTTCTTACTTAATTTAAAACCCTAGCTTCTTTAAACCTTGAAAAATGAGTCAACTCGATGAGTCTTTCAAACCTAGGAGGAAACCCAAATAGAAGAGGGTTAGAAAAGAAAAACCTAAGGATGTTGTTGCTAAGCTAGAATTGTCTGAAGCATTTAGGAAGAAGAGGTTAGTAAAAAGAGATTATACCAGGGTTATGGAAGAAGCATCTAAGGATACTACCTCAAAAGTGAAACCAGTTGGGAAAAGGGCAACTAGTGAGGGTGTTTTGACAAGAAAATTTTAGGATTTGGCATCTAGAGTAGGTGATGTTGTACCTTAGAGTTGTTCAGATCTCTTCCTCTATGCTTTCAATAGGAGATTTCACATTCATCCAACATGTCATCTTTGGACATGTGACATTGGAAAACTAATTGTCATGAATGTTTTTGTGGAGGTTGATTTGGTTTTGGAGTAGGAAAGATGTTATGGCCCAAATGGTGCCTCCATGTTGGATACTACAGGGAGCCAAATTGTTGAATTTTTCAATCTGAATCCCTCTACCATTGAGCCAATCAAATTTGGTGCCTTTTATCATGAGTATGAGCAGAACAAGTGTGGCTACAAAAAAAATGTGTTACGAAGGTATAGAAGGTTTGATTTGAAGAAGAAAGGTGTATCTTTTGGACCAAAGGATATTGAACCTTTTGATTGTGATGAATTCGAAGACTATTTCAATTTGAAGAAGAAAGGTATATCTTTTGGACCAAAGGATATTGAACCTTTCGACTGTGATGAATTTCAAGACTATTTCAAGAACAATGATTATGCATTGTGCCAAGTTTTGGCCATAAAATATGATATCAAGATGAGTACCCTCTGATGGTTATGGCCATTGATCATATACAAAATAAATATCAAAAAAAAATGTTTGATTATGCCTCCTATATAGCAAATGAGCTTCATATTGATTTAGTGAATTTGAAAGATGCAAGGCCTCCTCTATCTTGTAGACATTATTTGTTGTTAATGCATATGATGCTATGGAGAGGTAGGAAGGTGTGGAGAAATTTTATGAGGTTGAGAGAAAGGGATAGCCAAGATAATGAGCTACCCATACAGATGTGGACCCACATTTGGGATATGCATTGTCCAAACTCAAATTATGTTTCTTACTATAATGGTTTCAATTCTAGTGTGCTGGAGCAATTGGGTTTGAAGCCCATGTACAAGATTTCTAGAGGTGTAAAGAAAATTTTGAGGCCCTACTAAGTTCATGAGAATACAACACAAAAGTTTAATTAGGGGGATTGGTCCTTGCATATTCGTTATATGACGATCAGGTTTTATGGAGCTCTTGTGCCACCCCATCAGCTACCAGTATATGTATCAGATAAGCTTGATTTCGTGGAGATAATGTGGTAGTTAGATGCCATGGATAAAGAGCACTTTAGAAGTGCTAGGAAAACATCCCTAATAATTCCCAAATGTGCTTTTTCATGCTTTGTTGTCACATAAAAATAAGGTATTGAGATTTTTTTTACTCTCCTTAATAATAACATGATGAAACAGGACTAGGTAAGGTATTGTGATCATGAAGGAGTGATTGATGTGGAAAGGAGAGCAAGAGGAAGGTCTAGTAGGTACTATCACTTCTTATACACAAAAGATGTGATTAGGAATTTTTCTTTAGATGTGGAGGTTGTTGAAAGTAATAATGAGTGGAGGAAAATCTATGCTATTGCGGAGAAGATACTCAAGGAAAACCCCTTCTATGTGAGTCCTTATGCTGAAATAAAGGACCAGTATATTCAAGATACGATGATATTTGGGGACTTCAAAGATAAGAGATTTTTTGAGAAATTAAAAGATTTCAAAGTAAAAGCCAAGGTGGCTAAGGAGTACCATGATGCACAAGTAAGCAGCTAGCTTGATTAGTCTACATCTCAAGGCATTCAATTGCAAACAATGGAGATAGGTGATGAGCCAACAATTGCCCCATTGGTGGCTTATCCTAAATCAGAGCAAGGTGGTGGGGACCATACACAAGAAGAATCTACTAAGCATGTTCTTATGGAAAAAGAATTTGATCAAAGATTCCCTTCCCCTAAGCTAGAGGATTATATCAATATTGTTGTTCCTCCTAGTAGAATAGTTAAGTGGGATTATGATGAGGACAAAGATGATGATGTCAGAATAAAGGCTTGCAAAGATTTCATGAGTGGTGACACTTTTGTCCAGACTAAGGATTTTAGAGAATTTTTCATCCAACTTAAAATCCAGGACATCAAGAAAAGGATAGAAGTTGTGAAGGCAAATGTTGACCCTTCATTGCAAGAGGAAGCTGAGAAAAATAAAGATAAAATAATGAAAGAAAATTTTGCAATTACACCTCAAGAGGCAAGAATTTTGGTCAAAATAAGTGGTATCCCATTGTTGTCGAGGTGGGATCTCACATCATTTATTGCATTGGATGCAATAAGGAAAGATCCTAACGCTTCTATCTCTTAAGAGCATTTTGACAATAAAGCGTTTGGTTTGAGGTTTAGCCCAAAATTGCATACCCTTGCAATATGGTCTATGGCACCAAATACTGGTAAGCCCAAGTTTGTTAAGTCCGTTGAGGAAGTAATTGGCACTATGGTGGTGAAGTGAGCTATTGAGATCTCTCCAACACAAGTTACACAGTTAACAATGCATGTTACAATGTTTGAGTGTTGATATAGCTCAAATTTCACAAGATAGATATGAAAAATTCTTGGATAAATATAATAAGTTGATGGATGATTATAATATCTAATGGTTGCTACTGCTGCTAGTTTTGCACAAAAAAAATTTCCCCCTCCAACTTCTTCCTCCTTTGGTATATCTACACAAGATATGGAGACTTTGTAATTGAGAATCTGGAGCTTAAAGGAGGAACTGTGCATGGAAAAAGAAAATGTAAAGAAGGCTAAGGAGGAAACTACAAAGGTAGCCACATGAATTTTTTATGAAATTCTAAAGCACAAGGTTTCCAAGTTGGTTCATAGATCTGATAACACTTGGAATGTTTATAAAAATATTCATGAAGTTCACCAAAGGTATATTCAAGTACAAACTACCTTCCAAAATTACTGGAGTAAGTGGAGTGCTAGGTTGGGTGCTTTAAAATAAATGATACCAAATATGAAAAAGGATCCTGAGGCACCTACACACATCCCTGATATAATAAAGGTAGTTGATTTATTGAGTGAATATTTTAGCATTTCATGGAAATTTGGGTGTGCAACTATAGAACAAGATGAAAATGTTCAAAGATATGAAGGGGCGTGGCATGCCTAAAATACCAAATGTTGAAGGGGAACTGAAGAATTTTAGCACTTGGAAGGATGAGTTGGGAGGTATTCTCCCACACTTCAAGGAATAAATCACTCTTTCAAATTATACTATGTTGAAAATGTTGTTGTGGATGATATGACAGGGATTGAGGTCAACATGGATGCATTTGTCAAAGAGGCCAGGGTACTAATTGATGCCAGATATAATCAACACAAAACTAAGGTACAAAAATTATTGGATACACAATGGTCCACTGAAGAGGAGTATAATATAGGGCTTAGAAAGTTTACAAATTAAGCCTTGGATGAAGTATGGTTAAAATATTATCTCCTCTCAGTTATAAAGAAGATGATAAGGTGTTGTTGATGTGGATGTGGTCTATGCTTTTCCTTTTTTATTTCTTTTATGTTTTAAGTTCTACAATCTCAATGGGAACGTGGAAAAAAAATTTCTCATGGAAAGGATATCTAGTTCATAGTTGATGTTTTTACAATGATGAAGGATTCCCTTTGGAGGGCGAGAATTATCTTCTTCAGCAATGTGCAAATGAATTTTGTCTCATATGATTTTCCCTTTTGGAGTTGCAAATATAACTACTTTTGGGATGTTTTGAAATGTAAATGAAATGAATTTAAAATTTAAATGTGACAAAATGTACAATTTGGCCCAAAGCTTGTTTTCTCCCTTATGCTTATAAAAAGAAATTCAAGGCAAATTGTACAGGTCTTTGGTTGATAGAGTTTTGATCTCATGTAAAGAGTTTTGTAATACAAGCACAGAGAAATGGAATTAGGATTGTGTCTTAGGTTTAGATTTGAATCCTATAATAGGCATATTTTTTTATAAAAAAATTAGCATTTGAATAAGAAGGTGTAGATTCTAAAGAAAATTATATCCTTATGTATTTGTGATACGAGTTATCAATGAAATGATCAAGGATTTTTCAATTGGTCTTCATTTTTTTTTTATTGAATGTATGATTCTATATTTTCATTAATTCAAGGAATTAATTAAATTTCTTTGATGAAAGATCATGAATTTGTGTGATTAGATATAAGGATTTGATAAGTAGTCTTTGTTCTAGAATATTTGAGTTGTTTCATTGTAATGCAGTATTATAATAGTCTAGGATGCTAAGTTTGGGTACTATTGTATTACGGTCTATTTCAAATTTGAATTTATTGCCCATGGATAAGGCACTATTCCATGGCTCTGGTTAATCTTGAAGTCATTGAGTCAACCCCACCATTCAAAGAAAAAATTCATAAAGAATATCATTCATTCATTCAAAAGAGGTTCCATATGAGGTTGTCCATTCTCTGCTTTAGTTGATTATTTGTTAAAGAATTTTCCTAGTTCTTGAAGGATTTCATCAAATTTGCAATTATATGAGAATGTATTTGTTATTAACAATGTATTTGGTAATTGGCACAAGAGAATCATAAGATACATTGTAGGGATCACCCTCTTTGGTCTTGTAGATCCCAAACTATAGAGGGAAAGCCTAGTAAGCTTTCACTTGTTCATTTCCCAATCCTCACAATTATCAACCATTGAATTTGAAAATTCATAGATAATTGATGAGACCAAGTTTGGTTCATTAAAAACACCAACAGATCTCTTGTGTGGAAGGTTTCTTTGTTTGTTGTTTGATCCAATGTCTTGTGTTTATTCACAATTCTAACATTCATTCTTTTTTAATATATTTCATCCATCAAATTCTATATTATTTTCCTAGTAATTAGATGTGTTTCATCATCCATTATCATTGACATGGTCCAAATCAATCATATTGGTTGAACACAACCTAAAGAGATGATCTCATAAGTTGCAATGATTACAAGATATGCTTAAAATAGAGGTTTAATATCATTTTCCAAATTAGCTATACCACAATCAATTTCCCCATGATCTTTCTTGTTGTTGTAGATTATCTCTCAAAAGATAACCTTAAATATAGGACCCATTAGCTATTGAAAATTTTGAGACTTGAAACCTATAAATAGATGTTTATTCTGTATTCATTATTTGATCATTCCTAAAATAGTCTTGATTGTCATTTGCAAGTGTTAGTTAATTGAAGTTACAGTAAAAGGTAATGCTTCAAATAGATATATCCCATTTCTTACTTCAAGCCAATAGAAACTGAGTGTCTAAATGGACTACAATGGTGAATATCAACTCATTAATATTGTAGACCTATTTTTTGAAGTTCTTTAATACTTTAAAGGTAAAAATTTGGACATAAAATTATGTTATAATTAGTAGTGGACATATAAAGTTGTAGTTGAGGTCAGATTTAGTTGGATAGATCTACATATGTTCACTAGAATTAGGCACCATTGACTTTCCTATATGCAACATAATGCTAGCTAGTGATGAGAAACACCATATAGTCTTAGGAAAGATAATTTCAAGGACAAAGAAATCATAGGCTTTAAAGTTGAAGTTGTTCCTTTTGCGTATAATGAAAATTAAATAAAAACCTTTTTTATTTCATGTAATGAAATATTGGATGTTAAAAACAATCATTTAATACTTTTGTTATCCTAGATAGTTGTAAAATTAAGAACAAAACATGTCTTAATACATAGAAAAATTGGCATTAGAAACATAGAACATAGATGGAAAACAAAGATGCATCTTAAGACATGCTTTGGGTGTAAATTATAATCCCAAATGAAGAGTATGTAGACAAAAAAATCCTTCTCAATGCTTTATCATCAACACTTCTTAAGCATATAAAATCAAAAAAATCTAGTTTTTGCATATCCTACAATCATGGCACTCCATGCTCGACCACATTTACATAAGACATTTTATCAAACACTTCCCTATTTACTAACACCACAAAATCTTTGTGTCACAAGTAAATAGAGCATTGGTACCCAAAAACAAAGTTACAAAATATGTTTCAACAAGTGAAAAGTAGTACTGCATATGGATTTGTGCAATACAAGCATGGGATTGTCAATGTGAGGTTGCCATTATTTAATGTAATATTATTGACAATATTTAGTGTAATATTTTATATTAATTTAAAAAATAGAAAATAATAATAATAAATAACTTGACATCAATTATCAGCTACATCGAATATAGTGAAGAATCATAATAATTATTCAAATTGACATGATTAAAATTTTATTATAAAAAAATAATATGATTGATTAAATAAAAAAAGGGATCTGTCCTTTATTTTTAAAAAGCAATGATAAGAAAAAAAAACATGTCCTATATTTTTTAAAAAGGAATTGTCTTATATAATGAAAAGACATTTTATGCTTTCCTATCCCTTCTACCATTAATGTCTCCCATACTATATAGTGGACAAATGCGTATGTGTTGTTATTTGCTTATATTTTATTATTAAAATATGTATTGATATTAAATATAATTTTTAATAAAGTATTAAACAAATATATAGTGGTGGAGTATTAATAGAATAAGTGCATGAAGCATGTGAAGAGTGGGATAGTGGGTGTAGGTGTGAATAAGAAATTATTAAACTACTTAATAGTTAATAGAGCATGTTGATCATGTAAAGAGTGTTTGATTTTTTTTAAGGATTTTAAAGATTTTAAAAAACATGAAGAGCATTTCCTCCAAATTAAATTTTAAAGTCTGACCTAGGCTATGGATAGCGCTAATAATGCATTAGATTTTAAAAAACCTAGTGCACAATGGAACAACTTTTAATGAGAAAAAAGGATTAAATTAGTTCTAACCCCTCGTAGTTTGTAGAGCAAAGAGTAGGCTGCAAAAAGGGAAATATAGACTATCACATGTCAAGAATAATGTTGCAAGTTTGGTAAAGGTTACCCTTTTGCAAAAGTGTAGAAGTATAGAGTATAGTCTTGGAAATCTATAACATAGACCAAAAAAAATATAAAGGAGACTAATATGATAGGTATTTCAAAATCTAGAAAATCAAATAAAAATGTTAAAGTGAAAAAGGAGAGTGAATGATATGAGGTTGTCAAATAGAATTTGCAATCTAAAATGACAACACATTAAGATAAACCTATTTCTACCATAAAGTTATAGTTTAATAGTGTAACTTTATCTGATACAACTACTTCATCATAATGAACAAATATATATCCTAGATTATAGTATTTTATAGAAAATGTAGATTAGAAAAATGTGCTTCTTTACATTTTCACTGTGTAAGGGTCCCTTAATAAAATGGACTTAATTAAGCTTCTAATTGCCTAAAATTGTATTTACAAGCCTAATTAATTGCAATTTTTGAAAGGGGGTTGTGATTTAATTAATGCATTTAAATAATTTAACACCCTGAAATTCAAAAATCGACCTTGGGTGAATGGGTTCCCTTTAAGTTGCAAATTCAAATTTTAAATATTTTTTTGGTAGTATTTTAATGATCCCAAATTCAATTTCAAATGTTAGCTTGTAATGTTTATTTTTTGGGAAATTAGAAAATTGTTTATAAAAGCAAAGGTTATTTTATCAATTCAAATCCTAGAACATTTATGCAAGCATTCCTAAAGCCAAGATTATTGTAAAATGTGTTTAAGAGCATATTTCTCAAGCATTTTTTGCAGCATTCAAGATCCCAAGCATCATGTCAAAGTTATCAAGCATCATGCATGTTTTTGGAGCTAACATTGTGATGTACATTTCAAGATTCAAGCATCAAGATCAACATCCAATCAAGCCACTTCATGCAAGATCAAGACCTTGGAGAGATCTATCAAGTTGCATTCCTTTAAGGGTTTCAAATCAAGGGTTTTGTGAGTTCCAACATAGCAATTGTTCATTCACCATTCCTTTCATATTTCATTGTTTCAATTCAAGGTTTAATTACCAAAATAGGGTTTGACCAAGGAAAACCCCCATCCACCAAAAACAAACAATTTTCCCCCTCTTGTGTATGTGCAAGTTCATAGGTTGAAAAAAAGTTGAAGATCTCAAAAGAGGAATTTTACAAAGTTGCATTTGTTGCCACCTTTGTTGTCAAGCCACAAAAACTCAGATCTCAAATTTATTTATGGCTTTCTGATAGTGGGATCTAAGGGAATCAAGAGTATAGACACAATTCCCGAGGATTGTAAAACCATATTTTAAATATTTGCACGAGGACCCATTCACCTATAGGTGAATGAGTTCCAGATAGGCTCTCAAAAAGTTATTTTGGTGATAGGTACACACCCTCCTGCCATTTCTAGATCTATAGGAAGTTTGTTGTTTATGTCTGTATTATGCTTTAAATTGGCAATACAAGTGTTAGCTTACATAATTGTGGTGATTTATTATTTTTAGTTTTTCTCCCAAAAGTATTCTTTGGTTTGATACCCTCGTCCTCAATCATAAGGAAACCAATAGATTCCCCCAGTAAGATGACTCACCTAAGGGTTTTAAGTTAATTATTTGTGGGGATCTCTTTTCCTAATAAAATAAAGGAAAGGTAGGTTCATCATCCCCATTTTCCTCATTTCAAATTGGTGAACTTAATTTTCTATGTTTCACAAACCTTTAGTGCATAATAACTACATACTACCCATATACGAAGATGTTACATCTAAAATCATGACATCAAGCTAGCAAATTAATTATCATTAACAATGTATATTTCAATAACTTGGTCTTATAAAGATTCCCACTCAAGTTGAACTAGGATGGAACTTGGTATAGGCCTACAAATGTTAAGTAACTCTAGAAATAAAAGATGCATTTAAAAAAAATATTATTATTCCTTTGTATATTTTACACATGGCTCAAGAAAATAAAATCAAGGTAGCACATAATCCAATCCAAAATAATAACCATATAAAATTATTATGTAAAATATCAATCATTAATAGGAGAATGAGAGGGTTTCCATCATTCGTAATCACTTGTCATTTACAATTTAAGAAAAATAAACCAAATAAGACTTTATAATAGAGAATATCAATGTATGTAATTAGACCTAAAACTCAATAACTATTTTTATTGAAAGTTACATCATTAGAGGATATTCACAAGAGCATATAAATATATAGGTTTTGTGTAAAGTTAAGAATTGCAACACTCAATTAAAATCCCATGAAAATTATGAAAGAAAGTGGATTATTTGGCAAAATTCCTCAAGAAATATTAACTAATAATAGAGGTGTGCAAGTTTTTTGACCAATGACTCAAGGAAATTTAAGTGTAAGAAGACATAAGAATTGTTGGATGAAACACTTTCAAAAGTAGTGGTCATGTGGAGTTCCATGAAGGTGAGATAAATATGAAATGAATTAGTATAAATGAATTTTGAAACATTTCAAAAGAAAACTTTCACAAAATTCAAGACCTCCAAGACCTTTCCAAAGGTGCAAACACATTTATCTTATTTTACAAAGACGTTGTACTCACATAATTACAACATGAAGTAAAATTGTCATATCTTGATCAAAACATAATATTATTCTATCTTCAAATACGAAATAGGAAGAAGAATTAATTTTCTACATAAACCACATGTTATTTATCTTCAATGAATCCATCTCCTCATCCATGGCTTTCATCCAGGAATCTACATCACTCATACTCATTGCCTCTTGCATAGTCCTTGTCTCATCAATGCTAGCAATCAAAGAAAAAATGCAATTATAGAATCTAACAATGAAAAAATAAACCTTTTAGGTTGTCACCTGATACAAGTGGACCTCCTCAATGGTTGAGGTTGAGGTTCTTCTTCTTCTAATATTTCTAAGCTACTATAAATATCCTCATCATCGGGTCCATTTTGGGCTTCTAATGCCATTTTCTTAGGGTCAAGAGGAAGCTAAACCACATCTTCGTTTTTTCTTCTATAGGCTACAAAACAATGGAATAAGGTTTCATCTCTCTAAAGATAACACTTTGAATATAGATAATATTTTCAGCCACTAGATCCTAAACCTTGTACCCTTTCACACCAATACCAAAAACAATGAAGATACATTTAACAACCTTGTTTTCTAACTTAGACCTTTTCTCCTTTGGAACATGAACATTTGCCTCACAACCAAACATGTGAAGATGTCTCAATAAGGGATTCGTGATTGACCACACCTTCATAGTTGTCTTCTTAATAAGAGTTTATGTTAGAGATATGTTAACCAAATAGTACATAGTGGCAAAAACTTCAGCCAAAAACTTGTGTTCAAGGCTAGCTCCACTTAGCATACTCTTAGCCCTCTCCATCAACATCATGTTCACCCTCTCTATAACCCCATTTTGTTAAGGGGTGTATGGAGTTGTCTTATTCCTTTTGTTAGTGTATTTAAGTTTAACTTAGGGTAATTACTCTGGGTGGTTTTTCCCATAGAGTAGTTTTTTCACCCGTTTGATGTTTTCATAGCTTGAAAAGCCTATGTGTGCTTCTCTCATTTTTATGTGAAGATATATCCTGCAAATGGTGATATTAGGCTCCACCTACATGGTATCAGAGCCTGCTATCTGCAACTCCTTCCTTGATAGTTTTCGTCAAAGAGTTTTAAGATCATTTTTTTTTTATGGCATTTGAATTTTTTTCAAATTTCAGAGTTGCCTTTTATTCTTCTTTTTCCTACTATTGGTGATTGCTGCCCGCGATTTTTTGTATTGAAGGCTGCTTAAATCCATCTTTGAGGCTATATTTTTCTCAAACATTGATGGGCAATTCATTAATCAGAGGCATGATAAAAAAAAAAAATTCTCTTTATATGGGTGATTGAAGCCCATTTTCTCTATGGTGAGGGTGAATTTCATTGTTTGAAGGCATTCTATTTGAAGGGTGTAATTCTTGTAAGTGGAGGGCTCATTTTTTGTTGGTGGCAATGATTTCGACTAGTGGTTTGAGGCACTATTTCTCTATTTGTTGTGTGTATTGAGGAGGGGATGTGTCATTAGAGAGGGGCTCAATTTTCTATTTAGAGGCCCTAATTTCTTTGAAGAAGGCACAATTTTTTTTTTTAACTATGAGGAGGCATTCTTGGGAGGCGTTCTTCTCACATAGGAAGCAATTTGTTTCCTTGGTCAATCTCCACTATTGTCATGATTTGGCAGATTCATGTTGGAAGGTGATTTGCATCCATTTTGGAGGCACATTATTTTTCACCTATAGCTACAATTTGAAGGCATTGAAACCAGAGAAATTTCTACATTTGGTGTTTACTGCTTGGTCGCGAAACATATAAGAGGGAATTATTTTTATAGATTGGAGGCAACTGTACATTTTTTAAAGGGCGATTTGGCTTGCTGCGTTGAATTTGGAGGCAATTTTTTGTTGTTGCAAATTTATTTTCCAGAGGCATACATTTTTCAAACTTTATACTTTATAAAGTTTGCAATCAAAATATTTAGGGCTACTATGTGTGAAGTAGAGGTGGGGCCCCTATGGTTTTGAAGGTTTCTTTGGGAACAATTATCCCACATTGGTTGCGAGGGGAAATTTTTTGCTCCTTAAATACCTTAGCAGTGGGGTTGCTTGGTGTGAGCAAGACTCATAGAGGCTCATGGTGTGCCTTGAGTTGTGGAAACTTTTGCAAAGATTTGGCTTTCTAGTCGTGCAAAAAAATACTACAAACCAATAGCAAGGTGCATTAATTTTTTCTCCAATTTTTTTCTCAATTCAGAAAATCAACTTTTTTTCTTGAAGTATTTTATGAAAGTGGTGAAATTTAATTTCCAGAGGCTACTTTATTGGAATTTTTTTCAGTTTGTTGTAATTTTTTTCTTTTTTGGTGCAAACCTTGGTCATGGCTACTCCTGAATCTATTGAATTGTTAACTCCCCATAATTACCACATGGAAGATGAAAATGTGTAGGTTGCTTCAGTCTTAAGGTTTGTGGTCCACACTGAGTAATATCCAACCCACTCTTACTAGGGAACTTGAAGTATTTTACTATAGAAATAAGTGTGAAAAAGCTATGGATTTGATGAAATTGAATGTTTTTTATAGTCTCCTCTTTCATATTGATGAGTTGGATACACCCAAGGAGATATGGGATAAGTTACATAACCTGTTTGGTTAGGTCCACACTGAGTAATATCCTACCCACTCTTACCAAGGAACTTGAAGTATTTTCCTATAGAAATAAGTGTGAAAAAGCTATGGGTTTGATGAAATTAAATGTTTTTGATAGTCTCTTTCATATTGATGAGTTGGATACACCCAAGGAGATATGGGATAAGTTACATAACCTATTTGGTTAGGTCATTGAGTTCTATGTCCTGCAACTGGAAGCTAAATTAACTGCTCTTGCCCCTAAAGCATTTCCTTCTATTGATGACTTTCTACTAGTGAAATTCAAATATAAGGTCACAATTAGCGGGATGTGGGAAGATCAAAACTGATAAGGATTCCATATTTTTGATACTATCTAAGTTTAGAAGCCCATTTGTTGTGTTTTCTTCTACCTTCTACTCCACAATGGATGCTTTGGGTAGTTCATTCCAAATGCATTCTTTTGAGACTTTCTATGACTGGTTGACAAGGGAGCAAGCTAAAATTGTCTAGTTAGAGGGGGTCCCTACAAATCATGTATTGGTTGCACAAGAATCTAAGAGCAAAGGGAAGAAGAAATATAAACCTAAGACAAATTCAAATGATACTTTCACCTCTTCAAAAGAGGACAAGCCCAAGAAGGAGAAATTCAGTTGTGTATATTGTAAGAAAAAAGGGCATGATGAACATCATTGTTATATGAAGAAGATTGATGAAATTTCACACCTTCTTCGGAAAAAAATATCCCACTACCCCCATTTGTAACTCCTTCTAAAGCCTCTACATCTTCATCTCCATCATCATTCAACCCTACAAAGTCGGGGAATGCAGGGTTTGCAAGTGGTAAAGGAGATAAACACTACATGGGTAAAGGGAATGTATTGGTGACTTTTGCAATTCATTTTGGTCATGACAGATGGTTTTTAGGTTCCGGAGCATCTCACCACATGGCTTCTAGTACCTATCCTTTTTTGGGTCTTCATCCTACTAACACTTCCAAAATTTTGTTGGAAGGTAATAGCTCTTAGATGTTATTAGGGTAGGGAATATTGAGATAGTTGATGGTTGTTTTAGGAATGTATTGTGTATACCTAAGTTGCACACAAATCTTTTGTCCATCTATCAGATAACCCATGGCGAGGTACCAAAGACTATGGAATTCACTACAAATTATGTTTTTATTAGAGAGGTTGGTACTGGAAAAGTCATTGTAGTTGGTAATGTTGATCATGTGTCTCATCCATATACCTTCTCTCACTTTTTTGATGATGATGACTATGTTCCTCGCACTCCTCTTTCCAATTTTTCCAACAATTCCTCAAGAGAGATTGGCCATCTGAATTTTGGAGTTCTTCATACTCATGTTGATACATCTATTGCTTCAAAGGTTGATCTTTCAACACATTAGGATATTTTTGATCCCTCAGATCTTGTTTTATTGGATGAGTATTTGGTAGGAATCTCATATTTTTTTGTGGAGTCTCATCTTGCAGATTTGGGAGATATACTTGAGGGGATTTCTTTCCTCTTTGATGGAAATTTTATCATGGCAGTTGATACATCTAGATTGTCTTTGGAGGTTGAAATTGTTGAGCCTTCACTTTTATTTGATTTGTTACATTTCTTGGTTGTTTTTTATCATGATTATGTGATGGATCATTCTATTTGGATATTTCCTTCCTCTTTTTAGTTGGACATGGAGTGACTTCTTCATCACTTGGTGGACAAGTTTCTTCCTAAGGGGAGAGGAGTTGCTTGTAGGAATTGGATCATCTTCTTTTTTCAGGCATACTTCATTAGCATTGGAGCTTCTTCATTATGGGGAGGATATGATATCTCATTTTTTTTCTTCCTATGGGGGGATCATTGATTGTATATACATGATGTATGTATTCCTTGGGGGGTGTGATTGAATCCTCCATCCATGCATCTTTTTTTTTTTTTTTCTCTCTTTTGGAGAGGGGTTTTCTCCCATAGATTTTTTCTCCTTTTCTTTCAGTTGTGAGAGATTGTATTATAAATAGGTACCTAACATGGTTGTGTGGCCGAGACCCATATTGCATTTTTTTATTTTTTGTATCTTCATTCTCCCTAAGTTTGAACTTAAGGGGGGGTGTTAGTGTATTTAAGTTTAACTTAGGGTAATTACTCTAGGTGGTTTTTCCCGTAGAGTAGTTTTTTCACCCATTTCATGTTTTCACAGCTATAAAAGCCTGTGCTATTATGTATTTTATGCATCTCATATTTTTCTCTCTTTTTGGTGAAATAGCCTATGTGCTTCTCGCATTTTTTGTGAAGGTGTATCCTGAAAATGGTGATCTTGGGCTCCACCTACACTTTTCAATCCCATGTTATTTATAGAACTTATTGAAATATGTGGAACAAAATTCACCACCATTGTTAGTCCTCAAACACTTAATCTTCCTACTAGTCTAATATTTTACCAAGGCTTTAAATTCCTTAAACCAACTGAAGACTTCACATTTTCTTTTGAGAAAGAAAAAAAATATCCTTCTACTGTAGTAATCTATAAATGAAACAAAATACAAAAATTTGGATAAAAAATTAATATTTATAGGACCAAACACATCAAAATGCACATAGTCTAATGCCTTAGAAGATTTATGAGAGCTGTGATAAAATTAAACACATTTTTTCTTTCCATAGACACAATATTACAAAAAAGTGAACTCAAGGTTACAATCATCAAGCCCCTCAAAAAAATCATTTATTTTTCAATGTTCTTAAACCATTTTCACCAATGTGACCAAGTCTTTGATGCCATGTAATTTTATTCTCACTAGGTAACTTCATCTCCAAAGAATGAGAACCCTTAGGTACCTAGAAAGCATGACCATCAAAAGTGGATGCAACTTTCTTCTTTGTTGCTAGTTCCAATGGCAAAGATAGTGACTCAAAAGTTATTTTCTTCTTTTCCATAGAATAACTATTGCACTAAACCATGCATGCATCCAACTGAAACAAAGTGCCTATTCAAACACCATAGCTCCTCTTGTCATCTTTCATCCTCCATTTGATAAGATAACATGCACACCCACATCATTTAACTTACTTACATAAAGAGGGTTTTGTGCCAAACCAAGGATATGCAGGACACCTTTGATCATGTTCACTCTACCACTTGGGAATATTTTCTTGAATCTTCCACAACCAACAATGTTCAGGTGGGAATCATCACCTAGATACAAATTCCCACCATCATAACTTTCATACCTAGAGAACCAAACTCAATGCAAAGTCCCGTGGAAAGGGGCACCCGAGTCTATCAACCACACATCTTGTGATGCATGTGTTGACAAAATCATTTGCATCATCTTGAGAGGATTTATCTAATTCTAAATCAAAGAATACCTTCTTTTTCTCCTTCATATAATCTTTGTGGAAGTGACCAGATTTTCCATAATTCCAACATTTCACCTTGGTCTTACCAAGAGACTTAGATCTCCCACAAGATTTGGGTTCTGACTATTCTTTCTTTGTGTTCTTAAATTCTCTTTTTCTTTCATTCTTCCTTGAACCACCTAAGCCTCCTTAGTCATTTCAAAAAAAATTCTCTACATCTCTTTAGATAGAAATGATGCAACCACTTTATCCATCTTGAATGTGGTAGTAGGACTTCCAATGGTCATGACAAGGTGGTCCCAGAAATCCAACAGTGAGCACACTGAAGTCATGCAATGGTCCTCCTCCTCCATTTTCACTCCAATAGAGCTCAACTAGGAAAAAATCATGTTAAATTCATTCAAGTGATCTAATCAGATTCCAACCTTCTTGTTTCATGCTCGATGACATAGTTGTAGAAATGGCTAACCATAAATCATGGTCTACAAGGATTTTTCCATCTTGAGCTTCCATAATTAAAAGTTGCCTCCATTAAATTTCTCTATTTCAATTCTACCAAATGTGCTTGTAATCTCCTTCTTACAACAAGGTTAACAAAAAGATTTTGCAACAAACTCCCACTTAAACAATATCAGTACAAAAAACCCTTAGCCACAATAGGAAATAGAGGTGATTAGGATCTGATACCAACTAAAAGGAAGCCAAGTATGTGGAAAAGATTCTAGCACTAATCTATCAGAGGAGAGAATATGAAAATTTATGTTTCAAACCCTTATTCATTTACAATAATGAATATTCAAATAAATGGTAAAGATTAACAATAACACAAGTACAAGAAAAATACATAACGCCAGATATACATGGGAAAACCATTTTGAGAAAACCCACACTCCAAACACACAACCCAATCTATATTATTTAGAAAAAAAGGTTATAATACAATGTCAGAGCAATGCTCTTCAGGAGTCTCACACTACAACATGAATATGAAGTAATTTTAGTAGCATAACAATGCCTCAACAATTCTTCAACCTATCATACTAAAGATGCACTAATACATCAAGTATTTATAGCCTTCAACATAAAGAGAAGGTGCCAAAAAATTTCCATAGGCATATTCCACACCCAAGTGTGAACATAAGTTCATTATGACATGTTGTCATAGTCAAAACCCATAATTTATCCTTTTTTATAAATCCAACACCTGTCTCCTCAAAATTAGCTTACACACAACATGTAGGGAACCTAGACACAAGTAGCTACCACATGCAAACTTGGGAACCCCCATAAATGTATCCTAATTGTCATAGTGTGATATAGAAATTATCATACAAGACTCTAACAACTATCATATGTTGTCATAGCAAGTTGTCATAGTTTGTCATAAATGTGACATAGTAACTTATGAAAAATGCCACAATTTTAGCCCCAAAAATAGAACCTATAAAGTGGGACACCTACCTCCTTTAAAATAGCTTATAAATTGTACATGTCACCTTCCATGTAGGATGCCACTTTACTGATAGGTCCCACAAAGTGAAAACTAATTTGATAGACAATAAATTTAGGAAATAAATAAGTAATCACCTAAATAATAAAATTGAATGCTAAGAATCAAAGGTTGACACGCCTTAATCCTAACAATGATGAGGACATGATGATGATCTAGTTTTATCCTAATCACCTAGGGTTTCTCTAGGGTTGCTTTTTTTATTTTTTCTTTTTTCTTTTATAAGGTCTCATTATTATAATTTCATTAATCTAAGCGCATAATGATTCACTATTTTTTGGATCAATTAGCTTTTTATCTCCATACCTTTTATTTTCTCTATTTTTATGATAATTTTTTTTATTGTAGGTGATTCTTCAAAGCTATAGAGTTAAGGGATCAACTCCAACATGGTATTAGAGCTCTAGATTAGTAATTCCCTATCTATTTTTTGAGAGATCTAGACTGGAGTAAAATTGTGGTGTATTGTGGAGCCAAATGAACCACACCATTATGTTTGGAAGGGACAAAAACCTTCAGATCACCTATCCAAATGTTAAAATTGGAGCAGTTGAGTTTCTTATCAATTTTTTAAGTTGCATAGATTTTGAGGCCCAAAATTCCATATAGCTATATGAATCTATATGGTCATACAAAAAATGTGCCCCCTCTATGTAGAATTTTCACATTCTAGTGTCCATTTGAATTTTTAGGAAATCATTTTAATTTTTCAGTGAAAATATATGAGCAACGATGAATTTTTTATTTTTCCATGTTTTTTTTAATTTTTTAACACTGCACTTTTTCACATTGGTAGTGGCTCATTTTTATTTTTCAATGAGCTTAGGTTTTGATGAAATATATGCAATATTTTTTCCCTTGGAATCATTTTATTAGGCATGCAAACCCAAGAAACTCCCCTTGGCTTTTCCAATGGTGGCTTGAGCCCAATTTGCATGACAACAAGTTTGTTATAGGTCATATTTTTTTCATAGTGGTGATTCAATGCCACTCAAGGATTATTTATTCCTAGATGATGGCCATGTATCTAGATTCAAACCACTAAAAATCATTTTTTCTACCTATAAACCTCTTCTAGATCTCAACAAATATATTTTTTGTCATTATGTGCTTTTTTTTTTGGAAGTTCAATTTTTTCCCTAGCGAATGGGTATTTTTTAGTGATCAAAAGGAATATTTCAATGCATTATGTCATATTTTGGCTATCAAGTTACTGACATCATGCTAACATCAACATGACATCAACAATAGTACAATTGAACCCCTTCACCTTCCCTAACCCTATTTTTTTCCTAAACGAGATATTTTTTTTGTTTTGGCATAACTTAGGCATACTACGCCATTTTTTGGCAAACAAGATATTGCTGGAAACTAGTTCTAAAAAAATTATAGTAGTGGGGTATTTTCCTTTATTTTTTTGTTGGTACATTTTATTACTTGTTGAAGTTAGATGTGCTTTTTTTACTCTTGAGCTCATAACTTTTGATCAATTCCTCCATTTTTCATGATTCTTGCAACATTGGAAAGATATTTTAGAACTCTTACAACTATCTATGTATTTTTAAATATTTTTCTCTAGGTACATTTTATTAATTTTGCCATGTTTTTACATTTTGGTTGATCAATTAGATAGTTTGGCACTAGAATAGTTTTGTTTGCATGAGATGACTTCTTTTGAGTTGTTATTTATGTATTTCTAGAATTTTATCCTTTCTTTTACAATGTAGATATATTATGAATGCACTTTTTTATTTGTAGACACATTGAGATAAAGTGCCACTCTTGTGTATACTTTTAGGGATTTCACACATCATGTTGTGCCATATTTTATACTCGTGCTATCTTATAAAATTTCATGGTGCTATTCCGTGTGTGCCTTCTTGTTTACAATCACAAATTTTTCTACCTTCATGAATGTGTGCCTTTTTCAGTTGTAGGTACTTTCTTGAGCATGTTCAAGTGATGTTTCTTCTCCTTCATGCACTACATTGTGACACACAATTTTATTTGACAAATCATTCCTCTTCCTTGTTAGTATTATGGGGTTTTTCATACTATTGGTGCTAATTCCTCCTTGGTTTCACTTTGGAATGAAATATATGTATATATATTTTTCCTACGTACTAGATAGATACAATGATTAGTTACCCATGCATTTTGGTGTGATGGAAAATTTAACATATACACTCTTACATTCCTATTTTGTGGAGATGACATTCCATCCTAGTTTAATAGTTTATTCATAATATTGGAACTTGTATTTTTTACTTTCATTCTACTTTACTGTTGTCACCTAGAATTGCACCCTGTGCAGAGTTTACAATAAACTGAGCATTCTAGAGCAACATGGGATCATCTCAAGGTTGTGGGTCACCTATAACTGAAATGAACCTCTAGAGAATGTCGACTTCCTTTGGTGTCACCTAAATGACTACTTCTTTGAAGGGAAAGGGATAAAGAGTACATAAATTAAAGGACTACACTAGGGTGATACACCAAAATGTTTGAGAAATCATGAAATGAATGCAGTGAAACACACACTTGAAAGTCTAATTTCTATTCTTAGAACAACCTCTTTCAGATTTAATGTTGGTTTTCCTAACAGGTTTGGTCTACATACACATCTCATGAAGGAAAGATTGATTTCACAACTCTAAGATATGGATATGGTATTATGAAAAAACATAGTTAGAAACTTGCATATGGAAAAGAAAGATACAGAAATAAGAATCATACGGACATGAAGACAACTTCCAAGGGGAAAATCTATGTTGTATTCAATATTTCAATTGAGTTGCAGAAAACATACATTGACAGAGAAAGGATCGATTGAAAATCACTAACTCTTCAGGGTGTGTAATAAGAATTGTTTACAAAACAGGCAGAAATGCCTTATATACAAATTGATATGTCGGCCCCTTAGGGCTTACAAAAATATCCTGATTTGGGATAGGATTCCCCTGATATTTATTGAATTAATGCTGAAGATCCTGCATGTCCCTGCTATTGGTGTCTGTGTGAAACATTCTCGAAGAAGTCCCCTTCAGATATTCCTTTAGCTACCACATTTATTCAATCCATCGTGTCCAGTTGAGCTACTTTAGCCACACCATGAATGTTCTGATCCTGCAACAAATACGCGTCGCCCCTCATCCTATCGATGCTCTTTGGACTGTCATGGTTTACTCTTAGATCCCTCTAATTGGCCGAGTGAAAACCACGCAGCCCTGCAGCTAGTCAAAAGTCCTTCACAAGGAATTGCATCTCGGAAAGACACGAAAAGTGTCTTGCCGATGCTATTATATCATTTGGAAACCATCGACGTAATATGTGACAGACGATGAGATTTCATACCGAGCTCAGTTAGTCATACCGATAACACTAAGGCCATCGGTAAGACACAAATTTGTCACTAGGATATCATGGAGAAATCTCCACTGTCAGCGAAGGCCTTCATTCAGAGAGACCTACTACACTCGACGGGACATCCTGGTGATGTTAAAACTCCCCCCCGAGCTTCCCCTCATTCGGTGAGACACCTTGGCATCGATGAGATGCCATATCAAGAATCAGATGTCATATTGATCTCCCTCCCCGTCGCTGAGACTAACTTCGTTCGCTGAGACATCTTATAGAGTTCCTCCTCCTTCGGCAAACCCTTGACCTCAGGAAGAATCTTGGCGATGACACCTTATCTCTTGGTAATGAAACTATTGTCCTTGGTCGGGGAGACATCTTGCTTTCATCAAGACATCATGGAAAAATTGTTCTTCTTGGCTGAGACCTTCCTTTCTTTCAGTGAGCTTCTTGTGTTCTACTGAGACTACACTAAGTTGACAAGACCTTATGTCGAGCTTTTGAATCCCTTAGCGATGGGTTTTCCTTTTCTTCAATCGGGGAGATATCTCCATCTTGGCAAAAAATTTCACCGAGACCCCTATCCTTTGGCCAAAAATGCATTTCATTTGGGACGCTCCACTAGTCAGTGAGACCTTTTGACCTTGACAAGACCTCTCAGTGAAGCCCCAACTCCTTTTCCAAAAGCATCCCTCACTCTGAGATTCTTCACACGTCAGCGAGAGATTAAAACTTCGCTGGGACCTCTCCCCGAACGTTGTATGTTTTCCCAAAGCCTATAGTCGCTGAGACTCCTAGCGAATTGCGATTGAATGGCCTATCGGCCAAGGAAAAACTACGTGGTGAGAGTTCATACCAAACCTCCTTTGTTATAGCAATAGCTCCACAGGGTCGTTTAGCATGATTGAAACTAGGTCTTAGCAACCTGCTCAAGATGGAAAGAAACAAGCAGTCAGTCAGCCAGACAATAGGAGAGTCCTGCCAACTTTTCCCTTAGATGATTTTTCATGTCGAATACTTCCAGGGTAGCTTCTCCTACTGAGCTTCTCGTGACTTAGCAATAGATGTAGAGTCCCTGTCCGTGTGTGAACGTCCCATTGCCTCTGAAGATATAACATTTGATTATCTTTCCTATTTTAACTGTAGGTGAAAAAGAGGCAACAATTCTGGTGACCTTTGCGGGATGTTTGCCTACTAAACATGATAACCAGTGACTAGGCTTATCCATTGGGCATGGAGTCATTAGAAAACTTAGAGAATAATTGAAACGTCAGTTTTGCATATGGCTCTGACCTCATGAGATTTATAGGACACAATAGGTGGCCAAAGGTGAGACAGGGGAAACAAAAAGAGGAAATTTACACTGTGTTGAAACAACACTTATGGAAAGCATAAAGTCTAAACTATTATGTACAATAGATAGATCGATCATATTTGAAAACAGGGCTTAAGGTGTATCCCATTGACTGGGATAGGAAGCACTTCACCTTCTGTTTTAGCTAGTTGATATGCATTGCATTCCTTACAGCCTTCAATAATGAATGGTCCAGTCCTCATAATGTCAAACTTAGTGTGATGGCCTGGTTTGCTTTTAAGGATGTCCCACCTGAGAAAAAGGTATCCCTCCTTAAAATATTTTGTTGTAGCCCTCTTGTCAAATGTATTCTTTGTCTGGATATGATGATCCTCCAAATTTTTCATTGCTCTGTCCCTTAATTCTTCGAGCTCCACAAGCTCTGCATACCTTACAGACATGGGATCCTATCCCTTAAGCATCTCTAGCTGGTGAACAATTTCTAGAGTGGGAAGCTCCACAAATAGGGGCAATCTTGCCTCTTTACCATAAACCAACATATATGGTGAATTGCCAATAGACCTCTTAGGGGTCACTTTGTCTGCCGAAAGTGCATTCTTTAAACTACTGGGCCAGGCCCTTTGGCTGTTTTCTATGGTTCTTTTGATGATCCTGATAAGGTTCTTGTTCGTGCTTTCAGCTAAACCATTACCTTGAGGGTAATAATTTGAGGAGGTGTTCAATTGAATGCCATGCTTGACAGCCTAATCAGTCAGTTTTAATCCCACAAATGCAAGGGCATTATCAGAGATGATGGAGTCAGGCACTCCAAACCTGGTGACTATATCTTCATAGAAGTTCAAGACTGAAGACTCCCTTGCTTCTTTCAAGGCTATTGCTTCTATCCACCTTGTAAAGTTGTCTATGGCTATAAGTACCCACTTGTGACCAGCACTGGAAGGTGGGTTTATTGGAATGATGAAATCAATGCCCCATCTCATGAAGGGTCGCTCTACTTGAATAGGATGCAGTGGCATAGCTAGAAACTTTTCCTTTCTTGAAAATAGGGTGCACTTGATACACTTTCTTGACCAGGTGTATGCATCCTTGAACAAGTTGGGCCAGTAGTAACCAGCTCTCATGATTTTTGAGGCAGTGGTTTTGGGAGCAAAGTGACCTCCTGCAGCTCCATCATGAAACTCATGAAGCACTCTTTCAATTTGGCCACTGTGAATGCATCTTAATAGGACACCATTCAGATCTTTCTTAAAAAGAACATTATTTACCATCACATATGGTATAGACTACAATCTGAAGTATCTTCTTTTGGCTCTGTTCAGACCTAATGGGCATTGACCAGTCTATAAGAAATGGGTCATATCTTGGACCCAATTAGTTATCTCTATAGGTACATCATCTTGAGCATCCTGAAGTTCATTTGTATTGGCAAGGGCAGCATCCTTTTCTAGTTCACTTCCACTACTCGTCTCTAAAGCAAGCCACTCACAAAGGCCTCTACCTCTCACTAGTTTGGTGACCTTGATGTCTATGTCATACTCCATGATCTTGGTAATCCATCCTGCTCTTTTTTCATTTAGGTCCTTATTCAATAAGAATTCTTTCACACTTGAGTGTGCCATCGTGATATGAATTCTATTATGAGAGACCAAAGGCTTGAACTTCTTAAGGCTTATGATCACAGCTAGAACATGTCTCTCCACAAAGGAGTATTTTTGTTCATAGTCAACTAAGCCCTGGCTAAAGAAAGCTATTGGTTGCTCTAAATTCTCTTCATTTTTTTGAACCAATATTGCAAAAATGTTACTTGTGCTACCATAAGCATATAGATAAAAATCTTTGGAAAAATTAGGATTTACCAGCATGGGAGCTGCTGCTAAGGCATCCTTGACCTTTTCAAAATTATTCCTAGCATCTTTTGTCCAGCTGAAGATTGTATTCTTCTTTAACATAGTTGTTAAAGGCTGTAACAGGTTTGCAACATCAGGGATGAACCTTCTCAGAAAATTGATCTGGCCCAGAAAGCTTTGTATACCCTTCTTGTGATTAAGCAGTGGCAACTCAAGTATGGCTCTGACTCTTTCAGGATCAATAGTGATTCCTTGCTTTGACACTATGTGTCCCAATAGTTTCCCCTCATGAACAGCAAAGATGCTCTTTTTTGGATTGAGAGAGATCTGAAACTCTCTACATTTTTTGAACACTTGCCTAAGATGTGACAGATGCTCATCAGCATTCTTAGAATAAACTGTGATATCATCTAGGTAAATCAGTATGATTTTGTTGATCAAACTTTGAAATGCCATGTCCATAGCCCTCTGAAACGTGGCACCAACATTTGACAAACCAAAAGGCATCCTTTTGTATGCCATAGTGCCCCATTTAGTTGTGAAAGCAGTCTTAAACTGATCTTCCTCTTTAACTAGCACCTGATTATATCTCGAGAAACCATCTAGCAATGAAAGCCTTTCAGAACCAACAACCTCCTGTAAGATTCATTCCATGGAGGGCAGTGGGTAGTGGTCTTTTAGAGAGGATTGATTAAGATCCCTGAAGTCTACACAAAGCCTTATCTCACCACTTTTCTTCCTAACCAGTACAAGATTGGAGACCCAAGAGGTATGCTTGATAGGGAAGACAATACCCCCCTCAACTAGTTTAGTTAACTCCTTAATCATTAGAGGCTCAAGTTTAGGATTCAAAGGCCTTTGTTTCTATCTTACTGGCTTGGCATTAGGCTCTAATTCAATTGTATGTTGAGTAATATGTGGATCAAATCCTTTCAAATTTGAATACTCCCAAGCAAAGACATCATAAAATTCTTGGCACAAAGCAACAAAAGCTTGCTTATCTTCAAGTGAACATATTTTTCCTATCTTAAGGAGCTTACCTTTGAAGATCTCCAACTCTTCGTAGTGTTCTTGTTTAATTTGAAAACCGGCCTTGCCCCTTTTTAGCTGATCGTCAATACTGAAAATTGACTCTAAGGTAACCAGTCCTTTGGGCAATTTGTTTGTCTTCAACTGTATGATTTGATCACCATACTGTTGCTTGAGTTTTGCCTAATTTACCATGGAGAATTGATCTTCTTCAAGCAAGAAGGAAAGGATCTGCTCATCATTGTCAAAGACTTGCTAGTGAATGTTGTCAAGAATTGAGGGTCTGACCACAACCTTGACATACTGCTGCACCTTCCCCTTCTGATGTCATCTGGAATATCAAACTGTGCTCTAATGGCTGCGAGTCTGTCGACATGCTTGTTTTGATTTCTTGGGATGGACACTAAGTTAAAGGCATCAAAATATTTGAGCATGTTCCACACTCTGTTTCTATAGAACTTTAATATGTCATTTTTAGAAACATTCAGGCCCCTCACTTGATTAACAAACAATTCATTGTCTCCATGGACTTTCAAGTTGGTTATTCCTCTCTTTCTTGCCCATTCTAGACCTTGAACAAGGCCTTCATACTCAACGGTGTTATTGGAGCATGCAAAAGCAAAACGGAAAGTAGAATAGTATTTATCACCTTGAGGAGACACAAGCATTACACCTCCTCCTGCTCCATTTTTACTTCTAGAACCATCAAAGAACATCTCCCAAAGTCCATTAAGCGGTCGCAATAACTGATCTACATCTTTCTCTAAGTTTGGAATCTCTGTATCAGGCTCAAGAATGATAGTTTCCCATACCAACATCTCGAATGAGGTCTACAGGGCTGTCTGATACATTTTCAACTGCCCATTCATGCAGCAGCATGTTAGGAACAGCTTCTGATTGGAGTTCTTGAGCAGCAGCTAGTTCATTGTCAGTAGAAACAAAACAATTTTCTTTTGCAGCAGAAGGAGCAGCATTTATGGGGCTTGGGTTATATGGCTCAATGTGGTCTTTGGCCAACCTTTCAGACTTGATGGTAACTTTAGTCCCATATCTTGTTCTAAATAACATGTGTGACCAATCAACTGATACATACCCACCTATCTTTGCCATAAATTCTCTAGATAAACACAAGGAAAAGAAAGGTGGAAGGTCTATAATGCATATGTCTTGAGGGACTGAAAAGTTTGAACAAGCATGGAGAGTGAGGTTTAAATCCTTGATAATACCCAATGTGTTAACTGAAGTACCATCCAATTGGATCACTCCCTTCTCCAAAGGCTGGTATTTTAGTCCAAGTTTATCTGCAATCTATTTTGGCATGACAGAGCTGCTAGCTCCACTATCTACCATATAGTTATGGACTAATTTATCCCCAATAATTATTGACACATAGAAAGGAGGTGGTTTAACTCTTTTTTCATTATCTATGCAAGGCTGCTGATCATTTCCCTAAGAATCATTTGTTAACACAGCTCTAACCTGACCTATTGGGGGCTCGAATTCATGAAATATTTTTAGACTTGATAGGGTTGATTGTAATATATCCTTTTGACCGGGGATGACTAAAGAATCCCACATAGACATGGTTACATTTGTTCTTCTCATGCTATCAAGAATGTTAAAAGGTGCAATTGGATTTTTATTATGTACCTTTAAGCCAATATGGTCAGCTTGTAAGTGTGACTGCTCCTTGTCTGGGAGTTGTTGATCTCTTTTCCAACCACTAGTCACTCGAGAGGTAGATGGTTCCACAATTGCCGCCCTTCCCTTGTCAGCTACTTGATCAAGCTCAAATGCTCTCTTCTTTGCTCTAGTGTTGGCTACAACTAGAGAGCTATCCTCATTCAACCCACATAATTCTTGACCTTTCCAATTAAGTAGGGTAGTATCATTGTTGAATTGGTCTTGATGTTGTGAAGTTGGATCGTTAAGTGCCTATTGTTGTGGACTCAAAGTATTCTACACCATGAGTGCCTGATTGATGAGTCCATTTGAACAAGTGGCTTGATTATGAGGCTAGTTACAAGGGTAGCACCATTCATAATCAGCTGTTAAATTTTTTTGAGTGGGAACCAGGTCCCTGACTGCACTAACAAGTGTTGGAGTGTAGGCTTGAAAAGGCCTTGTGTTCACACTCTATCTTGGGCCCTGATAATTGCCTTGATACTATTGTCTGTTCCCTTGGAATTACTACTGCTAACCTTGAAAAGGCTAACTTGAGGCCTGATTTTGCTGTTGATAAGGCCTGGAATAGGCCTGTTGCTTTTCCAAGTTTACCAACTTGTTACCAAAAGTCTGTAAAAGACTTTTGATCTCTTGTAGTTCATTTGATGAACTTGAAGCAACACTTTCCTGCTTGTCAATGGTTAGGACAACAGCTGGCAGCATTGGTATAGTTGGCAGAGGTGTGAAAGGAGGTATTTGCAAAGGGATGTTTACATGAATTTCTGGGAATATTGGCATTGGTGGCCTGGAGCAAGCTTACCAGCTTGTATCAAACTATTTTTAGCTCTTATAGCTATTTCAAAGGCATCTGGCAGAGATACCCCTCCCATTGACTATATCATAATAGCTATATCACTGTTCAGAGCTCTCAAAAAGTATAAGAATGCATACTCTAGAGGTGGCCTCACCGCTACAAGGATCCTATCCCAAGTTCTTTGAAATCTGAAGTTGAAGTCATTCATCTATTCTTGTAGAGCCCTCTTAATTGTAGTCAATTGCTCCAGTAGAGACAAGTTGTCAGACCTGTCTTGGAACTGCTTGTGCAACTTTTATCCAAAGTCATCCCATGTTGCAATTGAACTGACCGGTAGGCTCCTGTACCACTGCACAGCTCTCCCTTTCAGCGAAGCAACTAGCAATATTACTACAACATCTTCTTTGGTTATGTGGTGGACTCCGCATAACAAAGCCACATCTCTTAAATTTTCAATGGGAGTATTTTGATCTTCTCCCGTAAAAATTGGCAAACTCTTCAAGGCTGCCATGGGAATATCATTATGTTGCGCCAAGTTCAAAGGACTCCCTCTGTTGAAAGCAACAAAGGGTTGATTCCTTTGAGTGGCCATTGGAGGTATCTGAGGTGGATTTGTTGGTGCAACGAAATGAGATCTTACAAGTGGAGGAGTGGACTAAGTTCTTCTGGAATAGATTATTGTTGTTCTTTTCTTTTCCTCAACTTTGTCTCGTCTTCTTGGTGGTGACAGCTGTAAGTATTCAAAAGGGCCTGAGCTACTTCTTGTTCAAACTCTTTTCATATACTATAGAAGGCATGTATTTCTGGAGTTCTTCCTCTTTGTGGAGTCGCCAAGTATGCCAAAGGGCTTCTATAAAGCCCGATAATTCACTGGCTGCATACCAAACCAGTAGTTAAAACAAATTTTTGTCCCACCAGGCGTGCCAGAAACTGTTGTCACCTAGAATTGCACCCTGTGTAGAGTTTACAATAAACTGAGCATTCTAGAGCAACATGGGATCATCTCAAGGCTATGGGTCACCTATAACTGAAATGAACCTTCGGAGAAGGCCGAATTCCTTTGGTGTCGCCTAAACTACTACTTCTTTGAAGGGAAAGGGATAAAGAGTACATAAATTAAAGGACTACACTAGGGTGATACACCAAAACGTTTGAGAAATCATGAAATGAACGCAGCAAAACACACACTTGAAAGCCTAATTTCTATTCTTAGAATAACCTCTTTCATATATAATGTTGGTCTTCCTAACAGGTTTGGTCTACATACACATCTCAGGAAGGAAAGATTGATTTCACAACTCTAAGATATGGATATAGTATTATGGAAAAAACACAGTTAGAAACTTGCATATGGAAAAGAAAGATACAAAAATAAGAATCATACAGACATGAAGACAACTTCCAAGGGGAAAATCTATGTTGTATTCAATATTTCAGCTGAGTTGCAGAAAACATACATTGACATAGAAAGGATCGATTGAAAATCACTAACTCTTCAGGGTGTGCAATCAGAACTATTTACAAAAAAGGTAGAAATGCCTTATATACAAACTGATATGTCAGCCCCTTAGGGCTTACAAAAATATCCTAATTTGGGATAGGATTTCCCTGATATTTTATCAAATTAATGCTGAAGATCCTGCGTGTCCCTACTGTTGGTGTTGGTGTGAAACATTCTCGAAGAAGTCCCCTTCAGATATTCCTTTAGCTACCACATTTATTCGATCCATCGTGTCCAATTGAGCTACTTCAGCCGCACCATGAATGCTCTGATCCTGCAACAGATAGATGTCACCCCTCATCCTATCGACGCTCTTTGGACTGCCACGGTTTACCCTCAGATCCCTCTGATTGGCCGAGTGAAAACCACACAACCTTGCAACCGGTCAAAATTCCTTCGCAAGGAATTGCATCTTGGCAAGACACGGAAAGTGTCTTGCCGATGCGATTATATCATTTGGAAACCATCGATGTAATATGTGACAGTCAATGAGAGTTCATACCGAGCTCAGTTAGTCATACCGATAACACTAAGGCCATCGGTAAGACACAAATTTGTCACTGGGATATCATGGTGAAATCTCCACTGTCAGCAAAGTCCTTTGTTTGGAGAGACATGCTACACTCAACGGGACATCCTGGTGATGTTAAAACTCCCCCCAAGCTTCCCCTCATTCGGTGAGACACCTTGGCATCGGTGAGATGCCATATCGAGAATCAGATGTCATATCGATCTCCTTCCCCGTCACTGAGACTAACTTCGTTTGCCGAGAAATTTTATAGAGTTCCTCCTCCTTCAACAAACCCTTGACCTCGGGAAGACTCTTGGCAATGACACCTTATCTCTCGGTAATGAAACTACTATCCTTGGTCGGGGAGACATCTTGCTTTCGTCGAAATTGTTCTTCTTGGCCGAGACCTTCCTTTCTTTCGGTGAGCTTCTTGTGTTTTGCTGAGACTACACTGAGTCGACAAGACCTTATGTTGAGCTTTTGAATCCCTTGGTGATGGGTTTGCCTTTTCTTTAGTCAAGGAGATATCTCCATCTTGGCAAAACATTTTGCCGAGACCCCTATCCTTTGGCCGAAAATGCATTTCATTTGGGAGGCTCCATTGGTTGGTGAGACCTTTTGACCTTGCCAAGACCTCTCGATGAAGCCCCAACTCCTTTTCCGAAAAGCATCCCTAGCTCTGAGATTCTTCACATGTTGGCAAGAGATTAAAACTTCGCTGGGACCTCTCCCCGAACGTTGTATGTTTCCCCGAAGCCCATAGTCGCCGAGACTCCTGGAAAATTGCGATTGAATGGCCTATCGACCAAGGAAAAACTACGTGGTGAGAGGTCATACTGAACCTCCTCCTTTATAGCGATAGCTCCACAGGGTCGTTCGGCGTGACGGAAACTAGGTCTCAATGACCTGCTTAGGATGGAAAGAAACAAGCAGTTAGTCAGCCAAACAATAGGAGAGTCCTGCTGACTTTTCCCTTAGATGATTTTTCATGTCAAATACTTCCAGGGTAGCTTCTCCTACCGAGCTCCTCATGACTTAGCAACAGATGTAGAGTCCCTATCCCTGTGTGAACGTCCCATTGCCTCTGAAGATCTGACATTTGATTATCTTGCATGTTTTAACCGTAGGTGAAAAAGAGGCAACATTTACATTAGCTGAGTAGTGTCATTGGGGTCACTCAGGTAGATTCATGTGCCATTTGTATCTTTGATTGCTAGATATTTTTTTTTCGTTTGTTTTCTATCTATTCATTGTTTAAGTGGTCTCATTGGGGTCACTAATGAATATTGTTTTGTTCTTGATCTTGATATTCATCCTATTTTTTGAGGAGGTTCTATATTTAAGCATTATAATAGTCATCATTCAATAATTTTTTGTAGCTTCTTCATGTTCCTATTACTTTTGGGACATTATTTTGGAGGCTTCTTAATCCCTCATTTTTATTTATTTTTAGAGAGGACTTTTCCCATGAGATTTTCTCCATTTCTCCCTTTATGATAGATCTTTTTCATTTGTACATGGGTATCTCATTAGGCTTTAATTATGGGGATCCATTTTTCATATTCACATTTAGTATTTTTATCTACTCCCTAAGTTGCACTTAAGGGGGGTTTAGAGTAAAATGGTATTTAACTAATTAGCTGTTTTAATTACTTAGGTGCATTTCCACTCTAGTATTTAAGCTTACTTAAGTCATGTGCTTTTTGTGTCTCAATTCATAGGATGAGGACACATGTCATGATCTAGTTTTATCCTCACCTAGGGTTTCTTTTTACTTTTCCCTTTTTCCTTTTATAAGGATTATTTATTATAATTTCATTAATCCAAGCACATAATGATTAATTCTTTTTTTGGATCAATCAACTCTTGGTGTTCATAGCTTTTCTTTTCTGTCTTTCTGTGACAAGAGTTTGATTGTAGGTGATCCTTGGGAGATGTATGGTTGAGGTATCAACTCCAACAATAATTATATCAATCACACCAATCATTTCCTTGACAATTATGGGTACTTGCTTCCTCATTTTTTTCATTTCTCTTACATGGAAACACCTTGTATATTTACCATGACACCACTACCTTGGAAGCTCAACTATGAATAGTTACACTCCATCACCAAAAGTATGTTGTAAATGTACACTTTTCTCAAGGTTCCCAAATCAAGTTGCAACTTTATTTCCTAAAAATTGGAGAAAAGTTCTTTAAATAATGTTGTAGGCTTTACGAGTTCATCATACATTTCAAATCATAATAAATTAAAGGAGGGGGAAAAAAATTATTTATCTTGTAGACATTCCTCAAGCCTTTTTTTGAAATTATGAGCAAGATTTTACCACTCAACAATATACTTCAAATCATTACATTAATTTACAACAATACTTAAATGTGGTTCCTTTCCAAGTTTCCACATTTAAATACATTCTTTGTGATCGAATTCTTATTAAAGCATATTTGTGTGAGGTCATATTTTTTATGTCCACTATTAAAGTCCCTAGCTTAGATGGATTCTTGTTTGAATTTAATATTTTTTTCTAGGATACTATGGGTGAAAACCTTCATAAGCTTCATTGGAATTCATTAGGAAACATAATAAAAAAGGTAATAGCAAATTATTACCTAAAGCTAGCTACCTAGAGGAAATATGTAACTAGTGGTCTATCATCTTATTGAATGAATCCTATAGTATTATTACTAAATCTCTTTCTCTAAAGCTTAGACCACCCCTTCCCTAGCTATTCCATCCTATGAAAAGTGGTTCTATCACTTGTCATGGTACATCCTTGATAATATTATTAGTGTTTGAGAATAGATGGAATTGGCCCAATATTCTCAAAATCTCGTAATGCTTGATGTCATCAAAATTAAATTCACCAAGGCCTAAAATTGTATTGAATGATTATTCTTTCCATGCTTCAGGCACTCGAATTTGGACACTATTTTATTTAGTTTTTAAAAATTATTTTCTCCAATGCCTCAATTTGTATCACCATTTATGGATAAAAATCCATGCCTTTTCATTTTTTTCTATCCACTAGTGTCACCCTTTAGCTCCTCCACTTTACATGGATTTTTTTGATGACTATGACTATATTTTGGCTCATACCATCTCTAAGAATATTTTTAATGGTATTTTCTTTCCAAATTCATCTACTCAACTAGTCAAAGGGAATTTTGTTCATGATTATTTTCTCACTCTTTTTGGGGATGAGAATAATATTTAATAGGATTGTTTCATAGAAAAATAGGGTTCACCAAAATTAATTGATCAAGATGATGAACCACTTATTTTTGTATGGAATGAAACATATAATTATGAAGGCCAAAACATGTAAATAACAATCAGAAACTAACCCTAACTATTATAGCAATGAAAAGGGGAGTTTTGAGAGCTTGAAATGATGTGTACCTTGTAGGAAACTTGTTGTTTTTAGGCCACAAATGACTCATTCGCCTTTAGTGGTGAATGGGTCCTTGTTAGGGTTCTGAAAACTGACTTCTAGGTTTTATTCCTCTCATTCAACACTCCCAAATCCTAGGTTTTCACTGCTTGAAGCCCTGCTGAGGACTCATTTGTCTTTAGTGGCGAATGGGTCCTTTTAGGGTTTTAGAAAATTGGAAAACTAAATTCTAGGTTTTTAACTTCAATGTCTACACTCTTAGATCCTTGGTTGTTAGCTCCCAAAAACTTGTAACAAATTATGTAGCCTCCTTTCTTTTTTCTTGCACTATGAATGACAGCTTTGCACCTTGACATCTTTGACAATTTTATTTCAAATCTCTTCCTCGCTTGATCTTCAATCTGTAAATCTGCAAATACACATTCAAGGGAAGAAAAACTTGTTGACTGTTAGTGAATAGAGGTTTTCCTCAGTCAAACCCCCTTTAGGTAATTAAACCAAATCATGAAATAATAAAATAGAAGCATGAAATATGAAGTGATGATACCTTGGATGATGTCTTGGAATGTAAATCTGCAAACTAACATGAAGTGTCCATGAAGAATGTAGATTGTGATCTCAAATAGGATGTGAAATAATGCTTGCAAGATGGATCTTCAATGCTACATCAACTTTCTTAGCTCAACAACATGCATGAATGCACTATGCCCTTGACATGATGAAATGGTCTTGAGTTGTTGCAATAAAACCTTAATAAGTTTCCTTGAAATTCCTTTGAATTGCTCTCGTAAACTCTTGTGAACCCAACTTGCTATAATGCAAGAATGCTTGGAATTCTAGGATGTCTTGTAAACTTGCTAGGAGAAACAATGTGAATTAACCCCTTATTTATCCTAAATCAAGAGATTAACCCCAAAATTCAAATAGTTCAAGTCAACACTAGATCTAGAAATGAATGTTATTAAAATCTCGCCAGAATCAAATTCAAAAAGGGTGTCCTCATTAAGGGAGGACCCATTTGGCACCTAGGGAGAATGGGTCATAGCACAAGTTTCTAGGACCAAGCCTTCAAGGGATGAAATAAGATCAAAAAACCATGTAGAATCTACAAAGAAAAGGGGGTCTTATAGAGGGAGAATCCATTCACCACCTAGGGCGAATGGGTCCTAGCATGAATTTCAAGGACCTTGATTTTTCCCAATTAAATGTTTTACAATTTGAATTATGGATGTCGAGGTAGATCTTCGAAAGGTGTCATAAATAAGGCTTAAATTTTAATTAAAGCAGCTAACTAACTCTAATTAACCACAATTAATTAAGAGGACCCTAGATAAATGTGAAAGTGTGTTACAACACCTTAACAAGGTACCATTTAAGTACATTTTAAGTAAGAATGGGCCCTAGAATGATGTGAATGTGTACAACAAATTACAACATTACACCAAGGCACAATTAGGTTAATTCAATGTTCATTATTTCCAGACCAAGTAAGGAAAAGGATACTTTTTTCATTACTGCATTTCCCCCCCACTTTAGTGAGAGGATGACCGCATGTCAAACTCACACTAAAGTAGACATTGAAGACACTTAAGTATGTGGCAATAAAAAAGATACATAATCATACCCTATCAAAGGCCAAGAAAAATAAACAAAAGGATCAAGCACAATTGTTTCAACGCGATGTGGAACAAGGTTATTTTTTTGTAACGTACATTGCTCACTCTGGGGTAGTGGAACCTCAGTCTATCCACTAGGTGAGTTGTTCCAAAATATGTATGCTCACTCTAGGGTAGTGGAACCTTAGTCTATCCACTAGGTGAATTATCCCAATGAGGTGATTTAGTGAGAAAGTCATGCCAGTGTGTCGATTCTCATCACATAATGAGAAAGTCATGCCAATGTGCTAGCTTCTCATCATACTAACCATATCAAAGCTATCCTCTCGATAACTTCAATAAGGCACCATAATGCAATGCTTTTTGTAAATTCTTTTGAATGTATGTAAAATTTTGTTAAAGGGGATTTTTCTTTGTTCATGTAAGGTCGTCTTAGGGAGAATTGTGCCTAATGTCTCCCAAAGAGGACAAGTCAAGGATATCAAATCACCACTTATGGGATGCCCCATTCACATTACGCCATGAAGGGAGGTCATATGCTTATAAATATTGCACTCTTGGAGGACATCAAACCCAATGACACCACCAAGAAAAGGGCATGTCACAAGAAAAAAGAAAATCAAGCCATGAAATATACCGAAATATGTCATTGATGTATGCCCCCACTTTAAAGCGATTGCTACACCATTGCTATGAGAATTTTTTTTAAAGTAGCCAATGTTTTGTCCTAAGACATGAGAGATTTCCTTGGAAAACACTATGCCAAGTCATATATTTCCATAATAAGTTGTGTCATGAGAGTTAGAAATAGATTGATCATGGGAAAATATTTTGATTACTAGGATTTCAATATGGCTTTCAAGCCTCACCTACTAGCTTTTGACAAGTTATCATTACCAAACCTCGTATAATTTTGAACTATTGGATCACTAATCTATTCTCTTTAGCTAATGGATTCTAGGTGTGTTCTAAAATTTTAGGTGCTACCCATGTTTATTATCCTTCTTGTTGGGTCGCTTCTATGACACACAATTTTAAATTTGAGTAGCTCCTTAGGAAATTTATTTGTGCCTTTATAGATGGGAATATAAATTTTCATAGTGTTGCTTAAAAATTATGGCATCCCCCTCATGATGTTGGTGGATTAGCCCTAATCCATTAGCAATGAATTGCTCTCTATGCTTTAAATAAATTATTAGAGCTCTAGAAGGTGGTGATGTTTAGGAAATCCTCCTTATGGGTTGTATTTCATAAAGTGTTCTTAATAGACAATCAATTTGGAAAGGCATTGGTCTCTATATACTCTTGTCATCATGAGGGATTTTACTCAAATTCAATATAATTTTATTATTAAGAGAAATTGGAAGTTTTAGAAGTCCATCAAACCCTATTTTTTTGAACTACTAATGAATTTTACAATTGCCTCTCAATTAATTAATATTTTATTTGATGTTATCCAATTATATCTAATCATGTTTGTCCTCTTTCTAAATCTACTTGGGTTCATTCTTTGAAACTGTTTAATGACCACTAAAGCATGAACTATCATGGGACATTAGCATATTGCACTAGTGTTTGAATAGTTCTAGCTCTAGAAAGTGTGAAACACTAGGAAAGGATAATTGTAACATTAGGTTTTAAAAAAACCATAAGAGGCAAGGCCTTGACACCATGGCTGAAACAAGATTAAGGAAAGGGATGGATGAATGTGTAAACACTCTAGCGGATACATAAACTAAATTAAGTCCAAAACATATTGTAAAATTGAAAGGATATGAAACTTTTGTCATTACAATTCCAACACTTGATCAAATGAACTATTTAGTGATGGGGAATTTTTATAAATATCACGAGTCTATATTGTTTTATAAAAAAATTTATCCTTGAAGATTAAATTAGTTAGAGGTTATTAGTTCCATTTTAACAAAATCTCATAATAGTTCCAACAATTAGATAAATACGCTAGAAATGTAATAAAGATGCACCTTATCTTCAAAATTATAAGTTGGCTAGATACACTCATGGCTACTACTTTCCTATGATTTTCTTTGATATCAATAATTTATAATTTGTGCAAATCATATATGTAGACATCTAAATTTGACCACTTCCATATGGTCAAATTTGTTTACTCTATTCGTCTATTTCGTCAATATTAATTGAATAATTGATTTAATTAATATTTCATTTTTTTTGCCTAAGGTTCCTAAAGTATTTAATTGAAAAATTAAATAATTTACCTTATCCCCTTTGCTTCTCTAAATTAAATAAATATATCAATTTATTTAATTTAATCATTAGGTCTTTTTAAATCAATTTTTTAATTTCTTATTTTTCTCTCTCCTTGTCACATCCTCCATAATCCTCCCCTAATTTGGATTAATGTAGTTAATTCATGATTATGGTGTGCACACCCTTAATCTAGAATTAATGTCACATCCTCCATATTTTTCCACTTGCCTCTAATCATTCATTAATTTCCTTAACCATGTATTTGCACAACCTTAATCTAATCAGCCTACCTCATTTAGCATATCTTTTTAGTCAACTTTTATATATTCCATAATTAGCATTGACCATCTTTCCCATGTGAATTTTTAATTCACATTTATTCACCCTAGGTTCCTCTCTTCCCTATGTGAATTTTTAATTCACATTTATCCTTCCAAAGTTTACCTTATCCCCATGCAACTTCTAGAATATTTGACTTGTCACATCACTCACATGTGGAAAATTCTCACATTTTTGGAAACCCTCTTGTATCCACTAGATTCTTTCAAGTTTAATTCACATTTATTTCTCCAACTACTTTCTCATTTCCCATGAATATTTTTGAGGAATTCTAAAATTCCTCAAATGTCACTACCACTCACTTAGGGACAAGAAGCTCCTTTTTGAGGAAATCTTCTCATCCCCCAAGGTACTTATCCTTCCTCCACATCACTTGTCCTTATTCCACCTCACTTACACATCATCACATCCTAGGCCACTTCACCCTCCACATGTCAAGATGTGAGGGCTTGTGAGTCATCAACTCACCATAGCCCTTCATCTTGGCCTTGGTGGCTTAATCTCAACCATTCAATTCTCTAGAGAATTCAAATTCTTCTATAAATACCCCCATCTTCTTATGCATTTTACAACACTTAGCCATTTGCACCCTTATGTTATCAAATTGATCACTCAACTTGCAAGTATTTTCACTCATCTAGCCAAGCCATTTAGCCATAAGCATTTGCATTCTATCACATAGTCCATATTGCATCTAGCCATCTTCATAGTCATCCAAGGAGCACACAAGCATTCAAACATCAAGGGCCAACCAAGGGATTGCAGCACAAAGAAGGTATAATCCATTGTGTCTTTATTTTATTTTCATCTTCTTTCTTTGTGTTATCATTCCTTAGGCTAATATTTGAAGTGTTCCTTGTATTTTTCTTCATTGCATAATAGTTATTTTGCACCCTTAGGATAGGTTAAAACACTAGGCTTACATTTCTGGCATGCCTGGTGGGACCCACAAATAGGTTCCATTATTTCATGTTTCTTGTTGTTTAGTTTGTTTGCAGGTTAAGGTCACAGATTGGCAAACTTGCCCTGCAAAGGGGTGGACCTGCCCTCTAGTTTGCCACAGAGGGGCGAACCTTCCCTGAATCTTTTCGTAGAGGGGAAAACCTGCCCTCCAGTTTGCTGCAGAGGAGCGAACCTATCCTGGTTTTAACATTGTTTTCTAATAGTTTGTTGCAGAGGGGAAAACCTGCCCTAGTTTTAACTCTATTTTTTGAAAGTTTGATGTAGAAGGGTGAACCTACCTTGATTTGAACTCTAGTTTTTGACATTTTACCACAGAGGGGCAAACCTACCCTAATTTTGACTCTGTTTTCTTATAGTTTGTTGCAGAGGGGAAAACCTGCCCTGATTTGAACTCTGCTTTCTGACATTTTACCACAGAGGGGAAAACCTACCCTGATTTTAACTCTGCTTTCTGACATTTTACCATAGAGGGGAAAACCTACCCTGATTTTGACTCTATTTTCTGATAGTTTGCTGCAAAGGGGCAAACCTACCTTAATTTTAACTCTATTTTCTGACATTTTACCATAGAGGGGTGAACCTGCCTTGATTTTAACTCTATTTTCTAACAGTTTGTTGTAGAAGGGAAAACCTGCCTTAGTTGTAACTCTATTTTTTGATAGTTTGTTGATGAGGGGTGAACCTGCCCTGATTTTGACTCTATTTTCTGATAGTTTGTTGTAGAAGGGAAAACTTTCCCTAGTTTTAACTATGGTTTCTAACAATTTTTTGTAGAAGGGAAAACCTGACCTAGTTTTGACTCTATTTTCTGATAGTTTTCTATAGAGGGGTGAACATGCCCTAAACAGAGCATTCTAGAAGGTAAAAATAGTCATTTTAGCATCATTTTGTCTTAGTTTTTTGTTGTTTTCAGGTTTTGACCCCCTAACCTTTTTTTTTGTGTGTATATTTGGATTTCTTATTAACATTTTATAGCATATTTTCATAATTGACAAAGAACGGAGGTTAAAACAGCTAACACTTGCTTGCAAGTCTATCCATTTGTTCAAATTTTAAAAGCTTTCCTTGTTTTCATTTACTCATTTAGACACATAGTTTAATTAGGGGGAAGTAAAATTTACTGCTTGTTGTGTCTATTTTTGTGTCACCCAAGGGAGCATTAGTTTGTTTTCGATTTCCCCTTGCACTTTGTGTGAGCCTGGGGAGTAGTAAAAAATGATTAGTGCCTTCTTTTTAGAGGGACCTACTTGGGGATTTCATCACCCCAAGGGACGATCCCAACCACACGTACTGATGGGGTATAGAAAGGGGGGAGAGCCAAAGTTGTACCATAATCTAGTCACGTTGTGTTTGGCAAAGCATCGAAGCTAGGGTGATACCTAGATAGATGTGAAGAGTTGGTCTGAGCCCTTCAATATCTCATTGGGGTTCCTGTCTCACGCTTGTGATGGGTTGGTGTTCACAGTTTGGGCCTCATGTACCAAGAGTATATCAAGGACTCCCTAGAAGCCTTGTGCATCCTAGATTAAGACCTTTGTTGGCCATACCCTTAACACTAATCATAGGATTGTGCTTGTTTGAAGTGTCTTCTTGTGAGAAACCAGTAAAATTTTTGACAAGTCAGCCTCATTGTTGTCATTTTTAGTCCTTTCCATAGTCATTTCCATCCAAACCAAGTCCCAGTTTCTCGCAAAAGGGTGAACCTTCCTTGATCTACTCTGTAGTGGGGTGAACCTGCCCTGCAAAGGGGCAAACCTGCCCCCATGAACAATCAATTTCACTCTGTTTAACCATTCCAAGCCTCTATTTAACAATTCCAAGCCTTCGTTTAATCATTCCAAGCATTCATTTAACAATTCCAAGCCTCTGTTTAACAATTCCAATCATTCGTTTAATTGTCCCAAGCATTCATTTGATCGTTCCAAATATCCATTCACCCTTTCCATGAATTTGTTCACCCGTTCCATTAATTTTTCCCCCCATTCTGAACGTCCGTTCATCCTTTCCAAACTTTCGTTTCCCATTCTAATTACTCATTTCACCATTTGGGGAACCTATTTTATTACCTAGAGATCTCATTCCACCATTTTCTAGTAATACCATTTCACCATTTGTTAAACTCATTTGTTCAATTTAAACAAAAACTAATTGGGAACCTAAAACCTTGTCATTTGTTGTGATCTAAACATTTTCACTTTCCAAAAGATCACTTAGACATCACACCCATCATATAGGAACCTTTACAACCTCTTTATTTTACATCCTTCATCATCTTTCAATTCAAATAACTTAAACCTTATTGTAGAGGCTATTACCCAAACTGACTAAGGTGGTTGAATCCGATGGTTATCCTACATATCTATCATTGTCTTCAACCCAATCAATCTGCTTCTATCCTAAGGAATATTAAGTGTTTAAAGTTAACATCCTCGTCTCAAATCAATCCATTTCAATCTTGAGGTGGATTCGGTACTGCAATCCATCCTTTAATCCAATCAACCAACACCTTAAGTCACCTAGGGTGATTTCCAAATTGGGTTTAGAATCCTCTCCTTCAATCAATCCTGGTTCATCATCTAATCCAAATCAAACTTATCAATCTCATCCAATCAGTCCTATCCCATCTATCTAAATGATCTTATCCAATCATCCAATTTCAATCTTGATACAATCATCCAAGTATCCAATCAATCCCAATCATCCAATCCAAAGAAATTTTCCACATTGGACATCCTTGCATTAAATCTAGTCTCATTATAATCCACTCATAGTTCTTTCATGCCCATTCAAACTAGATCACAAACCAAGAAGCAAATGGCACAACAACAAGGTCAAAGTTCCCAATTGAACATTCCTCAAGACCCTAATAACAAGGCAAACATCTCCCAAAATCCCACTAATGGTGTGAACGTCTCTCAGGATCCTAACAACGGTGTGAACATCCCCTAAGACCCTCATAATGGTACTTCATCACAATTTGACAATAATGAACAAAATACTTCAATGCCTACAAATGAAAACATGATTAATCAGCCTGAAGTGACTGTCAATGAATACCTAACCAATCCCACTAATGTCCAAATGACAAATCGCCTCCTTGATGAATGTGGGGATAAGATCCTCGCTACTCTACTCATGAAATGAGTAAAACAACCATCCATATTTGACATGTCACAATACACCAACACTCAACCTCCACCAATACATCAAGATCCTCAAAATGTTCCTAGAAATTTCTATGTTCCTGAGGGTACAACCGTAGATAACTCGTACCATCCTAAGTTTGGGAATGTTGTGATACATCAAGTTACCAATTATCCTCCCATCCCATCTGTTACTCCTACCATACCATCTAATCCTTATGATCCCTATGCTATGGCATGCCACAAAGCATCTTGTCTACTCCACCGTTCCCACCTCAGTATCCAGGTCAACCATTCGTTAACACTGGGGGAAACCCCTTTCTCGTGTTAATGCCACCACTAGGATATATGCCTATAGGAAATCCCTTACCGACCCCTCAGGGTAATACTCCTCATCAATTCATTGCTTTGCGAGCACCTCTATCACATGCAACCATCTCCTCACAAGCACTACCACAACATACCGCCACTGTTTCAATTCCCATACAACATCATCAACAACCCCCGAAATAGAACATGCCATAGAAAAATGTTCCAAATCCACAACAACATGTTGTTTCCCATATGCAACCTCCTCCTCATGTAGCACAAATTACATCACACCCTCAACAACCACCCCATGGTGCTTCTATGATAGTCCCACAACAACAACATATCCCATCTCACTTGCCTCATCAACAATCACATACGCACATCCCCCCAAAAATGCAGCATAATCCTCTTGCACGATATCTTTACCATCCATCCAATACATATACTGCCTATACTCATCCAAAAATCCATGTGACTACTTAGAATCCACCGCGAACGCAACCACCTCCTTACATAAATCCATTATAACTGCATACCAATCAATACTAGCAATAGTCTAATCCACAACTGCCTCCACATGTCACACAACAACCCAATGTTGAATATAATTACCAAGAAAATCCTTATTATGCTCAACAACAGCTCGTACATTAGCAAGGTGTCTCATCCACATCCCTTGTGCAAAAAAAACAACTGCCTTACCAACAAGGGGTCTCTACATACTACCAAGCTTCGTATAATGCTCCATCCCCTTCATATTACCAACAATAGCCATCTCAACAACATGCACCTTCCACCTCTTACCCATCATCATCCCATCAGCATTGCATTAATCCCCAACTTGCTTACACTAATCAATATCAACCTACATCCTCGTATGATCCATATGTTGCATCACCACTATCCACTTAATCCGTCGAATCCAATCCCACCTATCAATAAAGACCTAGAGGAACTCAAAGTTGCATTGAAAGATCTACAAGTAGGCACATCCAAGAAATCCTTCAAGTTTGAGTAAATTTTCCCATATCCGTTTGATCCTTCAATTTCACTTGTTCCCTTTCCAAATAATTTTGAGATACCTAAGTTCAAAAAATATACGGAAACCAAAGATCCAAAGGCTCATCTGCAGGAGTTCTATGCACAATGTCAGGATGTTCAGCATAATGACAATTATCTCTTGCATCTATTCCATAGAAGCTTAGCAGGACTAGCAATAGATTGGTTCATGGGTGTCAAGAAGGGGATAGTTTCTTCATTCGTTGATCTTTCCAAACAGTTTTTCAAACAATTATCCTTTAATTTGGAAAAATACATTGACACTCTAGACCTCTTGAAGGAGAAACAACATGATGGAGAAACTTTCGCTAAATACCTACATAGTTGGCAAGTTGTCACTAGCCGTATGAAGTCTTCTCTCAGTGAAAAAGAAATGGTCACTCTTTTTGTGGCTAATGCCCATCCCAAGCTAGCACATGCTCTTAATCTTTATTATGTTACTACCTTTTTAGAGGTTATCAAAAAAGGCCCCATCATTGAAAGAGCACTTTTTGCAAAAGGGAAAATTAAATTGTATAACTTAGATAAGGACAAGTCATTCGGTGACAAATCTCGTTATTGTAATAAAAACAAGAATGTAGTCAATGATGGAATCACTGGCATTAAACATGTTCAAGTGGCCAGTACCTCCCAAAAGAAACAACCATAATGCCCAATGCCATATTCATACCATAGGGGGCACATCGACCTCAACAATCCAATCAAGGGAATGATAAATTCCAATACACTCAACTCGGAGAACCCCTTAGTGTTGTGTTTCAGCATACTCCTGCAAGCCAATTATTTGATCACATATCATGTGACCAAGCCACCCGGTGAATCTAAGCCTAAACCAGCTTGGTTTAAAGAAAATGGATACTGTGAGTTTCACAAGATTAAAGGGCATACCCTAAATAAGTGTCAGAGTCTAAAAACATACATCCAATATCTTATAGATCGAGTAGATATTCATGTTGATGTCAATTAGGATTCATCATCCAATGCTCAATTACAGATTTACCAAAACACCTTCCCTAACCATAATCAAGGCGTAAGCACTCCCATAGCAATCCCCAAAACAACAATACACATAACATAATTTATAAGAATGTGTCCCTCAATTATGATGGCATTGTCCATTACATTGAGTAGGTGGAACCCCATGTATCCATGATACATGTCAAAGCCAAAGATCCACAATGTGTTGTTGCTACCCAAAGAACCCACATTACTGTCCCTGTAGCCTTTGCATCCGCCCAACAAAATCTTGTGAATTCTTAGTATAACATCCTTGATCACTTGGGAAAGACTCTTACTCAAATCAATTTTGGATCCGCTTAAATCTTCTCTCATGCATCAAGAGATCCTGAACTAAGCTTTACAAGAAACCCAAGTGCCTCATGACATTGATCCCATGCAATTCCAAGCTTTAGTGGGACATCTGGCTCTATCCTACCAGTTACACTTCAGCCAAAATGACATGCCCAACATTGATGCCAACCATAATCATCCCCTACACATTGAAGTCCTGGTTTCCCATCATAAAGTAAAAAGGGTCCTAGTAGATAATGGCTCTACCCTTAATCTATGCACTCTAAAGCTCATAAAGTAGTTAGGGTACACTCAAGTGGACCTAAGTAATCAAATCATTACAATCAAGGCTTATGATAATGCAAAAGGATAATCTAAAGGAATTTTCAGTCTTCCCATCCACATTGGACCCATGATTTAGTACACTACATGTCATGTACTTGATCTATACTTATCGTACAACCTCCTCCTCAACCGCCCATGGTGCCACGTCATGCAAGTCGTCCCCTCCACATATCATCAATGTCTAAAATTCCTAGTTAATGGATAGGAGGTCACCATTTACACTGACCCACAACCATTTGAGTATTGTTGTGCCTTAGAAACTTCATTTCCCCATTTTCATTATTGTCCTGGAGTTGAAATGGGGGCACCTCAGTCATCATCCTCTAGTCCATCATCTACCACATCAACCACTCCATCTACCACCACTGATTCCACCATCACTAAAGTCCATATCATCAACAAGGGTTGTGGTGAATATGAAATGCATATAGCTCTAAATGTGGCAACCATGCCACCATCACCACACACATATGGTCAACCTTCATAGTCTATACCAAAGGAAGAGGACAAGACCATTACCTTCAGTGCCAAAAACATCCCCACTAGCACTTTCTAGTCCCCTTGTTTAAAGATAGATGCACCAGAAGATGATATCAGTCAGTGGATATATTGTGAAGAGCCCCAGCCAAATCCTCCCCTTAAGGAATATTTTCAAGAAGCATACCCCTAGTTTTCTAAGTTTGTAGAGAAGCATAACTATCGAGGTGGGGGTCTAGGTAAAGAAAAACAAGGGTGGTTGCAACCTATTGATGTACCGAAGCTTCCATGAAATTTAGGCCTAGGATATGACAAAAAGTAGAAAGGCCCTGCAACATCATCCAATGTTTCCAATAGTATTAGTGTGTACAATTCTCTCTTACAAGACATACCTGAGGAAGATTCCATCATACATGTGTACGATGATGTGGATCACACGAACCTTCAATCCATGTTTGATTGCCTATCCATCTTTACCATTAGCCTTTCCCTACTCCATCCAAAACTTATTGACTGGTACCTACATGGTAGCACACCTATCAATGTCTCCCTGGACACATATGTCAACCTTATGGGATTGGGGCAAGATGAATGCTCTAGTCGCAAAATTCAAAACAAGAAAAATTAGAAATGGTCATCTAGTGAAAACCTCCCCGAGGCGCTTCTTGACCTGAAAAAATAAAAATAAAGGATGCATTTGATAGTGGAAACCTCAATGAGGCACTAGAGGATGGAGACGTTCATCTTCCCCTTGTGGGAACTCAGTTATCTACACAATCATCCATCCTGATCAAAGAAACTCAAGAAGTCAATTTGGGTACTACAGAAACCCCAAAGATCACCTACGTAGCCAAATCATTATCAGAACAAGAATATTTTGTCATTGTATAACTTCTCAAAGACAGAATCATCAACTTTGCTTGGTCATACTCAAACATGCCAGGTCTAGACCTTGCTTTAGTATTTCCCATCTAGATGTTCGCCCAAACGCCAAACCTATCAAGCAGAAACTCAAAAAAATGCATTTGCAGGTAGCACTACTAGTCAAGAAAGAATTGGAGAAATTATTGGATGCTGGCTTTATCAGACCCATCAACTATTCTGATTGGATCTCCAACATACTTCATGTCGCTAAACCTAATGGAGACACTAGGGTTTGCACAGACTTCCGAGACCTCAACAAATCCTATCTGAAGGATGACTTCCCATTGCCAAATATTGACATGTTGGTCGACATCATTGTAGGACATGAGATGTCTCTCATGGACTTCTCTGGCTACAATCATATTCGAATTGCACCCGAAGATTGGCACAAGACTGCTTTTACAATGTTGTGGGGTATCTTTTTCTACAATGTTATGCCCTTTGGTCTTAAGAACGTAGGGGTAACATATCAATGAGAAATGATTGTTATCTTCCATGACCTCATCCACATTATCATGGAAGATTATGTTGATGACTTGTTGGGAAAGTCCAGAACCAAAGTAGAGCACCCTGCCATTCTAAAAAAGATCTTCGACCGGTTAGAACAATACAAACTAACACTGAATTTGAAAAAGTGTGTTTGGCATCATGTCAAGGAACTTGTTGGGCTTCATAGTCTCCCGAAGGGGCATCGAGGTTGAACCCAGTAAAGTAAAAGTTATCATGGATATTCCTCCACCTTGAAATCTGAAACAGTTAAGAAGCCTTTAGGGAAAGCTACAATCAATCCATCAGTTTATAGCCCAACTTGCAAATAAGTGTTAGTTATTCACCCACCTTTTGAAGAAAGACACCACTTTCAAATAGAATCAACAATGTCAGTTGGGTTTTGATAAGATCAAAGAGTACCTGGCCCACCTGCCAATCCTAATGCCACCTATTCTAGGAAAACCCCTCTTGCTATACATCTTTGCCACTTCAGTCGCACTAGGGGAATTATTGGAATAGCATGACAAGTCCGCAAAAGAATGAGAAATCTATTACATTTTGAACACTGGTCAATTATGAATTGAATTATTCACCAATGGAGAAAGCCTTCCTTGCAGTGGTCTTTAGTACACAAAAACTAAGACATTATATGCTCCACCATCCTATCAAACTAATAGCAAAAATTGATCCACTGAAATATTTGTTGTCCAAAACCACCTTAATTGGTCACATGGCTAAGTGGGTCATGCTCCTAAGTGAATTTGACATAGAATACGTGGATCAAAAAGCCATAAAAGGACAAGTTATAGCCAATCAATTGGTTGATACACCCTTAGTAGATGCTTACCCTTTGGTCACCGAATTTCCAAATGAAGAAGTTTGTATAGTAGTAGAAGCACCCACCTGGATATTGTACTTTGATAGATCCTACACTCATAATGCATTGGGGACAAGAATTTTTTTTGTTACCCCTCAAGGCGATTACATCCCAAAGTCATTCAGGTTGGCATTCCCATGCACCAACAATATAGTTGAGTATGAAGCCCTCCTCACATGCCTCAGAATTACAAAAAAGTGGCACATAACTCACCTAAGAGTCTTCGGCAATTCCTTTTTGGTCATTAAGTAGGTTAATGATTAGTTCCTCACAAAGGATGACAAGTTGCTACCCTGAAAATGCATGGTGGACGACTTCAAGAAGTATTTCACCTCCATACAATTTGATCATATTCCCAGGGTACAGAACAAAGTTGTTGATGCCATGACTACTATTGGCTCCTTGATTGACATGCCCAAGGATCGAACAAAATGTGAGTTCCTCATTGAACAACTCTTAATCCCAACATATGACATCCCTGAGACCGAAATGGTCTGTGGCATAGTGGGTCTCACTTCCCCTTGGTACCAAGACATCTATGTTTAATTGCATGATAACATTCTACCCCTGGACCTTACATGAAACCAATGTAAATCCTGATACCTCATCGTTGGTGATACACTTTATCATCGTGGGTATGATGGAACCCTCCTCAGGTGTATGGACAAGACTGAAGCCCATACTGCACTAATAAAAATACACAGTGGTGTTTTTGGGGCCCATTCAAATGGTATGGCCTTAGCTAAAAGGATTCTTCAAGCTGGATATTATTGGCCTACACTGAAACATTACACCTGTGATTTTGTGAAGAAATTTCTCCCATGTTAGCAACATGCAAATCTGATTCACACTCTAACACAGGACCTTAGCCCCTTCTTGCACCATGGCCCTTCTCTCAGTGGGGATTCGACTTGATCAACAAGATATACCTGCCATCCTCTGATGGCCACACCTTCATTATTATCTCCACTGAGTACTTCACCAAGTGGGTGGAAGGAATTCCATTGTCACAAATCACTGGTACTCATATTTCAAAATTCATCCTCTACCATATTCTATGCAGATATGGTATCGCATCCACTATCCTCTTAGATATTGGAAAGCCTTTCAAAAACTAGGCCATGAAACACCTTTGTGACACCTTTCATATTCAACATCGTTGGTCAACAACTTATTACCCCCAAGGTAATGGTCAAGAATAAGCTACCAACAAGACTCTGATCTGAATCCTCAAGAAGGTCATCAATAACACTGGTCAAGATTGGCACCTCCACATTCATCTCGCCCTCTAGGAATATCGCACTTCCATCCATACACCTATTGGAACCACCCCATATTCCCTCGTATATGGTGTCAAAGCCATCTTGCCAATTGAAGTTGAGATCCCATCATTGATAATTTCTATGAAGAACCTTACCAATGGAGAAGACACCCACGTTGCAAGGCTTGCCTAGCTAGAATTACTTGATGAGAGATTAATCAAAGCCTATGATCACCTTTAGGCTTATCAAAATTTTCTCAAACACAACTACAACAAGAAGGTTCATCCCCGTCAATTCAATATTGGTGACCTTGTCCTTAAAGAGAGTTAGTGCACACAACAAGACCAAGATAATAAAGGAAAGTTTGAAGCAAACTGGTTGGGTCCTTATGTTATCACAACAAAATATGGATCAGGGGCCTACCATCTTGCCAAATGTGAAGGGGAACCCCTCGAAGATCCTATCAATATAATGCACCTAAAAAGGTTTTATGCTTAAATCAGTTGGGTCTTCCTATCCTACTATAATCAGAAAAATACAAAAAAAAATCTAAAAATAGTAAAGAGAAATAAATTTTTCCTATGGTGAAAACCACCCTTGGTGGCACCTTGGATAAGTACATGTGGTGAAAACCTAGTAATAGGCATCATTCGTAAAGAGCCTAATCATTATCTACCTTGTGTCCTAGTTACTGCATGTCTCCATCCTATCTTATCCTATTAATTCATCTCCATCTTAATCTTGGCCACTTGGTATCTTTTTATTGAGCATTGGACAATTATACGCTATCCATCATCCTAAGCTTTTTATCCTAATCTAAGCTTGTGTCGTCAGTTTGGTCATCTTGGTCTGTCTCCATCTAGGGCCCTTCATCATGTCGGTCTCCACTTAGATCTCCACCTAGTCATGTCAGTCATCATTTTTCTTGTTGAACTACGTTGCCCTTGCGATTTCATGTAGGAAAGGTTGATCATTTGATCCACCCCCAGGGAATCTTGACCATCTTGTGATGGTTGTCCATCACCTATCTTCATCATCTCCTTTTTGCTTTTATCCATGGTCGGTTGTTGTTTATCTTTTCTAAACTACGTTTCCCCTGTGCTTTCACGTAAGCAAGGTCGATCTTTTGATCCACCCTTAGGGCTTTATTTTTCTTTCCTTTGCTTTTACTTTGCTTTGTGGTCATCCATCATCGGTCTCCATTGGTCCTCTTTCCACTTTTATCCATGGTCTTTTCTTGAACTATGAGGGATCTGTGCTTTCACATAGGCAAGGCTAATCTTTGATTAGCCCCTGAGCCCCTAGGTTGTTAGGATATGTTGGCCTTGTGTCGGTCTTCTATCTTGTTACTTGTGTTGTGTTGTGTTGTCAAGAGTACCCTTATCCAGCTAGTTCTTCACAAATAGGATCCTCTAGTGACAAAAGATTTGGTTAATGACAAATATCCCACATTAATTGGGTCATCTTAGTTTAGTATCCACCATTAGTCTCAACAGGATGCATCCTTCCTAACAAACCTCATCAACCCCATCCACCCTTGTGATCCTATGGCTAAGGATGTTTGAATTTTATTTTTATCTTTTAATGCTTTTGGCTTTTGTTTATTGTTTGAGCTCCATATTACAACTAGTCAAGGTCGCCATAATTTATCATATTATGGTGTGTTTTGATGGGTTAACATAGGGGAAATCTCTTGATATTTTATTGTTGTTGTTTGTCGGGTTGTTCCCACATAGTACTCACTAGGATCTCCAAGATCTTGTGTTATGTCGGGGACATCCCTTTGTGCTTGTGGTTATTCCAATACCTGGCTCGACCAAGGTCTTTGCAAGTTTGGGTTGTTGGGATAACCTTGTTTTTTGTGTTTTTTTTACGCATCAGATACTAACTTCCCTTGGTTTCATATACCCTGGCACTTGGTGTCTTATGCTATAACAAAAATCATTGCTCAAAAGATGGATAACTAAAATTAGGACTGCATCTCATAATAATTTTTGTTACATCCATTTCTAACCATTAACCTATGATTTTGGTTGTGCAAATATTCCCCTTCTCCCATTCTTCTCAGGATATATATAGTTTTTTATAGGTGCAATCTCCCATCATACACCCATCATACATACATATTTCTACACAAGTCCTTATTGATACTTATGTTCATGTTGCCTTATAGTTTCATTGCATTTACATTAGCATATTATATTAAATTATTTAGAATAATCATGATTGCTTCATTTTTATACCCATACATTATTAACATGTTAGGTCCATAAAACATGCATCACATAATTCCATATTCCTTATACATAAAAACATAAATCATGCATACTCATTATGCATAAAACCATAAATCATGCATCACATTAGGACCATATCCATCATAGATAAAAATTATAAAACACACATCACATCCTACATTACACACGTTAGTAGCATCCATATAAATATCCACATATATCATCATAAACATGTGTAGATAGGTAAATAATCCAAAGAGTTTAAATGCATTGAAGACAATAAACAAATTAAATCCTATCAAGCACCATGAAGTACAAACTAGAATGAAAATAAAAATAGTAAACAAAGAACGTGCAAACCGATTTTCAAACTAGTGTTGATTGATCTCCATGGCTCTTCTCCACCTACACAAGGATGCAAGATTTCAAAGGTTGATAATAGATAAATGTTGGTTGCTCAATTCTGCAGCATAACAATGTGATAAAGGTTTGAAGGAGAATGATGGATGAAAGATAGAATATTTGAAGAATAATTTTGACAGAGTGAGGATACTTAAGAATTAACCCCCTAAATGAATTGTGAGAGGTTGTATTTATATAGTTTCTGAAAGCTTCTGATTGGCTGATATGATCAATGGCTATGATAATTCTTGATAGATCAAACGGCTGAAGATAGATGAGACTGAAGAGAAAATAGAAGAAAACTTGAAAACAAGATTTTTCTATTTTTATGAAAGAGGAAAAGATAAGAAGATAAGAAATCATCTTTCTTTAAAAAGATAAAAGAAAGATTTAAAAGCTATTAAATAATGAATTAAAAATTCAATTATTTATTTGTGGGTGACATTCAACTTTTCTTAATTAAATGAAATATTTTAATTAAGCTTTTAGTGTTGATTGATCTCCATGGCTCTTCTCCACCTACACAAGGATGCAAGATTTCGAAGGTTGATTATAGAGGAGGAATGTTGGTTGCTCAATTTTGCAGCATAATGATATGATAAAGGTTTGAAGGAGAATGATGGATGAAAGATAGAATATTTGAAGAATAATTTTGACAGAGTGAGGATACTTAAGAATCGACCCCCTAAATGAATTGTGAGAGGTTGTATTTATATAGTTTCTGAAAGCTTCTGATTGGCTAATATGATCAATGGCTATGATAATTCTTGACAGATCAAACGGCTGAAGATAGATGAGACTAAAGAGAAAATAGAAGAAAACTTGAAAACAAGATTTTTCTATTTTTATGAAAGAGGAAAAGATAAGAAGATAAGAAATCATCTTTCTTTAAAAAGATAAAAAAAAAAGATTTAAAAGCTGTTAAATAATGAATTAAAAATTCAATTATTTATTTGTGGGTGACATTCAACTTTTCTTAATTAAATGAAATATTTTAATTAATCTTTAAAGCAGAAGAAAGTTTTTGATAAGAAGAAAGCTTTAATTAGGGTTTTTGAAGAAAGCAGAAGATCTCATATTTAAATAAAATATTTAATTATGATATGAGAAGAAAACAAAAGATAATAAAATATCTAGTTGTGATTTAGAAAGAAAGCATAAGATATTTAATTAAATAAGGTTTATTTAATTAAATCACATTTATGAAATTAATTAAATGAAATATTTAATTAATTAGAAGAAGAATTTAAAATAGAAGAAAGAGAAATATTTAAACTTAATTAAATCAAAAGATTTAATTTAAATTTAAACAATGATAATTAATTTAAATAAATAAAATGTATTTATTTAATTAATTAAGTGGACGTATGAAAATAATTAAATAAAATAAATTTATTTAATTATGAAAGAAGAATAAGATGAATGAACAATATAATTAAATTAATTAAATTTAATCATATGTAGAGGATTTTAGAAAACTAATTAAATAATAAATATTTAATTAATTGCCAGGATTATAGACATGACCATTTTTATACGTATACAACATGTACACATAATTACATCATCATAATCACACATCATAAGATCATACATATACATATATGCATAAATAGAATCATCCTCCATAAACATAACATAATATCAATAAGGGCAATTGCATATCACATAAATATCAAAACCAAATAAACTCCATCACACAGTCCATAATAATGTCCATCAAATCACAAAATAAAGTAAAACTACAAGGATCTACATTACTACTCCTCTATACTATCCATCCACCCTACACCTGTCAAAATCTAGTGTTTTGTCACCTACCAAAAGAGCTACCCACGTCCGACCTCTGTGGAGAATTGAGAACCAGTCCTCTAAGAGGGAGTGTCCCCTGTGACTCACTGTATCCTCGACTCTGTGTCCCTAGTGACTGGGATGGTGCAGGCATCTAAGGAGTCAGTCTCACATACTAAAACATGCATTGTGTTGGATCTGGAACTACATGTTGATAGGAAATCATCCATAAGTTTTCCTCCCTCATGCACTTGGTACTCTCTGCAACTTGATATTTGGTGGCATTCTGCTCATGTTTGTACCTATCTCGATCTCTGGTAATAAGTCCCCTCTCCTATGTCCATGCGTCATGAGCCAACCTTAGTCGATCTCTCTCTATTGTCAGCAGTGTCACCTGCTTTGCGGCCCTATCCCTCTCATCCTGCATTTTTTACTACAAAGCCTGTATCTGAGACTGTAATCTCTATACCTCTGACTTTATATCCACCCCTCACCCTAGGCTACCTATGCTTGACCCTATGCCTCATCTCTCTCTACAATCTCTGCTCAAGCCACTGTTGCATCCCTCTCTCCTTAAGGGGTTTGTATTTGTCTCTGTAAGGTACCCATCTCTTCCTGCATCACATGTATTTATGTTTGTCCTCTATCTCTCTCACCCCGCAAACCCTGCACCTCTACATGCAATGTGTCTCTCTCTATACAAGCTCTAATCAGGCCTCTACTACCTTCACCCTCACCCTCTCCTCCCCTAGAACTATCTTTGTAGTAGCCACCCTATCTCAGAGCTTTGTCCTCTCCCCCAGCAATCCTACCATCTATACCCTCAATGTCTCTATCTCTCTCTCAACCTATTGTTGACACTCTACTGAGACCTACTTTGCTGCCTCCCTAGGCTCTGGTTGTCCCCTAGCCTCTGTAATAGTCATCACGGCCTGTAACTTGTCTTGATCCCAAGTCACCCTAGACAGCTCATCCTGTACTCCCTCCATCTCTGCTCGCACCTCATCCCTCTCCCTCTCCACACCACGTATCTCAATGGTCAGATGCCCCACGATGAAATAAAACTCTCTTTGTCCTACTAACTCCAATCTATGTACCTTAGCCTCTGCACTCCTTAATTCCTCCTCCATCATCCGTAGCCTCGCCTAGGCCCCCCTCAACAAAACAATAGGATCCTTAGCTAGGGCAACTAGTACTACTACCAACAACTCCACCAAGTGAACATCAACATCCATCCATGTCTCATCATAACCCTACTCAACCCTGCTCGTCACCTGAATCCTCCCCAGTTGTCCTCTCCTCCCCACCCTCATTGGCCTCCTTGGCTATCCTACAGCTCTCACCTACCCCTCAGGCTCCTCTCCCTCCTCACTTATCCCTATCTATAGCACATGGGGCTCCTGCTCTATCCCAATCTCTGTATGGACCCTCCTCCATTATCTACTCCTCATCATCCTCTCAAGTTGTTCTCTGGCCTTAGTCTCACCCTATGCTCCATCCTACTATCCTACCACCCTTGCATCCTCCTACTCAGCCCTGACCTAAACTCTCCTCTACCGTACTATGCTACCTATGCCTGTCTACTATACAGCTCCTTCCTCCACCTCACGCACCACCACCATCTCCACCTTTGGCCCACTCCCATCCCCCTGTCATGTTGCATCTATCTCTGGCCCTCTCCCACCGCCTGGCCCTACTGCATCCATCCCCTCCCCCACATCCATCCTCACTCTATCACTCCTCCACTATCTCCTCCTCCTCCTCATCCTCTCCAGTCATCTTGTGGCCCCAACCTCATCCTCTCCTCCACCCTGTTGTCCAGCACCCCCCGCATCCCCCTACTACCCCCCTACCCCACCTACCTCCTATCCCCTATGCTCTTATCTCCTCCTCTCTCCACCCTCCCTAGCCAACCAGTGCTCATCATCTAATCTGAACCCTAAGGCTCCCACAATAGGCACCTCAAGTGTAATTCTATCCCACCGGCAGTTGCGAAACCACCGGGCATACCGCACTGTCACCCTTGCATCCTCATCCCCAACATTCCTCCCTAGGTAAGGCACTTGATATGCTACCCCCCATGCCTCTTTGGAAGCCCTAGGAGAAATAGGGCCTCCCCATGGCTGCTCTCTGGTGATTCGGTGAAACATGGTGGGACTTGCTAGAATATCATGTCTTAGCCCAAACTGCCTCACCACTCTATTTGGCTAATGAGCCTCCACTATGCGAGGTTGGCTCCCAATCAGGATGCATCTACTCATAAAATAGCCCTCATGACTCATCTCTTCATACCTCCATCCCCTAAACTATCGAAACATATATAAACGTTGTATACGTCTAAAAATGGTCATGATTAAGCTTGTTAATTAATTAAATATAAATTATTTAATTAATTCTCCCAAAGTCATCTACATATAAATAAACTTATTATTTATTTATATTGTTCATTCTTATAATTCTTCTACCTTATTTAAATATAATTTATTTAATTAATTCTCCTAAAGTCACCTACATATAAATAAATTTAATTATTTATTTATATTGTTCATTCTTATAATTCTTCTACTTTAATTAAATAAATAACTTTATTTAATTATTGACATTTACCATATTCTTCTTAATTAAATAAAATAAATTTTCATAATTTATTTATATTTGATTATCATATTATTCTAAAAGTTGAATATTTAAATTCAATTATGGAATATTCTCTTCATCCCATAATTAAATTAAATATTAAATATTTAATTTAATATTTTCTTCTCACTCCACAAATAATTAAATATTTTTAAAATATTTAATTACATTCTAAATCCACTTCTAAAATATAATTAAATATAATTTATTTAATTATGCGAGTTTCTATATCCATCTTCACTTATAATTAAATAAATTTATTTAATTTAATTATAAACTCACTTTAACTCATTCTTCAAAATGAAAAATTCCCTTCAGATCTCAATGATGAAAATTGAAGGAAAAGGGAAACCTTCTATTTCCCTCTCAAACTTACGAAAATCTTTCACCGTCCATTCTAACAAGCTTAATCTAGGTCGTTAATCAAATCAGTCAATCGAATCCTTTCAAAGACTATAAATGCTGGTGCAAATCCACGCTTTGGTTACACGCATACACACGACGAACACACAAGCATATGCACAATTAGCTTATGCACTCACATCCTTTTAGCATCACAACAATATTTTCATCTTAGCATAGTCTTGCATTGAGCATAATATGCATTTTTATTTACATCTCATTCTTCAGCTGTCCATTTTGTTGAACTTGATCTGCTGAATCTGAGAGAAATTGGAAACAACAACACTGGAGTTAGAGAGAAATAAGATGAGTTCGGGGAAGTTGTAGTAATAGTTTGCTCATTATGTTTTCCTTTTTCAATTTTCTTGATATAATGTCTTATTAATATGTGTTTGAATTCCTTTATAATTGATACATTTTTCATAAACACATAAAATGGTGCCTACCGTGGGGTAGGAATCCACAAATTTAACATTCTCTGCAAGTTTTTTTGACAGGTTTCCGCATTCTAGAGTTCACTTTCAGAAAAAATTTGCGTTTTAGCGCATTCGACATTTTCTACAGTGCATACGGGGTTTTTGACTCTTTTGTTTTGTAGGATTCTGTAGCACATATAGTAACTATTTTACTACATATAGTAACTGTTTTAGTGCATTTAGTAACTATTTTAGCGCATTTAGAATCTTTCCTGTGGCGCATATACCTTCTATTTCAGCGCATATACCTTTTGTTTCGGTGCATATATTATCTGTTTTGGCACATATATCTTCTGTTTCGGTGCATATATCGTCTATTCCGGCGCATATACTTTCTATTCTAGCACATATGGGGTGTAACACAAATACATAATTCTGAGTTTGATGCCTTCTGTAGACATAATTCTTTTTCTTTTTTTTGGATTTTTAAAATAAAGCAATCTAGGATAGTCACCACATGATGATCTTGCAATTAAAATTGAATAACTTGTTTTTGTGAAGCAATATTTTCACTTAGATTAGATCATTGGGATTTGGGTTTTAAAATGAACATTTGTTTGCTTTGTCTGTGGCAATAGGTCTATGCTCTCCCCTTAACTGGGTGTTCAGAATACCAAACTTGCCTTTTCAATTTCATGAATTCTTTTTTCTTTACTTACATCCTTTAGAGAGCCTTCCATATTGGGAAAAAGTACTCACCCTACGGGAATGACTCAAGTGGGTTCAAGCCAAAGCCAGGCTATTTCGCCTCACTATAAAATTTAAAGTGAATTTGGGGAAACCCTCTTTTTCTGGTAGTGTGCAAGATAACCATCCCCAAAGCCTTTGTTCTAAAGGTTGGGAGGTCTCCTGAGGGAGTTTATTATTGCTGCACCGAACGGAAATCCTTACTACAAACCTAGTGTAGTGGCCAACCGAATTCAGTTTCCAAACATTCTAATAATCATAGTGCAAGGGGAGGGAAGAATCTGCCCCCAAGACACTCACCATATAACTGCCAAGGACCATTTGTTCAGGGGATCCGGTATCCACTTCCATAACTCTGAGTATGCACCTGGAAAAGACAAAAACACAGGCGCCCCTTCGGGGGTGACATAGTTGTGTGAGTCGATGCAGTTTTAAGATGTGGGCTATTGATTACTGGAATGACCTACTTGAGCATTAAGAGTGAGTCTGCTTGAATTGTCTTTCATGTGCTAAACCTGTGAAAACACTTGTTGAAAAACAACTTTTTATCATACACTTGGTGTTAGTATAGGGCTTTAAGAACAACTATTTTCTAAAATGTTTGTTGTGTCTTCCATCACATTAATTCAGATAAAAATATCATCTGAAATGAACATGAAGAACAACTGAAATCATTCAAAAGTTATTTATACCTTTTTTCCAAAAACATTCCCATGCATAGAGATTGGAAATCAACAAAATTTTCCAAGAAATCAGTTTCCAATAGGATCATAAAACCCAAGAAACCATTAGGATACAAGAAAACATTGCAAAAGAGAAAATTCTTGTACAAAAGTTGACACGTCTTGCTTCATTACTGAGGATTTCTTCATAGATACCAAGACTTTGTTAGGGGATTCACTAATGAGTATGTTGTAGAACCTTTGGATTCACGAGCTTATTATCAAAGATTAGCTCTATCTCAACAACATAATTTTAACCAACCTCTTGAATTTGACAACATACCACAACCTTCTATATAATATCCTTCACATCCCAATCAAATCCTTCGGTGATTTTGAAATCTTTCTTCGAAAACAAAGATCAGATCTTTAAGAGTGCACCTCTCAAACATATTTCTAATTTTTGGTTCAACTTCCCCAATAGGATTCTGACATCCTTCATCATTGGAAGCCACAATAAAAAATTAGGCACATCTTGGATCATATCATAAGATTCCACATCTTATTAGATCAAGATATCACCATCATCGCACTTGTCAAAAAAAACTAGGATCTAAGTTTAGAAGAATTCTTCAAAATCATATGCCTATCTTCACAAGATCTCAATTCAATAAATTGAAGGATGAAATCCAACAAGAAGGTCATACCCAAAACATTCAAGAGGAGGGTGAAAGCAGTAATCCTCTTTACATTATGAGTCGTAATCCACTTTTTGACAAAGATATGGATAATAGAGAAGAAAATCCTTTCCACCAATACAAAGACACGAACAAAACACATGTAGATAGTGATGAGGAACAAGATGAGGAACATCTTAGAGAGGCTGAGCAAGATCCAAAATTTCACAAATCCATAGAAAAGATCTTGCAATGCAATAAAGAAAAATATTTTCACTATATAGCTGACCAAGGAGCGAAATTGCCTCATGACTTTAATACTGATAGTTTGAAAAGAAAACCTGAGGAAAAACCCCTATCTGATCTTAATGCTTTAACTCAACAAATCAAAGCACTTCAAGGGAAAATAAAAGAGTTACAAGGGGGAACCACAACAAAGAAATATATTCTTGAGGACATTTGTCCTTATCCCTTCGATCGAAGTCTCAACATAATTCCATTTCCCAAACATTGTGAAATTCCAAAATTTGATCGTTATAATGGGAAATTGGATCCAATTGATCATGTAAGAGACTTCTGAAACATGACTTTAAAGTTTTCTCATGAGGACACTTACCTAATGTGTTTATTTCCTAGGATTCTTTGAGGACACTCTATGGAATGGTTATCAAAAATTGCACCTCACGTTAGCACATTTGAAGAATTAATCAATCTGTTTATATCTCAATATTCCTACAACATACAACATCAGATCACCATGATAGATCTCTACAAAGTTGCGCAAAAACCTAGTGAATCTTTCATTACTTTTCTTCAAAGATGGAGAAGAATGTTCGCCAGATATCCACGTCCTGTTCCTGAAAAGGAAAAGATGGTCACCTTCATTAATAGTTTGAATTCAAAGATGAGCTATCATTTAAATTTACATTGTCCTACCTCTTTTGAGAAACTAATCGAAGATGCTATAACCATTGAAGGTGCATTGGTCAAAAGAGGAACAATAAAACTTGACAAAGACAATCCTAGCTCATATAATCATCACAATAATCAGGACAAGTCTAAATTCTGGACTCGCAACAAGAATGTGGTGAATGATGGTGTTGTTGATGCAAATCAAGTTTCAACTAAGCCATTTTTTCTCAATACTCTGAGTGCTCCTCACAAAAACAATTATAACTATATCAACTCAGTCACAAATCAAGGAAATAATCCTCCTCCTCTGAGAAACAATGTGAATCAAAATTCTACTCCCAATCAAGGGATTGCCAAAAATCAAGGTTACTGAGGAACCACTAATAATAACAACTCCTTAGGGAATACCTCGAATAAAAATCCTCAACTATTCTCATTCTTCTCGAATAGAAGAACTTACACCTCATTGGTTCAATCTTTAGAATCTACATTCAAAGAGTTGATGGCAAAAAATGTCATTACTTTCCCACCTCAATGAAACTATGAACCCAGTGTAAAGCCTCCATCATGGAATGAGGCATACTATTGTGATTATCATTGATGTAAAGGTCATCGCACAAATAATTTTCAAGCCTTGAAGAATACCATTCAAGACTTAATCGGCAATGACATCATTACAATAGAAGGACATCAACAATCTAATGCAGACCACCAAGCATTTCGCAACCCTTTTCCCAACTATCAAAAGGGTGAGTCTTCTAAAAAAAATGTGAATCATATCAATTATGATCATATAATCAACCATCTCTACATAGATGACGAGCGGGTAAATGTCATTAAAGTCAACAAGAAGGTGGAATATAGAGAAGTCAATGCAACAACAAGGGTGCAAGCTAAAGTTGTCTTAAAAGGTGCCTCTTCAAAATCTACTGAACCTCCACCTCAACATCAATATGATTTGGTCAACCAACTTCAGAAAACCCCCGCTCAAATTTCTATCTTGGAACTATTGAAGATTTCCCCAGCCCATAAGGAAATTCTCGAAAAGGCCCTCTTTGAAACAAATGTATCCACTGATTTGGATGTGAACCAATTTCAAGCCATGGTAGGACACTTGTCCTCACCCACTTACCTCTCATTCTCTGAAAAGGATGACGTTTCCATAACTCATCCCCACAATTCATCATTGTACTTAGAAGTCATGGTTCACAAGTTTCGTGTCAAACGAGTTCTAATAGATGGAGGTGCTAGTTTGAACATCTGTACCATGAAGTTGGTTAAGGCTTTAGGATTTTCTAAAGACTCCATTGATTTTAGAAGAAAGATTACCATAAAAGCTTATGATGATGAAGAAAGAGCATCCAAGCATCTAATCATGCTACCAATTAGAGTGGGTCTATTTATCAAGAATACTTTCTATCAAGTATTGGACGGTGATCTTGCATATAACATCTTGTTGGGTCATCCTTGGATCCATGAAATGCAAGTTGTCCCATCAACCTATCATCAATGTCTTAAGTTTCCTTATGATGGACAGGAAATCATGATACCAGCTGATAATTCAAATATTCAAACTTGTGCCAACATAAAGGCCAGTCAAGATACTTTGGTTCCTAACAATTAAGAAGCTCATGCTAGTACTTCTCTAAAGATTGACACACAAATCAGTCAATTAACCAATAGTTTTGACAAGAAACTGAAATTCAAGGACCATGGAGTTGGAGAGTACTCTCTTTGTCTTGCCAATTTACCTACATCACCTCGATCACATGGACAACCGTCTATCATGGAACATCAAATATTAGCGGCTTCAACATCAAAGCAACCACCAACAGAGCCAATCACAAAGTTTAATGGACAATTCATCAAAGAAAAATTCCCCATGGAAGATCCTGAGGATGCAGAAATTCTAAACTGGCTCTATAAAGATGAGGATGAAGCAGTTTTTAATGTCAAATTACCCACAGACAAATATGGAAAAGGGTACTCAATCATGCAGAAGATGAGCTATGATAAAGGTCCTATAGAAAAAGGAAAGGATTAGTTGAACCTATTCACCTCCACAGACTTGCTACAAAAGAGAAAATCGGATTGGGTTATGATACTCACTCCAAAGAAAGCACATCCAAACAACTGCATGACATTGTCTTCACATTGCAAGAAGGCTCAGATTCATGAGAAGCATATTTGGCAACAGTTCAGAACTTTGTGGATAACAATTCAGATACAGACTCTATTGAATATGAATGGGACACCATTCACAATTATGAGTTCTGTAGGGACAAAGAGGTTGATGTAATACACCAGTATGCCCCAACTCTAATTGAAGGTCAAGGTTCAAGGACCCAAACACGTGAATTTGAACCACAAAGTCACCATGATTCTAGTGATGCTGAGTCAGATCTAAACGAACAAGACTATCATGAGGACAATATCATCATTGATCCACCTCATACCTCAGATCCTATGGACCACTTCATTATGACCATAACCATAGCCAATTTCACACAACCTGATGATCCGCTATCTTTGATTCATCCTGATCTCATTGATTGGGATTCAACCGAACCTATCGATATACCTATGTTTCCAAGTGATGAAGCTATCATAAACTTCCTTTCCACAGATGATACAAATGATTGTTCCACCAATGATTTTTGACATAGAGTTTTTGATTAGGAGAGTGTCAAGTCTCCTAGCTACAAAAGTAACAACAAAAAAGAAAGATCTAATGGTGAAAACCAGAATCTTTCAGTATTAGATCAAACAAAAGATAAAATAAAGAGTGTATCAGATGGTGAAAACCTCTTTGAGGCACCAGACGATGGGAATCTTGACACTCTCCCAGAGCACTACCATGAGTGATCGCCTATTTTGATTGAGCCAACAAATGTTGTCAATCTTGAAACTTTCGAAAAACCAAGAATTTTACAGTTAGCTGCATCAATGACAGAGAAAGAAATACCAGAGTTCATGGAATTCCTAAAAGAAAATCAAGTCAACTTTGCGTGGTCTTATGCTAACATGCCTAGTCTTGATCCATATCTTATCATGCATCACTTATCCATCAAACCAGGGGCCAAACCAGTGAAACAAAAACTCAGAAAGATGCACCCTCATGTTGCATTATTGGTTAAGGAAGAACTAAGAAAACTCCTTGATGTAGGCTTTATAAGACCAATCGACTATGCAGAATGGATCTCCAACATTGTTCCTGTATCTAAGCCAGATAAAACTATAAGAATATGCATAGATTTCAAAGATCTTAATAAAGCATGTCCTAAGGATGATTTCCCACTGCCAAACATTGACACTATAGTTGATCTGACAGCTGGCCATGCCATGTATTCATTAATGGATGGTTTTTCTAGCTACAACCAAATCAAGATTGCACCTAAAGACCAGGAGAAAACAACTTTCACATGTCCATGGGGAACTTATTGTTGGAACGTCATGCCTTTCGGTCTAAAGAATGTTGGGGCTACTTATCAAAGAGCCATGACTACAATCTTTCATGACATGATGCATATCTTCATGGAAGATTATGTAGATGACATATTGGAAAAATCATACACCAGAGAAGGACATCTTGAAATATTGTCCAAAATATTTGCAAGATTAGAGAAATTCAAAGTTCACCTCAACCCCAAGAAATGTGTTTTTGGGGTCAAATATGGAAAACTCTTGGGGTACATTGTTTCAGAAAAAGGAATTGAAGTAGATCCTGTGAAAGTGCAGGAAATTATGGAAATGCCTCCACCAAGGAACATCAGTCAGTTGAGATCACTATAGGGACGACTGCAATCTATACGAAGATTTATTGCACAATTGGCCAACAAAAGTTTACCTTTCACACATCTACTGCATAAGAATGTTCCTTTCAAGTGGGATGAAAAATGTGAATTGGATTTTCAACAAATAAAATAGTATTTAATGACTCCACCAGTTCTCATACCACCAAATCCAGACAAACCACTAATATTATACATTGCCACAACAGAGACATCTCTGGGGGCACTGCTAGTGCAAGAAGACTCTACAGGAAAGGAACGAGAAATTTATTACATCAGTAGAACACTAACAAGTCATGAGCTCAACTACACTTCTATCGAGAAGGCTTGTCTGGCAGTAGTCTTTGCTTCACAAAAATTTTGGCATTACATGTTAACTCACACAATCAATCTAGTTTCAAAGATTGATCCACTCAAGTATTTGTTAAGCAAAGCATCATTGACAGGAAGGTTAGCAAAGTGGGTAATGATTCTGAGTGAGTTTGACATCCATTATGTTGATCGCAAGGCAATCAAAGGACAATTTATCGCTGATCAACTAGCTGAAGCACCACTACAAGCAGAGCATCCCCTGCACATTGAATTTCCAAATGCTAATGTCTTTACTGTAGAATATAAACAACCATGGTCCTTATATTTTGATGGTTCTTTCACTCAACATGGATTAGGGGAAGGCATACTTTTCATCACCCCTGAAGGACACACCATTCCTCGATCATATAGGCTGATGTTTCCATGCACCAACAACATAGCCAAATATGAAGCATTGATCACTGGGCTTAAAATAGCACTAGAATGGAGGGTTACAAAATTACAGGTGTATGGCGACTCACAGCTAGTCATTTATCAGATCAATGATGATTATCAGACCAAAGATGACAAACTATTACCATATAAAAAGATGGTTGATGACTTCAAGAAATATTTTGTGCACATCAAATTCACACAAATTCCACATTCAGCATAGATATTCAACACCTTACTACCCACAAGGGAATGGCCAAGTCGAGGCCTCAAATAAAACAATATTGAAAATCTTGAAGAAGACTGTGAATGATTCAGGGAAGGATTGGCATGTTCAACTCAATCCCGCCTTGTGGACCTACAGAACCAATATCCGCACGCCAACAAGAGCAACACCATTTGCTCTTGTCTATGGAGCAGAAGCCATATTACCTTTAGAAGTTGAGATTCCCTCACTCAGGGTATCATTAAAAGGTCTACAACGGATGATGAATACTGAGTTTCCCGACTCCAAGAACTAGAACTCCTAGATGAGAAGAGACAAAGAGCAACTGATCATTTGAAAGCATATCAACAGATGATGTCTTGCAACTATAATCACAAAGTAAAGACACTTACCTTTCAAGTGGGTGATCTTGTTCTAAAAGAAAACCCACGCAATCAGCAAGATAGAGAGAAGAAAGGAAAGTTTGAACCCAATTGGCTAGGTCCTTATGTGGTTATCGCAGTCTATGGTTTAGAAGCCTACAAGTTATCAACGCCAAAAGGGGACCTGTTTGACGAACCTATCAACAGCATGCACCTAAAAAAGTATTATGTCTAAAAGTGGTTATCAAACATCAAAAAAAGTCCTGAAGAAATACAAAAAAATTAGAAAAAGTCCTGAAGAAATACAAAAAATCAGAAAAATCCTAAAGAAATACAAAAAAAAAAAAAGTCTTGAAGAAATACAAAAAATAAAAAAGTCCTAAAAAAAAAAATCATAAAAACTCCTGAAGAAATACAAAAAAATCAGAAAAAGTCCTAAAGAAATACAAAAAAAAAATCAAAAATTTTCCTAAAGAAATCCAAAACAGCAAAAAAGATCAACTCACCGGTGGTCCGTATGCTACTAGCCTCTGGTATCGGCAAGATCTCTCAAATCGGTGGTGATGATATGGAATCTCCATGTCGCGAGGTCTTTCTTAGAGCTACAATATTCACCAAGTCAAAAAGTGCAAATGATTTGTCTCTTTCTACTTTTTTACCTTTTAAAGGCCCAACAAAGGTAAGTTTGCTACCTTTTGACTTTGTGTTCAAAATGGAACATTTTTTTTTCCATCATTTGTCGAGAGCTAAACCACACTCTCTCTCTCATCTGTGATTTACCTCCCGAGGGGGCATCATCAGCAGCAACATCGAAAGCATATTAGTGGCAAAAATCTTATTTTTTTCTTTGAAGCAATATGTTCCACACATCACTTCAAAGAGGGGCAAAATGTATACATCTAAAAATGGTCATGATTAAGCTTGTTAATTAATTAAATATAAATTATTTAATTAATTCTCCCAAAGTCATCTACATATAAATAAATTTAATTAATTATTTATATTGTTCATTCTTATAATTCTTCTACTTTAATTAAATAAATAACTTTATTTAATTATTGACATTTCCCATATTCTTCTTAATTAAATTAAATAAATTTTCATAATTTATTTATATTTGATTATCATATTATTCTAAAAGTTGAATATTTAAATTCAATTATGGAATATTCTCTTCATCCCATAATTAAATTAAATATTAATTATTTAATTTAATATTTTCTTCTCACTCCACAAATAATTAAATATGTTTAAAATATTTAATTACACTCTAAATCCACTTCTAAAACATAATTAAATATAATTTATTTAATTATGCGAGTTTCTATATCCATCTTCACTTATAATTAAATAAATTTATTTTATTTAATTATAAACTCATTTTAACTCATTCTTCAAAATGGAAAATTCCCTTCAGATCTCAATGACAAAAATTGAAGGAAAAGGGAAACCTTCTATCTCCCTCTCAAACTTACGAAAATCTTTCACCGTCCATTCTAACAAGCTTAATCTAGGCCATTAATCAAATCAGCCAATCAAATCCTTTCAAAGACTCTATAAATGCTAGTGCAAATCCAAGCTTTGGTTACATGCATACACACGACGAACACACAAGCATATGCACAGTTAGCTTATGCACTCACATCCTTTTAGGATCACAACAATATTTTCATCTTAGCATAGTCTTGCATTGAGCATAATATGCATTTTTATTTACATCTCATTCTTCAGCTGTCCATTTTGTTGAGCTTGATTTGCTGAATCTGAGAGCAATTGGAAACAACAAAACGTTGGAGTTAGAGAGAAATAAGATGACTTCAGGGAAGTTGCAATAACGGTTTGCTCATTTTGTTTTCCTTTTTCAATTTTATTGATATAATGTCTTATTAATATGTGTTTGAATTCCTTTATAATTGATACATTTTTCATACACACAGACGCTATACTATGTCTACCTCTTGCAAGCCATCAAACACTCTCCTTCATATGTCCATATCTCCCTTCATCTCATAACACAAAACCCAGCCCCTAGCCTCCATGTACCCCCAAGAAATAGGCTCTCTATCATCCTCTCATCCTTTCCTAACCACTAGTGGCCTTGAAACCATAATATGCTCCCACAACCACACCTATAATAGAGTCATGTGTGTCACACTTAGTGACTCCTGGTAGTAGATCACATGCATATCTTTGTATAATTGTGCTAATAAACATGGTCCCCAAGAGAACTATCCATCTCACCCCTCGACAATATGTTGAACCACCTCCATGAACGGTAGACTATAGAATCGCCTGCTCCAATCTGGCAGTAATATCTCGCTAATCAATCTGCATAGAAATAGTGGTAAGAGTGGCACCCTCAGTGACAAGCATCTATCCACATCCAACTTCCCCTTTTGTATAGGTAGATCCTCTTGTCCAAATAGCACCTAGATGGTGTTATCTAACTCCTCCCCTCTAGACACCACCTCACTCACTAACTGCCCTACTATGGGTAGCCTCAAGATGCACCATACATCCTTGAGTGTCACTGGCATCTCCCCTGTAGGAAGATGGAAGGTCAATGTCACAGAACTCCATCTCTCTATAAGTGTCGTCAACATCACTTGTTGAGCTCTCATTGTCAAAAAGTGTAGAAAATGTAATAATCCTGCATGGTCTACTTTGGTCATAGCCACAGTAGTCACTACCAATACCTCTGAATGGCTCTCATGTGTTCGTAATCGGTCGAAACTCTACATCCATATTAACCTGACTATCAATTCACTTTATTCCTAGGCCCGAGACATCATCTATTTTCCTTCCCTAGTTTGTTTTCCTCCTCCTTCCCCACCCCACCCTAGTCAATAGGCAGACCCACTCTACAATGGGGTGGGCCCGCCAAACAATGGGGCAGATTGGCCCCAGGCCGAGGCAAACTCGCCCCACAGTTTGGTGGACCCACCCCTCATCAGGGTGGATCTACCCCGTAGTGGGGCGGCCTTGTCTTGGGCCAAGGTGGACATGCCCCCTCCTGGGGGGCGGACCCACCCCTAATCGGGGCAGACATGCCCTAGTCTAAGGCGGACACACCCAACCATGGGGCAGACCTTCCTCGCAGTTGGGCAAACCCGCCCCTATTCAGGGTGACACCACTCTACAATGGGGCAGACCCACCCTAATTTGAGGCAATGCCACCCCACAGTGGGGTGGACTCGCCCCTACCCTATTAGTGTAATTAATATTTAATTACACTTGCATAAATTTACTTAGGTAATATTTTAATTCCTAGGTTAATTATTCTCATCCATATCTTGTTGAGCTATCTTGTTGCTCAAGATAAGATTAGGGTTATGCATAGTTTGCTTTTATAAAGCAAATCATCTCATGTAATTATGAATTCCTAAATAATATTATGTTGCACATCTTTTTGCAATAGCTTTTCTTTTTCTGATTTTCTCTTCTATGGAAGTTTTTTTTGGTTTGCATGTCTGATCTTGGTTTCTAACATGGTTTCTAAAATGATTATTGATCCATTGGTTCAGATCTTTCTCAGTTTGAGGGCCATATTTTTTATGGTAAATGTTCCAGAGTCTTTATAGTACTTGTTCCCATGGAAGGGTTTTAGTCTCAGTTTGGCATCGGCATCGAGATACACGGTTTCCAGATTCTATCATCATTTCATCTATTGTTGCTTCACATATTCCAAGGTTGTTCCAATTTGTGAGTTTTCTAGTGTTCCATGGCATCGGGTCTACTGTAGCATTATTATGATTCCACTTTGGTTTCTTGTAGACATAAGTATCTTTCCTTGCTTATCGAATTGTGGTTCCATTGTTACTCCACAGTGTTCTTCCAATGCTTCTTTGTAGTAGTCATCTTATTTTAGGGGGGTTTTGTCCCACTGGGTTTTCCTTCTCTACCTCATTATTGCATTTGTACATGGGTACCTGATCAGGCCTTGTTGTTGGGACCCATTCATGATTTCTTGCATTCATCTTAGTTTTAGGTGCATGCTTTTTTAGTCTCCCTAAGTTGCACTTATGGGGGGTGTTAGTGTAATTAATATTTAATTACACTTCCATAACTTTACTTAGGTAATATTTTAATTCCTAGGTTAATTATTCTCATCCTTATCTTGTTGAGCTATCTTGTTGCTCAAGATAAGATTAGGGTTATGCATACTTTTCTTTTATAAAGCAAATCATCTCATGTAATTATGAACTCCTGAATAATATTATGTTGCACATCTTTTTGCAATAACTTTGTTTTTTCTAATTTTCTTTTCTGTGGAAGTTTTTTGGTTTGCATGTCTGATCTTGGTTTCTAACATACCTGATCCTCAACCCCAAACTAGTTCTTTTCTCCCAACACAGCCAAAAAGTCCAATTTTTCCTCCTGTTTGTTTTCCTACCCCCATCCCGATAACAAAACCCATTTCTTAAATTTTGCATAAAAATTTACAAATGTATTAAAAATGCTTAAAATTCGCAAGCGAGGTGTTTTTGCTAACCTAGTGGGGCACTACACACTCATGGTAGAATCTTCGCATGGTGGATGATGTTTGAGTCATAGTCCTTCGGCATTATCACTCCTCATCTTCTTCCTCTCCTCTCCTCTTCTCTCAACTACTATAGTGCAAATGATGTGAGGTAATTTCTAAAATTACCTTATATTACTTTTCCCCCATTTTCTTACCATTTTTAAAATAAAGGGTATTTTTTACCTTTTATTTAACCTTTTTATCCTCTAACTAATTGCCTAACTTCACGGGGCCGCCATTCACAAACTGTACGTCCATTTCACTTCGTTCAAAAGGAAAACCTGCTTGATTTTTTAAGCTCTTTCTAACCATGCCCTTTGTTTTCTCCTATCAAGAAGTCGTCCAGGCCCCCCCCTTTTTTCTTCCCTAGTCACCCTCTCAAGGGGGCATACCCTACCACTTTCTCCATTTCCTTTGTCATGGTTATTCCCTCGCAATACTGGGGAATCTTCATTCATTCCCCCTCTGTTTGGGCAGCTCACGCATCTATCCCCATGTTGGGGCATATTTTTCTGGTCACTTCCTCTAGAGAGCCATCTGCATTTTCTTTTCTTTGAAACACTGTTATTCTAACTATAGACATCCAAATTTGGACACTTAATTTATCCAAATTTATCACTTTTCATCTAAACATCCTCTTATCCGAGTTAATTAAGTAATATTACTATTATTTAATTAATATCTTTAATTCTTCCAAATCCCTAAGGTATTTAATTAATAATTAAATACCTTAAATTAAGGGATAATTCTAAATATGTGCATGTCATTTTCATCTAATCCTAATCCATCTCCTAATTTCTTCATTAGGGATGTGCACATGCCTAATCCTTGATTAGGATGTGTCACATCCTCCAACTTTTGCAAGTTGGCTTCTAATCCTCATTTATCTTCTAATTCTGATTAATTAAGCCTTAAGCTTTGGTCAACTCTCTCCATCCCTCAAGGAATTTTTAATTCCTTTTTATTCCTCCAAGAATCCCCTTTTCCCATGCATCTTCTAGAACCTTTGACTTGTCACATCAAGTCACATGTGACAAACTCCCACCTTTTGGGAACATTGTCTTATCCACCAGATTCTTCCAATCATTGTGAATTTTTAATTCACTTTTATTCACCCAATATTCTTCCCATCTCCCAATGTACTTGAAAGGTACTTGTACTTCCTCCACATCATGTACTTCTCTTCCACCTCACTTACACCTCATATCCCCTTAGCCACTTCACCATCCACCTGTCAAGATGTGAGGGCTTGTGAGTTCTCAACTCACCATAGCCCTTCATCTTGACCTTATTGGATGAATCTCCACCGTTGAATTCTCTAGAGAATTCAAATTCTCCTATAAATACCCCCTCCTCAAGGGAATTTTCAACACTTTTGATTTTCATAACCTTATGCTGCCAATTTGTATTCTCAAACACTTAGCCATTTGATAACTACATGCTGCCAATTTGCATTCTCACTCATTCACTATCATCTAGCTATCCATTCTAATCATTTGCATAAGTCAATCTTGCATTTAGTCACTCAAGAAATCATCTAAGGAGCACACAAAATCATCCCAAGCAAGGGCCAATCAAGGAGTCGTCAACAGCAAGGAAGGTGAAATCATTTGCATTTTGTTTTATCCATTTTCTTTCTTGTTATATCACTCTTTAGGCTAATCTTGAGGTGTCCTTAGTCTTTTATCACTTGCATTTTTAAGTTATTTTGCACATTAGAGTAGGATAAAATTCTTAGGATCACACTAACAATATTTCGAAGAGGGGAAAAATGTAGACATCTAAATTTGACCACTTCCATATGGTCAAATTTGACTACTCTATTCTTCAATTTCATCGATATTAATTGAATAATTGATTTAATTAATATTTCATTTTTTTCTACCTAAGGTTCCTAAAGTATTTAATTGAAAAATTAAATACTTTACCTTATCCCCTTTGCTTCTCTAAATTAAATAAATATATCAATTTATTTAATTTAGTCATTAGGTCTTTTTAAATCAATTTTTAATTTCTTCTTTTTCTCTCTCCTTGTTACATCCTCCATAATCCTCCCTTAACTGGATTAATGTAGTTAATTCATGATTATGGTGTGCACACCCTTAATCTGGGATTAATGTCACATCCTCCATATTTTTCCACTTGCCTCTAATCCTTCATTAATTTCCTTAATCATGTATTGGCACAACCTTGATCTAATCAGCCTACCTCATTTAGTATATATTTTTAGTCAACCTTTACATATTCCATAATTAGCATTGACCCTCTTTCCCATGTGAATTTTTAATTCACATTTATTCACCCTAGGTTCCTCTCTTCCCCATGTGAATTTTTAATTCACATTTATCCTTCCAAGGTTTACCTTATCCCCATGCAACTTCTAGAACATTTGACTTGTCACATCACTCACATGTGGCAAATTCCCACCTTTTTGGAAACCCTCTCTTATCCACTAGATTCTCTCAAGCATGTGAGTTTTTAATTCGCCTTTATTTCTCCAACTACTTTCTCATTTCCCATGGAAATTTTTGAGGAATTCTAAAATTCTTCAAATGTCACTTTCACTCTCACTTGGGGACAAGAAGCTTCTTTTTCAGGAAATCTTTCCATCCCCCAAGGTACTTTCAAGGTACTTGTCCTTCCTCCACATCACTTATCCTTATTCCACCTCACTTACACATCATCACATCCTAGGCCACTTCACCCTCCACATGTCAAGATGTGAGGGTTTGTGAGTCTTTAACTCACCATAGCCCTTCATCTTGGCCTTGGTGGTTTAATCTCAACCATTGAATTCTCTAGAGAATTCAAATTCTTCTATAAATACCTCCCTCTTCTAATGTATTTTACAACACTTAGTCATTTGCACCCTTATGATATCAAATTGATCACTCAACTTTCAAGCATTTTCACTCATATAGCCAAGCCATTTAGCCATAAGCATTTGAATTCTATCACATAGTCCATCTTGCATCTAGCCATCTTCATAGTGATCCAAGGAGCACACAAGCATTCAAACATCAAGGGCCAACCAAGGGATTGCAGCACAAAGAAGGTATAATCCATTGTGTCTTCATTTTATTTTCATCTTCTTTCTTTGTATTATCATTCCTTAGGCTAATCTTTGAAGTGTTCCTTGTGTTTTTTTTCATTGCATAATAGTTATTTTGCACCCTTAGGATAGGTTAAAATATTAGGCTCACAATATATTTCCTAAATCTATAATACTTCTAATACATATCTCTTGAGATACCAATGAACCAAACTTGGGAAAATAAAGTCTTCATAATTCCTTGTAATGTTATGTGAAGAGTGACATTTCTCTCTTCATTCTTATTGAATATACTTCATCCATCATAGTCTACTTCATTTTCTTTGTAATTACATACATTTCATCATCTGTTAACATTGACATGGTCAAAATCAATTATATTTGTTGAAAACAACCTAAAGAGATGATATTATGGATTACAATGATTATAAGGTATGCATAAAATGGAGTTATAATATCATTAGCCAAATTAGTTATCCCATAATTAATTTTTCTATGGTCTTTTATTGTTGTAGATTATCTCTTAGTAGATAAAAACCTTAAATATAGGACCCATTGGACAATTTAAAAAATTCATAGGTTATTGAACTTGTCAAGGCTTGATACCTATAGATAGAGGTTTACTTTACATTAATTGTTTGATCGTTCCTATAATAGTCTGACTATCATTTGGAAGAGTTTGGTAATCAAATTTACACTAAAAGATAATTGTTGAATATAAATCCTAATTTTTTCTTCAAGCCGAGAGCTATCAAGTATTCAAATGGACTAAATTGGAAAACATCAACTTATTGATGTTGCAAACCTATTTTTTTAATTTCTTCAATACATTTTGGGTGAAAAATGATGTAATAATTAGTAGTATACATAGATTTATAGCTAAGGTTAAATGTTTTTGGATAGATTTACATATATTCCCTAGAATTAGGTACCATCAACTTCCCTATATGCAAAATAGTGCTAGCTACTAATGAACAACACCATATAGTCTTAGGTAAGACAAAGGAAAAACAATCCATAGGAATTATAGTTGAAGTTGTTCCTTTGACATATAATGCTTGAAGTAAAATGAAAAAAAAAATTGTTTCATGTAATGCAATATTGGACCTTAAAAATAATTATATAATACACTTGTTCTCTTAGATTGTTGCATTAATAAGAAAAACCATGTCACAATATACACAAGAGTTGGAATTAGAAACATAGAACATAGATGGAAAGGAAAGATGCACCTTAAGACAAGTTTTGGGTGTAAATTAGAATCCAAAAAAATGAGAATATGGAAAAAAAATCCTTCTTAATACTTCATCATCAACATTTCTTAACCACATACAATCAACAAAATCTATTCTTTGCATATCCTACAATCATGACACTACATGATACCACATTTACTTAACATATTTATCTTAAACAATTCCCTCTATACCAACACCATGAACACTTTGTGTCACAAGTAAATATAGCATTGGTATAAAAAAAATAGAAAATATGTTTCAACAAGTGAAAAGCAGTATTGCATGTAGTTTTGTGCAATACAAGGACAAGATTGTCAATGTGAACTACCTTGACCATCAAAGTCTAGTCAAAACCTATAATGATGCAATTGGACACCAAGAATCCAAACTCGCCAATTGTTTGTGGGAAAATTTGTTGAGCACATCATGTCATATGCTCTAGAGTTTGACAATTGACCTTAGAGACATCTTTGATGCATTCATTGCACAATAAAGTGTGATTACTAGTTAGTTAAAGTGCTAATAAATATGGATTGATCTAACAACATATTTATCTAAATTTTACAATAAGAATTCAAATTTAAAATAAAAAATTAACAATTGACTTTATAAAATAATTGAAACTTTTTAGATTTTGTGATTAATTTTTTTTGTTAGATTTTAAGATCAAAATTTTCTATAATAGCTATTAAATTTTATTACATATTACAATATTATGAATAAAAATCAAATAATTTATAGTTATTTAAAATTTAAATAGATATATATTTCATAAATAAATTATATTTATAAATACAATATTATTAGTATATTATAAATGATATAAAGTATAGAAATATTAATAATTTAATTATTACTATTTTCTTTTCTTTTTGTGTTTACATACACACATATTTTACATAAAATTTCATATCCAACTTTACAAATAGAGAAAGTTAATTGATAATTAATTTTTTGAACAATTAAATAATAGTTAAAGTACAATATTATTGACAATATTTAATGTAATATTTAATTATTTTTAAAAAATGAAAAATAATAATAATAAATAACTTGACATTAATTATCATCTGCATTGAATATAGGGAAAAATCAAACTATTGAAATTTTATAATAGAAAAAATAAATTGATATGATTAAAATTTTATAATTAAAAAATCAATATGATTAATTTTTAGAAAAAAATTAAACTAAATTCAATGAAAAATAATTATATAATAAAATATTAAATTGATGAAAAAAACCTCAACACAATAGAATCCGGAAAGAAATTATTGTATTAAACTGTCCTTTTACATTTTCTTGAATATAAGTCAAATAAATATTACATTCATATTTATTTTTACTATTTAAAATAATATAAATATTTTAAAATATATAAATTGTTCTAATTGTTCTATTAACTCCAATTCTTTATTTGTATTAATTAAATAACTATCTTTATGGAGGATTAAGGAGTCGAACCTTAGCCTGGTGGGCTAGCTCCAGTGGTTATATGTTGTATAGCTTCATGTGGGAGGTCTCGAGGTCCATTCCCTCATGCTAGGCCCCACTTGATGTCCCCATCAAATTAGACACTTAAAGTGATGCGACACTTTACTATTATTCCTTTTTATATTTTACACATGGCTCAAGAAAATAACTCTAGAAATAGAAGATGCATTTAAACAAATAATTATTATTCCTTTTTATATTTTACACATGGCTCAAGAAAATAAAATCAAGGTAGCACATAATCCAATCCAAAATAATAACCATGATATATTTAATGATTATGAAAAATACCAATCATCAATAGGAGAATGAGAGGGTTTCCATCATTCGTAATGATTTGCCATTTACAATTTAAGAACAATAAACCAAATAAGACTCTATAATAGAGAATATCAATATATGTAACTAGACCTAAAGCTCAACAACTATTTTGATTGAAAACATCATTAGAGGATATTCACAAGAGCATATTAATATATAGGTTTTGTGTAAATTCAAGAACTGCAACACTCAAGTAAAATCCGATGAAAATTATAAAAGAAAGTGAATTATTTGGCAAAATTCCTCAAGAAATATTAACGAAAAATAGAGGTGTGCAATTTTTTTGACCAATGACTCAAGGAAATTTAAGTGTAAGAAGACATAAGAATTTTTGGATGAAACACTTTCAAAAGTAGTGGTCATGTTGAGTTCCATGAAGGTGAGATAAATATGAAATGAATTAGTAGAAATGAATTTGGAAACATTTCAAAAGAAAACTTTCACAAAATTCAAGACTTCCAAGACCTTTCCAAAGGTGTAAACACATTGATTTTATTTTACAAAGAGGTTGTACTCACATAATTATAGCCTAAAGTAAAATTATCATATCTTGATCAAAACATAATATTATTCTATCTTCAAATATGAAATAAGAAGAATTAATTTTCTACATAAACCACATGTTATTTTTATTCAATGGTTCCATCTCCTCATCTATGGATTTCATCCAATAATTTGCATCACTCATACTCATTTCCTCTTGCATAGTCCTTGTCTCATCAATGTAGCAATCAAAGAAAAAATACAATTTTGGAATATAACCATGAATAACCAAACCTTTCAGGTTGTCACTTGATATGAGTGGACCTCCTTAATGGCTGAGGTTGAGGTTCTTCTTCTGATATTTCTGATCTACTATAAATCTCCTCATCATCAAGTCAATTTTGGGCTTCTAGTTCAACTTTCTTAGGGTAAAGAGGAAGTTGAACCATATCTTCTTTTTCCTATTCTTCTGTAGGCTACAAAACAATGGAAGATAACAATTCAATTACAGAAAATATTTTTATCAATTGGATCATAAAGCTTGTACCCTTTCACACCAATACTATAACTAATGAAGATACATTTAATAACCTTGTTTTCTAACTTATACTTTTCTCCTTTGGCACATGAACATTTTCCTCACAACCAAAGACACAAAGATGTCTCAATGAGGTATTCTTGATCAACCACACCGCCATAGTTGTCTTCTCAATAAGAGTTCATATCAAAGATATGTTAACCAAATAGTACATAGTGGAAAAAACTTCAACCAAAAAATTTTTGTTCAAGGATAGCTCCACTTAGCATACTCCTAGCCCTCTCCATCAATGTCTTGTTCACCCTCTTTGTAACCCCATTCTGCTAAGGGGTGTATGGAGTTGTCTCATTCATTTCAATCCCATGTTCTTTATAGAACTTATTGAAATATGCAAAATAAAACTCACCACCATTGTTAGTCCTCAAACACTTAATCTTCCTACTAGTTTGATTTTCTACCAAGGCTTAAAATTCCTTAAACCAACTGAAGACTTCAAATTTTCTTCTGAGAAAATAAAAAAATATCCTTCTACTGTAGTAATCTATAAATGAAACAAAATACACAAATTTGGATAACAAATAAATATTTATAGGACCAAACACATCAGAATGCACATAGTCCAACGCCGTAAAAGACTTATGAGAGTTGTGATAAAATTGAACATGGTTTTTCTTTCCATAGACATAATATTATAAAAAATGAACTCAAGGTTACAATCATCAAGCCCCTCAACAAGGAATTTATTTTTAGGTTTCTTAAACCATTTTCACCAATGTGACCAAGTCTTTGGTGCCATAGCATTGTATTCTTAGCAGGTAACTTCATCTCCAAAGCATGAGAACCCTTAGGTACCTAGAAAGAACGACCATCAGAAGTGGATGAAACTTTCTTCTTTGTTGCTAGTTCCACTGGTGAGGATAGTGACTCAGAAGTTCTTTTCTTCTTTTCCATAGAATATCTATTTCACTAAACCATGCATGCATCCAACTGAAACAAAGTGCCTATTCAAACACTATTAGCAAGCACCATAACTCCTCTTGTCATCTCGCATCCTCCATTTGAGAAGACAACTTGCACACCCACATCATTTAACTTACTTACCTAGAGAGGGTTTTGTGCCAAACTAGGGATATGCATGACACCTTCGATCACCTTCAGTCTACCATTTGGGAATATTATCTTGAATATTCCACAACCAACAATCTTCAAGTGGGAATCATCACCTAGATACACATTCCTACCATGATAACTTTCATACCTAGAGAACCAAACTCAATACAAAGTCATGTGGAAAGAGGAACCAGAGTCTATCAACCACACATCTTGCAATGCATGTGTTGCCAAGGTAGTCACAAAATCATCTCATCATCTTGAGAGGATTTGTCAAATTTAGAATCGAAGAATACCTTTTTTTCTTCTTTTTCTCCTCCTTATAATCTTTGTGGAAGTGACAAGATTTTTCACAATTCCAACATTTCACCTTGGTCTTACCAGGAGACTTAGATCTCCCACAGGATTTTGGATTAAATGATTTTTATTGCTTTGTGTTCTTAAATTTCCTTTTTCTTTTGTTCTTCCTTGAACCACCAAAGCCTCCTTAGTCATTTCAGGATTTTTTCTCTGCATCTCTTCAGATAGCAATGACACAACCACTTTATCCATCTTGAATGTGGTAGTGGTACTTCCAATGGCCATGACAAGGTGGTCCCAAGAATCTGGTAGTGAGCACACCAAAGTCATGCAATGATCCTCCTCCTCCATTTTCACTCCAATAGAGCTCAACTAGGCAACAAGCATGTTGAATTAATTCAGGTGATCTAATAAAATTCCAACCTTCTTGTTTCATGCTCAATGGCATAGCTCCAGAAATGGCTAACTATAAATCGTGGTCTACAAGTAGTCTTCCATCTTCAACTTCCACAATTAAAATTTTCCTCTATTAAATTTCTTTATTTCAATTCTACCAAATGTGTTTGTCATCTTCTTCCTACAACAAGGTTAACAAAAAAATTCTGCAACAAACTCCCACTCAAACAAGATCAGTACAAAAAAAAACCCTTACCCACAATAGGAAACATAGGTGATTAGGATTTGATACCAACTGAAAGGAAGCTAGGTATGTGGAAAAGCTTCTAACACTAATCTATCAAAGGAGAGAATATGAAAATTTATAATGTTTCAAACCCTTATTTATATACAACAATGAATATTCACATAAATAATAAAGATTAATAATAACGCAGGTACAAGAAAAACACATAACACCAAATGTAAGTGGGAAAACCATTTCGGGAAACCCACACTCCAAACACATAATCCAATCTATATTATTCAACAAAAAAGGTTACAATACAATGTCAGAGTAATGCTCTTCAAGAGTCTCTCACTACAACATGAATATGAAGCAATTTTGGTAGAATAACAATGCCTCAATAATTCTTCAACCTATCATACTGAAAAATGCACTTAAGTCATCAAGTATTTATAGCCTTCAACATGAAGAGAAGGTGCCAAAAACTTTCCATAAGCATATTCCACACCCAAGTGTGAACATAAGCTCATGTTATGGCATGTTGTCATAGTCAAAACCCATAATTTATCCTTTTTTTAAAATTTAACACATGTCTCCTCAAAATTAGCTTACACTCAACATGTAGGGCATCTAGACACATGCAACTACCACATGCAAATTAAATTAAAAATAATAATTAAACTACAATATTATGGACAATATTCAATGTAATATTTAATTAGTTTTAAAATAAATAAATGATAATAATAAATAATTTGACATTAATTATCATCTGCATTGAATATAGGGGAAAATCATAACTATTGAAATTTTATAATAGAAAAAATACATAAAAAAAAATTTAATAAAAAAAATCAATATGATTAATTTTTAGAAAAAAAAATAAACTAAATTCAATGACAAATAATTATATAATAAAATATTAAACTGATGAAAAAAACTTCAACACAATCTAATCTAGAAAGAAATTATTGTATTAAACTATCCTTTTACATTTTCTTGAACATAAGTCAAATAAATATTACATTCATATTTATTTTTACTATTTAAAATAATATAAATATTTTAAAATATATAAATTGTTATAATTGTTCTATTAAGTCAAATTCTTAGTAAATTAAAATAAAAATAATAATTAAACTACAATATTATGGAAAATATTTAATGTAATATTTAATTAGTTTTAAAATAAATAATAAATAATAAATAATTTGACATTAATTATCATTTGCATTGAATATAGGGGAAAATCATAACCATTGAAATTTTATAATAGAAAAAATAAATTGATAATTGTTGAAATTTTATAAGTCCAATAAATATTATCATTCTTAGTAAATTACAAGTAAAATAATAATTAAACTACAATATTATGGACAATATTTAATGTAATATTTAATTAGTTTTAAAATAAATAAATAATTTTATATTAATAATCATCTACATTGAATATAGGGGAAAATCATAACTATTGAAATTTTATAATAGAAAAAATAAATTGATAATTGTTGAAATTTTATAAGTCAAATAAATATTATCATTCTTAGTAAATTAAATTAAAAATAATAATTAAACTACAATATTATGGACAATATTCAATGTAATATTTAATTAGTTTTAAAATAAATAAATAATAATAATAAATAATTTGGCATTATAGGGGGAAATCATAACTACTGAAATTTTATAATAGAAAAAATAAATTGATATGATTAAAATTTTATAATAAAAAAATCAATATGATTATTTTTTAGAAAAAAATTAAACTAAATTCAATGACAAATAATTATATAATAAAATATGAAACTGATGAAAAAAACTTCAAAGCAATCTAATCCAAAAAGAAATTATTGTATTAAACTGTCCTTTTATATTTTCTTGAATATAAGTCAAATAAATATTACTTTCATATTTATTTTTACTATTTAAAATAATATAAATATTTTAAAATATATAAATTGTTATAATTGTTCTGTTAAGTCCAATTCTTAGTAAATTAAATTAAAAATAATTGTTCTGTTATAAGTCAAATAAATATTATCATTCTTAGTAAATTAAATTAAAAATAATAATTAAATTACAATATTATGGACAATATTTAATGTAATATTTAATTAGTTTTAAAATAAATAAATAATTTGATATTAATTATCATCTGCATTGAATATAGGGGAAAATCATAACTATTAAAATTTTATAATAGAAAAAATAAATTGATAATTGTTGAAATTTTTTAAGTCAAATAAATATTATCATTCTTAGTAAATTAAATTAAAAATAATAATTAAGCTACAATTTTATGGACAATATTTAATGTAATATTTAATTAGTTTTAAAATAAATAAATAATAATAACAACCTTAAATATAGGACCCATTAGCCAATTTAAAAAATTCATAAGTTATTGAACTTGTCAAGACTTGATACCTATTGATAGAGGTTTACTTTACAATAATTGTTTTGATCATTCCTAAAATAGTCTAAGACTATCATTTGGAAGAGTTTGGCAATCAAAGTTACACTAAAAGATAATTGTTGAATATAAATCCTAACTTTTTCTTCAAGCCAATAGCTATAAAGTATTTAAATGGAGTAAATTGGAAAAAATCAACTTATTGATGTTGTAGACTAATTTTTTAGATTTCTTTAATACTTTTTTGGTGAAAAATGATGTAACAATTAGTAGTATACATAGAGCTATAGCTAAGTTAAAATTTAGTTGGATAGATTTACATATATTCCCTAGAATTAGGTACCAACAACTTCCCTATATGCAACTTAATGCTAGCTACTAATGAACAACACCATATAGTCTTAGGTAAGACAATTTTAATGAAAAAAAAATCAATAGGAATTATAGTTGAAGTTGTTCCTTTGACATATAATGCAAAGTAAAATTAAAAAACTTTTTGTTTCATGTAATGCAATATTAGACCTTAAAAATAATTATATAATACACTTGTTCTCCTAGATTGTTGCATAAATAAGAAAAACCATGTCACAATATGCACAAGAGTTGGAATTAGAAACATAGAACATGGATGGAAAGCAAAGATGCACCTTAAGACAAGTTTTGGGTGTAAATTAGAATCCAAAAAGATGAGAATATGGAAAAAAAATCCTTCTTAATACTTCATCATCAGCATTTCTTAACCACATACAATCAGCAAAATCTATTCTTTGCATATCCTACAATCATGACACTACATGAGACCACATTTACTTAACATATTTATCTTGAACGATTCCCTCTATATCAACACCATGAACTCTTTGTGTCACAAGTAAATAGAGCATTGGTATAAAAAAAATTAGAAAATATGTTTCAATAAGTGAAAAGCAGTATTACATGTAGTTTTGTGCAATACAAGGACAAGATTGTCAATGTGAACTACCTTGACCATCAAATCCAGTCAAAACCTATAATGATGCAATTGGACACCAAGAATCCAAACTCGCCAATTGTTTGTGGGAAATTTTGTTGAGTACATCATGTCATATGCTCTAGAGTTTGACAATTGACCTTAGAGACCTCTTTGATGCATTCATTGCACAGTAAAGTGTGATTACTAGTTAGTTAAAGTGCTAATAAATATGGATTGATCTAATAACATATTTATCTAAATTTTACAATAAGAATTCAAATTTAAAATAAAAAAATTAGCAATTGACTTTATAAAATAATTTAAACTTTTTAGATTTAGCAATTAAATTTTTTTGTTAGATTTTAAGATCAAAATTTTCTATAATAATTATTAAATTTTATTACATATTACAATATTATGAATAAAAATCAAATAATATATAATTATTTAAAATTTAAATAAGTATATATTTCATAAATAAATTATATTTATAAATATAATATTATTAGTATATTATAAATGATATAAAGTATAGAAATATTAATAATTTAATTATTACTTTTTTCTTTTCTTTTTGTGTGTACATATACATATTTCACATAAAATTTCATATGAAACTTTACAAATAGAGAAAGTTAACTCATAATTAATTTTTTGAACAATTAAATAATAATTAAAGTATAATATTATTGACAATATTTAATGTAATATTTAATTATTTTTAAAAAATGAAAAATAATAATAATAAATAACTTGACATTAATTATCATCTGCATTGAATATAGGGAAAAATCAAACTATTGAAATTTTATAATAGAAAAAATAAATTGATATGATTAAAATTTTATAATTAAAATATTAATATGATTGATTTTTTATAAAAAATTAAACTAAATTCAATGACAAATAATTATATAATAAAATATTAAATTGATGAAAAAAACCTCAACACAATAGAATCCAGAAAGAAATTATTGTATTAAACTATCCTTTTACATTTTCTTGAATATAAGTCAAATAAATATTACATTCATATTTATTTTTACTATTTAAAATAATATAAATATTTTAAAATATATAAATTGTTCTAATTGTTCTATTAACTCCAATTCTTTATTTGTATTAATTAAATAACTATCTTTATGGAGGATTAAGGAGTCGAACCTTACCCTGGTGGGCTAGCTCAAGTGGTTATATGTTGTATAGCTTCATGTGGGAGGTCTCAAGGTCCATTCCCTCGTGCTAGGCCCCACTTGATGTCCCCATCCAGTCAGACAGAATCAAAAGAGAATCTTAATAAAATTGACAAAAAAATTGAAAGTCCAAAAACAAAACCTTACCTACTAAAATTGAATAATAAGAATAAAAACCAGAATCTTTCGAATAAATTGATTAACCAGAATAAAAGCAAAACCTTAAGAGGCAAAAGCAAACATTGCCTAATAAAATTTGGTAAGAGTCAAAAAGGGGAGCTTACCTAACCACAGCAGTATACAGCTGGCATTGTCAAATAAGAGTTTGGTGAGTGTCGGTAGGATATTTTTCACTATTTTATTTAAAAAGCAAAGATAAGAAAAACAAGAAATGTTAGGTATTATGCTTTTCGTATCTTTACCATTAATGTAACCCATGTTATGAAATGGACAAATACTTATTTATTTATATTTTATTATTAAAATGTGTATTGGTATAAAACATATTTTCTAATAAAGTATTAATCAAATATATAGTGGTGGAGTATTAATAGAATAAGTGCATGAAACATGTGAAGAGTGGGAGAGGTGTAATAAATTATTAAACTAATATTCAATAGAGAATGTTGAGCATGTGAAGAGCGGTTGTGTTTTTGGTCAAGCATTTTAAAGATAATCAAAAAAATTCAAGAGCACTTTCTTCAAACTAAATTTTAAAGGTTGATCTAGGCTATGGATAGCACTAATAATGCATTAGGTTTTTAAAAACCTAGAGCACACGGATCAATTCTCATTCTCACATAAAGAGTAAATGGTTTTAACCCTTCTTAAAAGGAAGTATAGTTTCTAAGACATATAACAAACATAGGGAAAACATAAAGCATAATACTATAATATTTAAAAATTTAAAAATTCAAATGAAAGTACAAAAAGTGAAAAAGGAGAGTCAATGATATGAGGTCACCAAGTAGAATTCATAATCTAGAATGGTAACATCTCGAGATAAACCTACTTCTAAGATAAGAGAAGGGGTGAAGTCTACATAGGAGCTTGTCAAGATGGTTAAGATTATCTTTAAGCCTTTCATCTTCTATGAGTAGTCAATGATGTAGGCACTTAACCTATGTGTCTAGGTCTAGGTCTAGGCTAAATAAAACTATGTAATAATTATAATAATATAATTTTTCTATATAAATATACTGTCATTCTAAATGTGTGTAGAAGGAAGCTTCTAGGATGTGTATGATTTGAGAGAGCCAATAAAACAATACAATCCAATAGATTTAAAATGAAAGGAGACTATAATATTGTTTCTCTACGAAAAGAGGAAATACTAATGCTTTGATTATCAGAAATGACAATGGAAAGAAGCTTGTAAATATTATTAACAATAACCAACAAGTGTAGATTTTTGTATTGATTGGAGAGACATATAAACCGTTGGACAAATGGATTGTTTGATGTTAAGTTGTTCACTGTTCTATTAATGGTTGGATCAATGAAAGGGTTCCCTAGAAAGAATGAATCAAAAAGGTTTTACAGCGTCATCATTGCTAAAAAGAATTCAACAAAACCATTATTTCCTATGACAACGAACGAATCATGTTCTAAGATCACACTTCTTTGTAGCATTTTGTCAAACAGATCGTGTCTTATCCATGCTTAAGAAAGGTCCTAAAAGAAAGGCAACTTTAACCTGTCAGTTTTGAATTCCCCCAACTGCTACTGCTAAGATATAGGTGTCATTAAATTTTGACCTCTAGCCTCTCTCACATACCAAACACCTATACAATACATACCTTTTGTTTGAAACTTTAGATTTTTATGCTTAATTAGAGGGCTTCTTTTAATTTTGTCTAGCATTTGTTGTGCTCTGTTGCTTGTTCCCCTGCTTTTGGCTGTAGATAATATGACAAGTCTTGAGCCAATGCAAAACATTCAAATGAATATTAAAAACCCTAGTTCTGAGGACAAGAGATGAATTACCTTTAGTATCTCAGCTAGTCTTTGAACATGAGATGAATACCTAGAAGAACAGACTAATATAAAAAAACTACGAGAACAATCACCTAAGCAAAAAAATTATAAGCCAAGGAGAGCATAGATCCTTGCACTCACAGGGCTCTTTTTGAATGTGAGGAGATATGGTGAAACCCTCAAGACAACGATATGCAACAAAACATTCCCCAATACACTACAACACCAAAAAGTGGCAATCCATTATAGGCTTGTATTTCAATAAGTAGTTGTTGTTTGAGTTATAGGAAGGGAAAAAGGAAATGAGCTATTGTATGTTATTTGTTTCGGATTCAAACAAAAATTAAAATTGGTCATTCAAATACATGTAACTTCAAGAAAAATAATGGTGGTGCTCTGTAAACAAGAGATTATTGGTGTCGCCATTGTAGAGAAAATCTGGTACTTCTTATGACCTTTAATTATGTGATCTAAATCTCTATCATGAGATGGAATTACCTGTAGATGACTGTGGAGGATTGTTTGCTTCCAATGCAAAAGCAAAAAAGGGTTTCAGCATTGGAGTGTCACACTATAATTCTAAACTCCTACACTACACATTTGACATTGAAAAGGACATATGTGTACATTACTTGCTTCCACATACCATTCACATGCATGATGCATGTCTTCAAAACTCCTTGTAACTCATGTCTTCTTCCTAACAACCTGTCACCTGCAAATCAATTTTTTGTGCGCTCTCTTGCCTCAAAACACTACAATAGCCTCTAACAACTTTCAAATATAAATGCAACACCAATCACAGATAGACAAAAATGTTTCATAAATATTTTGACATAAGAAACGTGCACCTTTGTCTACTAAACTTAGAAGCATATAAAAAATCTAGAAAAAATTGAATTGTCATTGACTATTAAAGCAAAGCTTATTCATTTTTTAATGAAAGAAACATCTGCATTAGTTCCCGACAGGAACTAACAAATATTTAAAAAAATTGTTAGGCACTAATCCTTTTTATCTAGAAAATAATTCCATCCATTTTCTATGGACATTTTTACAAATTTATCTTGTACCCATGGAATCAACATCTAGTTTTACCAATATAGTTTCATCTTCCCTTCTCACTTCTCTATTCTTTGTATGATAATTTTCTATACATGCCAAAACTAAATCAGGGAATTGAATTGCTAATGAAAAACCTCTTGTGTGAGCGAAAATGCTCGCAAAGGTTTGCTCAACATGGGAGATTGGAAGTTTGCATTCATTCTCCCAAAAATCTTGCGAATGAATGTGGCTTATTTTCATATCTTTGATTCTTGCTAGGATTTTTTGAATTGTAGATGCCACATTAAACCCAGTGTATTTATTTCATCGTGGCACACTTAAATAGCCATAGGATTTAGTGATCAGTGACCCAAAATAGAAATTGTTGTTATTGGAAAGAATGCATTTTCCAAGAAAGCTTGGTGTATGGAATGCATAGAATTCATGAAAAATCCATGGATACTCAGACTAATTATGATACCACAACACTCAAGACAAGGGGAGATTAAAATAATTGACCTGGTGGAAGGATTAATTTTGAATGATTGGTGGGACATGTATTCAAAAAACTCTTCTTTCAGTGAACTTCACTTTTAACGAACTTTGAAATCAACCAATATTTTTTTCTTTTTCGAAAAAAACTAGCTATCACAAACAACCTATTCAGAAAATAACATGGTTTGTGAACCTAATGATCTTCCAATTGAATTTCAGTCTTTTTGAACTTTCATTTTATGTGACTTTTTGTTTGAACAATCATAAAGGTTCATGAACTTGTGAGCTAATTGATTTGAATTAGACTTTAATTTTCTCTTTTGGCAAGAAACAATTTTTTCAAACTTTTTTTTTTTCTGCCAATACTTAAAGGACAAGGTTTTTCAAGGAACACCGAGTTTTCACAAACTAGAAGAATTTTTGAAAGAAACAAGAAATAGGTTACTTTCAAGAAGGACAAACTTTTCTAAAAATAAAAAGGATGAAGTATAAAATAATTTTCGGTGAACTTAAATTTTCATGAACTTGAAAAACTACCAAAAAAGTTGGCCTGGAAGAAAAATTTTCGAAAAGAGAATAAAGACTCACATTTCAAAAGTGAAGCTTACAAGATGAACTTAAAAAATTAAGGAAAACTAAGACTCAACTTGAACTGAGCAAAATTCCAATGAAGTGGGTACCATGATAGGAATTTGGGTAACAAGTATTAATAGAGTTGAGAAGAAGCTATCATATTGGATTACTAAGAAACTTTTAATAGCTAATAAATTTTAGTTATACACAAAAGTTCTTGTAGTCACATATTTATTACTCCTTTGCACCTTATAAATCTTCATATTACAACCTAGAAATATTTTGTAGGATTTCCTTTAAGTTGAGATAATTGAAATTGTATCTAAGGTTTTATGGAGTGGTTTGCGATTTTTTTTTCCTCCCAAAGACTCTAGAGGGTTAGGTCTTATATATGTAAATAAATATGTAATTATGCTATGTGCTAAGTGGATTGTGAACGATTGCCAATGACGGTAGCATATTCTATAAATTTTTATTTCTTATAATTATTTGTACAAGAGAGTTATTAGGAATGCATTTATTTTAATCTCTTTGTTATCTCCTATGATTCTATTAAATTATGATACCTTTTCTGGCCACAATTATCTAGAAGGCTTGGGAAGCTACCAAGCCCAAAATTTTGTGGAATGGAGAGATCTCTCAACCAATTATATCTTAATAGTAGTTTCATATCATTATCTTTTAGGAAAAGCCACTAATTGATTTTTATTACATGCAATCCCTTAATTTTTTTAGTAGAGGAGTTAAGCATATCCAAGATATATATTTCAATGCCAATTCTACTTGGATATTTGGGTTGCAAGCTAGATGTATCTTAATTTAAGCTTTGTAGATAAAGAAACATTGTATGAAATAATTAAGATTGCACCTCCTTAGAACTTTTACAAATATTATATACATTTTACTATACCTTGGTGGAAGGATTGGAAGTGGTTTTATGATGCCTCTTTTTGCAACTATACCCAAGAAAAGGATAGATGTGGTTTTCTGCATAGATGCCTATGATTTAGAAATTATATTCTTGATGGTCTCTTCAACCCTTATTTTTTAGTTGGGAAAAATATTTCCAAATGGTTTGGAAAGAAATTATGAGCCAACATTACATTCTTTGGTTAGTGTTTTCTTTAAACAAGGTCTCCTTATTGACAATTATAACACAAATGCTCATTTTGTGGCTGATTTCAAACTCTCAAGAATTTGTTTTAGTTTTGCACTAGTGCACATTCAACTTTGAAAGAAAGCACAAGTTTTGAATACACTTCCTATACTAATATATGAGAGGAGCTACATGTCAAATTTTTTTTTAAAATGCATTTGCAAGGAAAAATATAGAACAAAACAATATACTGTAATATAGTGACTTGTTTGAGGAAAAACCTTTTAGGTAAAAACCACACTCTAAAGAAACTCAATGTATTATTCAGTAATAAATTATTACAGTACATTTATAGGGTTTACACCTTTATAGGAGAATCATCAACTAGATATCTACAGTAATCTTAGTACCATAACAATACCTAAATAACTCACTATTGATACCTCAATCTCAAGCAATTGATAAATAGGAGATGCAATACATGAAGCCATCAAATGTTAATTAGGAAAACCATGAGCTAAACTACCCAAAATGTGGCACCTACAAATCCCTAGTTAGAAATCTAACACTTAAGTCCCAAGATGAGTCAATAGGCTGAAAATTACATATTCCCTCCACCAACCATAAGCTAACAATAATCCACTCACCAAATCTAGTGCTCCATTTTAGCTTCACTATCTCTATTAGACACTTCATTGTATGTTGCAATACATTCTATAAGTTGGCCGACAAATGTAACTCCCTCTTATTGCTCTTTTGTGTGTCACATATATTTTTGTATTTTCAATGTGGGAGGCCCTACTCTTGGGGCCATAACTTATGATTTGGGAGCTAATTGAGCAAACCCCCCTTTTTGCCTATTTTTTTTTAATATTATAGAACATGAAGCAATCTATGCATTGGAGTGATTTTAACCAATCCATAGGTTTATTTTGTCAAAAAACAAACAATATAAGCCCAAAATAAAAAATTTCTTTCATAGTAAGAAAACTACATGTTATGTATTCTTAACACTAGGAGGAAGGTTAAGACACCTTTCCTAACACTCTGAGTCGTGAATTCATAATTTTTGCAAGCCTTCTAGATCGAAGCCATTTACTTGGCATAACTTTTTGGTAGACAATCTTGCCAAATTTGTAGATAAATTTTCCTATCTATGGTATGTTTCTGAACAAATTATTGTATTTTTTATTTGGAAAAACAAGAATGTTGATTTATTTGCTAATACTACTCTTGATTGTATTTTTTCTATTCACTCCAAGTCATAGGCATTTTCTAATGTCCTCATGTAGATCTACATTCAAGCCAAAGATGTGGCCTTGTAAGTTGAACACATTTAGACTCTCATTGATCACTAGTGAAATCCTTGTATTATAGTGTGTGTCTTAGACCATCTTCACCTCCTTATGATAGAACCTCCCACTAGAGATATGCTAAATCCACTTATCACTACTCTCAAGAGTAGTGGAGGAGGGTTTTCTGACTAGGCAACCATGTGGTTGGTCTTTTGTATACTAGCCATTAGAGGGGATGGTTGATGCTTTCTTACCACTATCTTGCATCCTCCCAACAAAGAAAACGAGCCCCTCCAACAACTAGGACACAATTTTTTGGCCAAGCCCTTGCCAATTCATTGCTAAGGAACTCTTAATTTTCGCTCCTTGAACCTTAGGATCTGCAACCGCAAGAAGGTTGTGAGAGGGGAGAAGACACTACTATCACTGGTTGGAAGTTTATGGATGATGGAAAGGGCTTTTCTAATGGAGGGTGAGGTAACCCTAATGAGTAGGACCCCCATTCAAGCATTAGATTTATAACTTTAGTTGCTTAAGTTTATAAAGGGGAGACATAATCTAATTGAGATATGCAACCCAAATAGCAGAGGGAGGCATAGCATTATCGAGTGGGCCAGTGATCAAACGTTGGAGGGTGACAGATCATGTGACATTTGTCACGTCTGAATTGTGGTCAAATGTGTACACATCTTCCACGTCATCGTAGTTTGTATTATCTTAAGCCGCCAACGTTCCAAAAACGTTTTCAAATGGGGCGGCTCTACAACGACAAATTATTGGTGTTTGTATGCGCGAAGTCATATTTGATGTGACCAAACTTTTTGGCTAGTAAAAACATGTTGAGACTATTGTTTTAACTCGGCTTATACTGAATAGGAAATTGAAAATTCTCAAACAAATGAAATGAAAATTTTAATTTTCTTAGTTTAGGAAATTTAAGGATAGAAATAATTTTGTTTTATATATGAATATTTTTAATGGATGTTATTTTAGTTATGTTTGATTGATAGTACTTTTTTCTATTGTTTTAGATAGATTTTTTTATATGAATCTTGGTTAAAAGGTCTATTGTTTGAACTATTCTCCCATTTTCAAATAAGACAATCAAACGTAGTCAGTGATTGAAAATATCAATCTATTTGATCTAGATATCCTTGTAATGTGGACACTCCATGATGTAATGTATTTTGTTTCCACTAATTTTTCAAATTGTAATAATGTCATATCATATCTACCAAATCTTCTTTAGACAATGCCCACCTTCTTGTCTGTACTTATGATGATGCAAGCTAGTCATGAATTGAACTACCAATAGTGTCCACTTTATTTCTACTCTCATATATGTTTTTTTTAATGGTCACATTTTAAATTGAATTTTCTAATACATTGTTCTCTCTTTTTCTCAAGATTCTTTATCCACATTATTGTCTTGACTTTTTCTCACATATCTTGGTCCCATTATTAGTTAGTTTTTTTGCTTCTGGATTCGATTGTGTTCTAATTTTTTCATCAACGTTTCGGATCACACTCCATGATCCATCATCAGGATAGAGAGCTGAAAAAATTAGAACACAATCGAATCTAGAAGCAAAAAAACTAATTTCATATGGATTGTGGAAATCTTATTGCACCCATTATTAGTGTTTGGACACTCTAACATGCTAACATTTCACCTACCTATCTACCTGGTATTTTGTTTCATCCACATGCTCTTTTTTCTACTTAACTTTTCCTTCACTAATGTTTTGGGTCAACAATATGACTCCATACTTTTTATCCTTTTTAGATAACTTAGCAGCTAGATCAAAGTTGATGCCTCTAATGGAAAAGTGTTTGCCTCAACTAATAAGATCTCAAACAAAACCAAAATTTTAGTTTTGAAATTATTTGTGATTAAATGCTTATGTAACTTCTCTATTTGTCTCCATTTAATTTCTAATATGTTGCTACCCCAAAATTCCCGCCCATAAAGCACAACTAATGTAACAAGTAACCCAAATAGGGCCCTCTTGGTTTTCCAATCCCATAATTTCATATTTCTACATTTATTTTGTAGCAAGTATAAATCTTTTGAGACCAAAATATTTATATTCATTCATTCTATTATTTTCATCCTACAAATCTCCCAACTAAGTTTATTGCTAAAATCTAGATCAAGATACTTATATTCATCCACCACTTGCAAAGGACTTCCTTTAAATACAAATTTAATTTGCCTCTTCATGACCTTGGTTCTAATGACATTCACTTGCATCCCTACCTCTTGAAAAAATAATTCTAGAGATGGGTAAGTTTATAGAAATGGGGGACAAAAGAGGGTCAAAGTGGTCAGTTTTCCCTTAAAATTAGCTAACATAAACTTAGATGAATAATCCAAACCGTGTACACTCAAAATTTGATGATATAATAAGAACGAGAATTGTAATACTCTAAATCTAGTTTCTAAACTATTAAAGATTTTTAAAAAAGGTAAGATTAAGAGGATGAAATATACCCCCTTTTTTTGCATTAGGTATTTTTAAAAATTAATTAAAGTAGAAATATAGTCAAGAGTGAGTATTGAAAGTTTTGTATTTTTATATTTTTTATTGAATTTTTATTTTATATTTTTTTGGAGTGGAAGCATCCTAAAAACTATAACACTAAGTATGTGTGTCACATAAATTGCACAATATTTTAATAAAAAATAATTTTTAAAAATGTGTATAGAATAAAGCAAAGAACAATCCTATATTTGTTTACAAAATTGGATAAGTAGGTCAAAAGTTATAAAAAAAACAATACATATTTATTAAGGGAACATAAGGACACTCTTCAAAGAAAAGAAAAATAAATGCCTTAACTTAATCAAAATATTAAACAAAATGGTATCAGGACATAATAACCCGACCACAATAACCCTAGACACAATAACCCCGTCATAATAACCCAAGGACAAAATAACCCAAGGTCGTAATAACCCATGGACAGAATAACCCGTGGTCAAAATAACCCATGGACAGAATAACCCATGCAATTTATAAATTTTGTTTTCCTTTCACTATATTCTTACGGGGATATTTTGTCCATGGGTTATTCTAACCATGGGTTATTTTGGCTTGGGTTATTATGACCCTGGGTTATTTTGTCCTTGGGTTATTGTGACCGGGTTATTTTGTCCAAGGTTATTTTGGCCAGGTTTTTATGTCCTGTAACCAATTATATGGTTAGAAATCTAAGAAGTAGCTTTCTAACCAAATATTTAAACCTAAATTTAGATGAATAATCCAAACCTTGTACACTCAAAATTTGACGATATAATAAGAACGAGAATTGTAATACTCTAAATCTAGTTTCTAAACCATTAAAGATTTTTAAAAAAGGTAACATTAAGAGGATGAAATATGCCCCTTGTTTTTTTTTCATTAGGTATTTTTAAAAATTAATTAAAAATTAATTAAAGTAGAAATATAGTCACTAATATAGTTTTAATTGAATAGGAAATTGAAAATTCTCAAACTCTTAAATGAAATAAAAGTTTTAATCATCTTTATAAGAGTAAAAACTTTTAAATGAATTGAAAGTTTTAATCATCTTTATAAGAGTAAGTAGTTTATGAAATTTAAGGATAGAAATAAATTTTTTTTATTTATGAATATTTTTAATGGATGTTATCTTAGTTATGTTTGATTGATAGTAATTTTTTCTATTATTTTAAATAGATTTTTGTTATGAATCTTGGTTAAAAGGTCTATCGTTTGAACTATTCTCCCATTTTCAAATAAGACAATCAAGTAGTCAATGTTTGAAGATATCAATCTATTTGATTTAGATATCCTTGTAATGTGGACACTCCATGATGTAATGCATTATGTTTCCACTAATTTTAAATTGTAAAAATGTCATATCTATCTAATCTTTTTAGACAATTCTCACCTTCGTGTTTGGTACTTATGATGATGCAAGCTAGTCCTTAATTGAGCTATCAACATTTCTAGTGTCCACTTTATTTCTACTCTCATATATGATTTTTTTTTATGGTCACACTCCAAATTGAATTTTCTAATACATTGTTTTCTCTTTTGCTCAAGATTTTTTATCCAAATTGTTTCCTTGACTTTTTCTCACATATCTTTGGTCCCTTCATTAGTGTTTCGACACTCTAACATGCTAATATTCCATCTACCTATCCACTTGGTATTTTGTTTCATTCACATGCTCTTTTTTCTACTTAACTTTTCCTTCACTAATATATTGGGTCAACAATATGACTCCATACTTTTTATTATTTTAAGATATCTTAACAACTAGATCAACATTGATGCATCCAATGGAAAAGTGTTTGCCTCAACTAATAAGATCTCAAACAAAACCAAAGTTTTAGTTTTGAAATTATTTGTGATTAAATGATTATGTACCTTCTCTATTTGTCTTCATTTAATTTCTAATATGTTGCTACCCCAAAATTCACACCCATAAAGCACCACTAATGTAACAAGTAACCCAAATAGGGTCCTCTTGATTTTCCAATCCCATGATCTATATTTTTACATTTATTTTGTAGAAAGCATAAGACTTTCAAAACCAGGATATTTTGATGTGGGAGCATCCTTGGTTGTAAAGCAATCCTATATCAACCAAAAACATTTATTTTCTTATATTTCATTTAGTAGCAGTTTTAATATTTCATTTCACATTTCACCACATTATCATTTCTCAACTTGCAGACCAGGATATAGCATCTACACATCAACATCTATCACATATCCAAATTTTAGATCATTTGTATTTGTCTACTAAAAGTTATCACTCTCATAATTTCACTGTAATTACCAATCAGAGCATTTAGGGTTGACCTGCTCTAGATTCTTTGTGCGGACATATTTCGGAATGAGAAAAGCTTAATGGGACATCATATAAGCATTTTGGGTCCAATGGGATCTATCTTGGAGATTCATAAGTCATTTCATTTTGTGAAGGATTATCTTCTTATATTTTAAGGTTGGCCTTCATTTGTGATCATTCATCAAGATTTGTAAAACCTTGTAGCCGATGTAGACCTTTATTGGAGCTTGAGAAGCATATTTATAATCATGTGTAATCATTGGGAATTAAGTCATTAGTTAGTTAAGAAAGTTAGAAAAGTTAGGTAGTGATATTTTTGCATCAACCCTTTGTGGGACTGTAATAAGGCCTTTGGCCAGTTATAATGTTGAATGCACTTGTAGTAGGCCTATGAGCCATGATTATTTGTCCATGAGGCATATGTTTCATGTAAGATTTCCAATTCAATAAAGAATCATATTTGCAAATCAATTTCTTATGTTATTTTTGTTGTGTTGACTCTAAGCTACACGGTTTGGACTGTTCTTTCTGAACCCCCCATCCATGACTACACCAAGTGGCATTAGAGTGATTTTGTGAGTCCTAAAAACATTCTTGGAGGTGAAAATATCATCAACTTGAGGCATACTACATGTTTTTTTCAATTCATCACTGATTGTGAGGTAGTTGAAACCCTTGTAGCCAGATTGCGAGTTGAGGCAATTGCACTGATCCAAGGGGAGAGATGCTGCCAAGGAGAGCACTTGCTATCAAAAATGTTGTTGGAAGAATGGATGAGATGTTGGAAATTATTTATGAGATGCAAGTCCGATTAGATGTAGTTGAAGATAGAAAATGAGGCCTAAACCCTAGGCATGAGGATGAAAGTGATGATGAAGCATATCATGTTGTGAATCAATTTGTAGAAGCCTTAGGTGAAGAAGAAGAAGAATTAGATCAGGTAAAGATGTTGAAATCTATTTCAAAAATTGGTAAGTGACCTAGAGTTGAAATTCAGAATTATGCAAAAAATTTAAATCCTGAAGAATTGATTGATTTGATCAATGAAATGGAAGAATACTTTGAATATGAAGAAATTGAAGATCTAGAAAGAGTCAGATTTGTGAAAATAAAGTTGAAAGGTCTTTCTACATTATGGTGGAAAGAAGTTCAATTGGATAGAAATAGAAGAGGAAAGGATTAAATCATAAAATGGGATAGAATGGTGAGAAAACTAAAGGATCAATTCATACCTACTAATTATGAACTATAATTATTGAAGAGGTTGTAGAACCCGAGGAAAAAGGAAAGATTTGTGAAGGAATATGGGTGGGTGCAAAAGGATGGGTAGCCAATTTGTGGCCAAATTTTTAAAAAAGTTATAAAATCTCATAACGCGAGCACGTTATAACGCGCTCGCATTATGGCTTGGTGTGATGAGCCTGATGCTTGGCCACAATGAACTATGTTTTTTCTACCTGCGGAAAAAACCCCTCGTTTTCGCGCTTGCATTCTAGGAGGAGCCATTTTGCAAGATTCTTTATCAAACTGTTGTTGTTTCATCACCAGGATGTTGCCATGTCGATGAGGAGGTTTGAGAGGTAAGGATTGTTTTTTTTGTTTTGAATTTGTTAGTTTCAGGTTGATTTTTATATTTATTTTTTGAATTTGTAGGAGATGTTAATCAACCTGCAAACCCTCCTCAAAATCCTCAACAAGCACGGCAACACCAAGAGGAAAAAAATCCTCAACAAGCACAGCAAGAACAACAACAAAAAAATCCTCAAGTTAATCAACCACAACAACAATCTCCTCCACCAATCCCTCAACATCCTCTTGGCACTCAACAAAACTTAATGAGTGAAATTGAGAACAATAAAAAACAAATTGAGGATTTAATCAGGAGGTTGAACGATCCAAACGGTTCAACTGTGGAAAGAATGACCCTGGCAACTTCACTCAAAGAAATGTTAAAACATGTAGATTCAATCAGCAAACAATTATCTGGTTGGAAAGATAGGAGGCAGGTGGCTAGGGCTTATTACCAAGATAAATTATCATATAAAGATGTAAAAGTTATAAAAATTACAAAATTTGATTTGTGCTAATTATTCACTGACCCACACACAAATGAAAATATTACCCTCAATGCTAAGAGGTTTCCTATTCATTGGTGCCACCACCAACATATTAGGAACTTTTTTTAGGATAGGTGGTACATGGTTTTTGGTTACCCACCATGCAACAATTGTGAAGTCCCACAGTATTTCCTTAGAAAACTATAATGTGAATCCATCTTGAACAAAATATTGAATTATTTTGATATGAGGGAATTCCAAGGGAGAGGTGGGGGTCGGCTCAAGATATACCTGGTGCACAACAGGATCCTAAATGGCAAGGGAGACAACCTCTCACTAGGCCGCCTCATGAGCACATCGTTATCCCTTCTATCGCGAATGAGAGTGTCCACATAGAGACTTTGCAGGCCATCAACTCTTTGACCTAGAGTGTCATCCAACATGTTGGCCCTATTCTATAGTGCCATCTAGGGGAGTCTTTGAGTGGTGGGCTTCGATCCCATTTGTGCCAGTCTTGCGGGGTGACTTGTTCATATGACCCCATTGACACTCAAGAGGCTGCTACGTAGGATCCATCTGCAACTATGGAGATGGTGAGGGAAAATAAAATTTTGAATGAGGCCTATGGCATTGATACTCAAGTAAAAGTTAGCATGTTCATTGAATTTAATTTATTAAATTTTGATTTTGAAATGCAAGATTAACTAATTTAGTTTTATGATTTTAATAAAATCGCAGGGTCACAGTGTTGATACTAGATACACCGGCCCTACACCTACTTATTTCTCCATTGCATCTACCATTGAGGTATGTAACTAGTAAACAATTATAAATTTATTACATGTTAATAGCATTGTTTTATGAATGGTATTTTAATATCTGATTTTGAATGTTGAATAAGCTAATATTGGAGGTTTTGAGGGAACACCTCCCAGTGCCAGTGGATTTAGTCAAACCTACACACATGTAATAGAATAAATAGTTTAACTAATAAATTTTACTTAATATATTTGTGTAGTTTGTATTCATATCATTTATTACATTGCATTGCACATCTTTCAAACTCAAAGCATTACTTCACATTCCATAACTAATAACTAGATGTTGATAGATGACAAAATTTCAACTACAATATAGTTGTTTAGAAATTAAACATAAGAAATGATGCAATTACTTCACATAGCATAAGTAATAAGTAGGAGTAGCTTCCAATTTCATTTGCTTGTCATGGCATTCTGTGAGACCACTTTTTACTGAGGCATCTTTTCAAATAGTTCACTGCCTTGTCTATCCTATGGATGCTTGGAAGGAATATACAAAAGAATAAGAGTAAGCAATAGCATAAACAAGGAAATGAGTTGTTTGAAAAAATGCCTCAAAGAAATGTGGTCTCATGGTGATGTCCATCACCATGAGACCCAATTTCTTTGACGCACTTTTTCAAATAGCTCACCGCCTTTTCTATGCTACCAAATTTTTCATACATGTCTACCAAAGCATTTTATCAAACAGTTCATTTCCTCGCTGCTATGGCTAAAAGCTTAAAAAAAGGTGCTCTCCAACAAACTATGGATGCTTGGAAAAAATCTATCAAAGCATAATAGTAAGCAATATCATAGATAAGGCAGTGAGTAGTTTGAAAAAATGCCTCGAAGAAATGCGGTCTCATGGTGATGGAATTCCAATCCATCACCATGAGACCACATTTCTTTGAGGCATTCCTTCAAACATCTCACCACCTTTTCTATGATACCACATTTTCCATACATGTGTACCAAAGAATTTTATCAAACTATTCACTTCCTTGCTGCTATGGCTAAAAGCCTAAAATAGGTGCTTTCCAACAAACTATGGATGCTTGGAAAAATTTATATCAAAGCATAATAGTAAGCAATATCATAGTAAGTGGAGTAGTATGAAATTCCTTGAAGAATGTGGTCTCATGGTGATGGAATGCCATTCCATCACCACGAGACCACATTTCTCTAAGGTATTTTTTCAAACAACTCACTGCTTGAAGAATAGAAACCAACCCATTAGCCAAAATTCCCCTCCAAATTCTTTTCAAGGTCCTCATCCTCAATTTACCAATCCATGGAACCTTCCACCCTTTATTCCACTTGTTCATGTCCCCACTCCTCCCTCTTCATGTCATGATCGCCCTCCATCTCATAGCCAAGGCCACACTATGCCATCCACCCCATTCTAGCATAATACCATATAGAAGGCAATGAACTATTTGAAAAAATACCTGAAAGAAATGTGGTCTTATGGTGATGGAATGCCATGATGTGCATTTATTTGTAATGGCATTCCATCACCATGATACCCCATTTCTTTTAGGCATTTTTTCAAATAGTTCACTGCCTTCTCTATGCCACCATAGTTATTGTACATGTCTACGAAATCATTTTATCAAACAGTTCACCAACTTGCTACTATGGGTAAAAGCCTAAAAACATGTGATTTCAAACAAGATATGGATAGGGAAAATAGTAAGCATGATAGTCAAAAATATATAGTTTAATAAGTACTCAAAATTTTGTTCATTATCTCATGCATTATAAGTCATGACGTGGATCACTATTGTAGTTTTCGTGATTGAATAATTTGTTGTTTTATTTTCAAATGTTGCAAGCAGAAACGCCTCTAAATGTTCAAAGGGAAATGGAGATTGGTGTTTCATTTTCTATAGAATCCTCGATGGATTTGATAGGGGAGGTATGAGGCAAATTAGTAAATTTCAATTTACATTCGTTGTTATAGAAGTTAGTTTGTGAAAAATAAAACCATTATTGATTCGTAGTTTAATTTCTATTTGGATGGTTTATATAGAACTTCAGCATGCCTCAACATGGGAATTTGAATATTACCCTCTTGGAGAGTGATCATCAGATGGCAATAAGTGATTATTTTGTTAAATATATCATTTTTTTAATGTAATTTCTATATATTAATGTCTTTACTTGTTATTGTAATAGATAAGACTTGACCAAAAATTAAACCCTAGGAGGAGCACCAAGAGCACTCCTCGATCGTAGCATAAACGAGTGATAGGAATATCACCATCCGATCGACAAGCAAAGGGAAATTTTTTTATTTTGAGAGCATGGAGAGTGATGACTTTTGATTCTATAGCCCTTTGTTGTATGACTATATGGCATTTTTATACATATTTTGTATTGGATATATTTGACATTGTATGCCTATATGGCATTCTTGTAAGCCTATATGGCTATTTTGTACCTATATTTTATACTTATGTTGACATATATTGATGTATTCCTACATGGCTATTTGGTTAATACAAATCTTTTTTATCGATGGTGTCCATATTTGCATTATAAATCCATGGTTCAATAGATATGAGTTACATGTATTCAAGTGTATACTTTACAACTTCTGTGTATACTTTGTGACTTACGTGTATTCCAATGTATACTTTGTGACTTACATGTTTTCATGTGTATACCTTGTATTCATGCACATACTTTGTATTAATTTGTGTATACTATGTATTTGTGTGTATACTTCAAGGCTTACCAGTTTTTGCGTGTTTGTGCTTCCCTTATTCACATGTACATGCTTGATTTATTCACATGTATACTTATTAATTGGTTAGCCCTAGCATTGATCATTGTTGTCCTTCATGGTTTGTCTTGAATATTAATCGATTGATGCTAAACAACTTTATTAGTCAATGCTAAACAAATTCAATATTTCTATGAATACTAGTAGAATTACAAATTCCAAAATTGCACAAATTCAAAAGAAAAGATTAACTGTAAATAAATGAATTGATTATTAAATTGATAATTGATTAAGAATGAGTGTAAAATATATCAAGATATGAGCCTTCTAGAATGGCAACTACCAACTAGAAAATAGGAAAAGCATTCCCAATATTTTGAAAGTAATAATCCGTCCAAAATTGTAATGGGAGAGAAGGCGTATTTAAAATCCTTGAGCAGTGTATTTCCTAATGCTCCCTTGTTCTTACATATCTCAATTCAGTTTAATCCAAAGAATTCCATGAAATGCTTTATCTAAAAGCAAGAAACACATTTTCAATTGGTATTCCATGAAATGTTTCATAAAAAGATTCCAATATATTTAATCCTTTGATTGGAACAACTCAATTAAGCAAAGGATACATAATCTTCACAACATTTGCGAAACATAATATTCATAGTAGACGAAGTAGTTAACTTCTTGACACATTATCATACAAACATTTATCTTCAATAGTCTTTAAACATTTTCATAGCATAATCCTCATAGTGTAGAATGAATTGTTATGTTCTTGATCCATCACCATATAAACACATCGAAAGATTTATATGTCAATTTTTTGCAATATTATTTATTGTATAGGAAATGGACTTAGGAGAAAGCAAGCTATAATTTATAATATAAATAAGAAATGGACTCACCAGTGGAAGCTTTATTTATCACACCAAATAATAAATGTACATGAGAGCATCACTTGTTTCTCTTAGACTCCAATTGTCAAGCATAGCAAATCATTTCAAATGAAAATGACAAAATGCTTCACAACCAAAGTTGTTAATTGAGGAAAAATAAAATGTTTCAAAGTTCCACCATTGTACGCATTTACAATTGGTTGTATATTGTTGTAAGGGCAAGGAGGTTAATTGAAAAATGTCTTGTGCTTGTTAAACTTGAGGATGATCATATGCTTTTTGTTTGGAAAACTTGGACTTCTCAACCGTCGTGTGTATGTTTCTCTTTTCAATTGTTTTGCATGCCATCATAGGGGATCAAGTTGGTTGAACATAGCTCAGAGTGATTCTGCATGTTTGGGTGTGAAAGAGGACCATGCCTAGCACAAACTTACCTATCGAGATGCATTGGAGCATTTTTTTTGGTCATACAAATTACAAAATGAAAGTTGCACCACTTTGCAACTTTAGATTGCTTGCATTTGACATTTTTTCCATCAAGTGAAAACTAGACACCATGGGAAAATGAATCTAAGATAACAAAAACCGAGAGAGGTTATTGTAGAGGGGCCCAACACGATCTCATAGGCTTGGATGGAGAGTTCGTAAGCATCACAGTTTTCGAGTAATAGCTCATCAAAGATTGTTGCCCTTTTGCACTTTTGACCCTTAAGGGATCGAGCCGGTTGAACGTAGCTCAGAGTGATTATGCATGTTAGGGTGAAAAAGAAGACCATTCCTAGCATAAACGTACCCATCTAGATGCATTGGAATAGTCCATTTGGTCACACAAGTTGCAGAATGAAAGTTGCACCACTTTGCAACTTTCAACTACTTGCATTTGACACCTTTTTCCCCAAGTGAAAATTTGCCACCATGGGAAAATGTATCTAAGATAGTGAAAACCAAGAGAGGTTATTATAGAGGGGCCCAACGCGATCCCATAGGCTTAGATGAGAATTTTCTAAGCATCACGGTATCCGAGTAACAACATGCTAAAGTTTGCAACCATTTTGCACTTCGGACTCTTATGGGGTCGATCAGGTTGAACGTAGCTCAGAGTGATTCTGTGTGTTTGGGTACAATAGAGGACCATGCCTAGCGTAAACATACCTATTTGGATGAATTGGAATAGTCTATTTGGTCACACAAGTTGAAGAACAAAAGTTGCACCACTTTGCAACTTTCAACTACTTGCATTTGACAACTTTTTCCCCAAGTGAAAATTCACCACCACAAGAAAATGCCTCTGAGATAGAAAAAACCAAGAGAGGTTATTATAGAGGGGCCCAACATGATCCCATAGGCTCAAATGAGAAGTTTCTAAGCATCACGGTATCTAAGTAACAACATGCTGAAGTTTATAGCCATTTTGCACTTTGAACTCTTAAAGGATTGATCTAGTTGATCATATGTGTCATGGGATTAGATCCTCCAGCTTCATTATGGGAATTTTGAACTTGCTATGAGGGGTTCAGGAGTTGGGCCACTCAAGAATAATTGCTAACATGGAGATTGTAACTCAGCTAAGGGCCCATATGTAGAATGAGACATTCCCGAAACCGTATTAAACAGTGGGGTAGGATTAGGCACTTGAGAGTATCCTAGAGGAGGGAAAACTCCTCCTAGACCTCCTGCTTGTGAACTAATCTGTTGTTGGAGTTTAATAGCAAGGTGGTAAAATTTGGAAAGAGAATTAATGTCATTTTTTTGTATGTTCTATGCAAAAACAGGTCGATCAGGGGATCTATGGCCTTCGGGTAGGCTTGGATAGCGAAATTTTCAGCCACCAAGTATGGGTCTTGTAACCCCCTATACATCCTCTGAAATCTAGTATTAAATAGGGGTAATAGTTCATGTGGCTCTTTCTTGGTAGTGGAAAATTAATGGTATAAGATTGTGAGATCAACATAAACCTAAAACTAGTTAATGAAGGCATCTTCTAAGTTCATCCAACTCAAGATTGATCTAGTAGGCAGATTCAGATACCACTTGTACGCCATATCTCCCAAAAAGTAGGGAAACAGTCTACATGCAACATCATGGTGAGTAATTTGAACTTCAGTACAAGCATCTTTGAATGTCTGTATGTGCTCTTCAACACTTCTTAACTCTCCATGAGTGTACCTACGACATAATTTCTCTAGATTCTTAGGCATTTCATGTATGCCACTAGGAATAACTCCTGGTGGAAAAGGGTTATTGGAAAAGAATGCCATAGGTGGTCATGGTGGATTTAGTTGTACCAAATGTGGTATTGGTGGAAATTTGGGTGGAGTAAGTGGTTGTGTTGACAGTGGTGTGATCAAAACCCTATGGGCTCTAGGCCTAACAAGGGTTTGGAGTTCAACTAATGGTTATGGATTTGCAGCAGATCTGAGAACTCTTTCAAACCTTTATGGTGAAAAGGACCTTATTCGAGCCAATTTTTTCCTTCAAACCCTCCTTCTAGCGCCAATTATGTTGGTGGTCAATGTAACTCAACAATGTTAAACATAATATTTCTACTCTATTTCTCTTGAAAATGATAAATAACCTAAAGCTACTTATCTTCCAAGGTCTCTATAGTTGGTTCTCAAGTGTGTTGATGTTGTTCAGTGGCCTATGCAACTATAATGTTCAAGGGATCTGCTGGTAAAAGGATACAAACTACACAATACAAATTAATCTAGCATTTGGGAGATGTAAATAAATATCAAAAGATAGATCAAAGCTCACGATGGCAAGACATAAATGTAGATTTCCTTCAATTTAGACATACAAACTTCATAATGAGCATTCCTTTCAAACAATCAAACCATAAAATGATACAATCCACTGAATAATATATACCATTGCATTCATTCATAGTGAAAATTCAAGACACAATCATTCATCATTCATAAACTTCAAAATCAAATAAGAGCATATCACCAGCTCATCATTGAGGTTAATAGATCAATAAACACAAAGAAATCTCATTCACAAATAAAAAAAATGGAAACAGTCTCAGATTCAAAATCTTCTATTGAATTTCATCAAATAAGAGACATTTATGCACATCATTCACTAGCATATGAATGACCATTGTTCATTGACATCACCATTCAAACTAGTTCTAGAAAATAACATAAATTGTATTGAAAACTATAAAAATGTCTAAGTATCTTTACATAAAACTATAAAAAGATTTTGAAAAATTGAAACTATAAAAATTATGCTAACTTTCTCCTTTAGGCAGCTAATCCTTCTTCAATTAACTGACCTTTACAACATGGAGAGAAAACTACATATAGACAAGTTTAACACTAATTCCTCCAATCAAAAATTTGAGATCCACCAATCAGGGAACAACTAGAGCTGCATGAGATGATTTCCCATCATGATCTTCAGTTCAATTGTTGATGACTCTATATCAAAATTTGATGCACAAGGAGAAGTTCGAACTGCTAGGGAAATCTTTAGTTGAACTTGTGTTATGATCCTGGAAAGTAGGGGAGAGTTGCCCAGCTGGTCGTACCATATGATGCTTCGTTCAAAAAAGAATATTCCATACACTTTACTCCCCTATCTTCTGTTCAAGTAAGTACACATCATAATTGTCTAATACTTGTATAAGCATTTCCACATCCAACCCATCCACCCAATTGTCTTCAAATTTTATTCTTTTTAATTCAGCAAAGGTGAACTTTTGCATATCATCTAATTTGGCAAGCTCCTTCCGAGCAATCTTTACTACCTCTTTGATTTCCATGAACCTATCAATTAATAAGTCATCACCATCATCTCCCTTTTGCATTTCCTCTTGAAATCCATTATCCCATTTGTTCCTTAACTCATCAAGAGGGAAACCATCCTTGACAGGGACATCTTAATTCACCATCATAGCTATGATTGCTTCCAACTCCACAATTTGGTCTGTCAAATCCTTGCCAGCTTGTTGTACCTAATTCCTATGGAAAAAATAAATGAAGTCCTGAATCTAATAATGTTGATAGTTTTATCAATGAAATCTTCATTACATTCTTCAAGGATAGATTGTTCCAAGAGTGTTTGTTGAGGCAATTTATTAATTTCCTTCAACTTCCTTACATGTTATATGTATTCTTATTCTTTCTTCCAAAGGACCTCATCATATGTAGTCATATCATGGGCTGATTCCAATGCTTCTTTATGAACCTTGTGGCTTTCAACAAGCAGTTCCTCCACCTCTTGGTTCAACCTATCAGTCCATCTATCTAACATCCTTACCTTGCTTCTCATCTCAACAAGATCATCAGCTTCTTTGTTGCTTAACAAAATTGGTGTCTGTGGAGAAGCAAATTGTATAGAAACAGGAGAGGATAGGTCCTTTTAGAACCTATGCAATTGATCTAATTGAGCCTTCAGCTCATCTTTCCTTTGTTTATCCTTTATCATCCTAGACTCAGTGGAGGATGCTACAATATCAATCAGGTCCATTTGCTAGTTTCTTATAGGCCTTCCCAATTTTATAGTACCTAGTTGATAATCACTCAATTGCATCTCTGACCTATCTTTGTCCACCATAGGAATGGCACATTTAGCTACAATCTCTCCAGTATCTGTCAGTTTGGTGGAGTGAAGGACTTGAGCCTTTTTCTTGGGCCTCTCCTTCTCAATCTCTTTCATCATATCATCCCAGTTTAGGGGTTGATGCTAGACTAATTATTTCTTTTCTAGTTTAAGCTTTAACCATGTTGTGGAAGAAGGAGGAGTAACCACTTGTTGTGAAGAAGAAGTGGTAGAAGAGAGGGGTTGCAGAATTGTAACCTTAGGTTGGGAATCAACCTCTTGTTGTTGCTCCTTTAAGGACATTTCCTTTGCAAGCCTATCAGCTTTAGCTTTCTCTCTTTCATCCTCCAATCTCATATACTCCAACATGTCGTCTCTTTGTTTTTCTAATTGCTTAACTCTCTACCACATTTTGGCTACCTGTTGCTCATGCTTGGCTTGTTCTTCTGCTTCCAACTTCTTTAGCAAGATTTCTTCTTCATCCTTTTTCCTTTGGGCCTCCTCTGCAGCCTTAGCCTTGGCTTCAAGATCCTCCTTTTCTCTCCTCTATTGGGTCTTTTCCTCCTCAAGGTCTTGAATCTTTTGCAAGAGGGCCAAATTCTCCCTCTCTACATTGGATTTCCATTCACTTTCTTTTTATTGTTGTAGGAGGTCTTCCTTTTCCTTATGCTTCCTTGCAACCTCTTCAATCTTTTCTATGGCTTCAACCTCTTGTTGCTTTGCAACTGCCTCAGCTTGTTCTTTGGCATCAACCTACTTCTTTGTATCCTCAAACAATTTCCACTGATCTTCTAGGGTTAGGAAATGTTCAGTCCCAACATCTTGAATGTCCTTTATAGATGTAGTGACAAGAGGCTCATGGTCTTATTGTGGGGCCTCTAAATCGATATCCATATCATGGATATCAACCTCTTTTTGTTTGTCTTTCTCATCCTACTCATGAAGGCTACATGTAGGTACTTCCCTAGTAGGCTCCTCTGGGAGGGAAGGTTGAGATGAAGCTCCTTCTCCAACAGTAGTAGCTTCTACCCCTTTTGATTCATGAGATTCTTGAGTAGGCATTCCTGGATCAGCATCTCTTCCAGAGCTAGCAGGAAAGTACTCCAATTGTTCTTCAGGAGTTGTCCTCCTCTTTGTTCTTTTGTATCCTTGGGTACATGTTGCTTTCCTTTTCTTTGAGGATTAAGCTTTTGGCTCCTTTATCCTCATGACCACCCATTGAATGCTTCTATCCATCACTATCCTGGAAAATTATTTTATGTCAATGAATTCTTCCTCATCCCAATTCATTGGGTCCAAGCTTTTGGTACCTATATTCTCAGCTTCATACCTACAGTCCAAAACCACACCATCATCTGATAGTGTATCAAGAATATATTCCTTTACCCCATATTCAATCATCTGTGGGATGATAAGCCTTTCATAATTTCTTTTTCTAACATCATAATTATCTTGCAAATCAATCCAAAAATCCTCCAACAAGTTAAAATGCTTGTCAAAAATGGTAGGAGCTATGCCATTCATCTTGTGCTCTAGGTCAAAATGTTTCCTTGATGTATACAATCCCAAGTTTAGATATCTTAACTCTTCACATATTGCCTTTGCAGCCAAATTGTGAGCACAACAATATTCTCCTAATTTTATGGGGAATTTGTGGCATCCAGGCTTGTGTTTGTTTGCAAATTTTGTATTAACCCCCATAGCCCAATAAATGAACTCCATAAGAAAAATCCTATCACTGCAACATCTTGGTAGTTGATGAGGATGTCCATGAAACCCTACCAACCTAAAATAAGAGAACTTGGGATTCTTTGGGGTAGGTGCATTAAACATGAACTTCATCATCTGATGGGATAGATCAATGATCACATTCCCTTGGACGTCGATACATTGTCTGGATAAAGGATTGTAAGCCCCTGCTACTATGAGTATGAGCTCTGAGCATTGGAATGATAGGGGAAAGAGTGTAACATGTGCCAGCCTAGATTGAGCTATTCTTTTAGTCCTTCCACTCACATCTTCGCATAAATTTTTCACAATCAACTCCTCATAGTTGAATGGGCCTAGATTACTATTTGTTATGTCTTCCCATTCTGAATCTAGCTTACTAGTTGTAAGAGTATCATCTTGGTGTTTGTACCTCAAGGTGTAGGGAAATTGCTCCACCTTGATCTTTTTTGGTTTTTCTCCCTTTGAGCTTTTTGCAACTTTCCCTTCTTTTTGTGAAACTTCCTCTGATGCTCTTGACATTGTTTATTCCTGCAAGACAAGCTTGGGTTAGACCACTAGAAGGCATAAGAATCATCACCACAAATGTTATATTTTCACACTTCTCTATTCTTCCCTAGGTAACCCTCCATACTTAGTAAAACTTTAAACCTGGCAGGAGTGGGACCAGGAGAAAATCAAGAACCAGAGAAGTGAAACAAATAACATAATCAGAACTGGGACTGAAATCAGATTAGAAACTGAAGCTTTGAAAGTTTCAATACCTTGTAACGTTCAATGACCTGACCCCGCTAAGTTGACAGTATCGGAATTGGGATCGGAATCGGTCGGAGGTGAACTCATTTTCGGAACCAAACTCTCGTGTGAAAGTTCAATGGATGAGTTCATCTTCAGCTCTGATTCCACCATGTATTATCATAACTAAGCAAATTCTCTCCACACGCTGACACCAGTTTGGACATGAGTTAAAAAAGGATGCAGGGAGAGAAATTGAGCTCGAGCCCCCTCAGACCACCAGGACTGGATCAAGCAAGCTAGGGAAACTACAT